>CM035793.1:32334886-32857386 GCA_020466265.1 Siphamia tubifer
AAGATTTAGATTTTTTTCCTCCAATGCAGATACACATTTACAGTACGACTTTACTATATCAGTAGGAATTGGTGAACAAGGCAGTGAATAAGTATGCAGATCTATGGTGTGAAAGGTTTGGAGCTCCTCCTGTGTGGTCTGCCTACACTCACAGCTTGCCTTTAATTCATTTCACACAGCTACTGCTGCTTTCACTGAAGTACCTCCACTCCCTGCTGGTTAACTATACTGACTTGTCTCATCAGTCCTTGTCTTTCTACCTTTTCCCTCCACCTTTCTGTTGTTTCTTCAGTGCACACAGGGAACTAAAGGTCTGCTGGAGTCGGCCACTCGCTCTCCTCTCCTGTCCAGCTCGTGTCCACAGGGGAAACCTCCATCAGCTCACACCTGTCCGGACAGCAGCCCCGCCGTGAACTCTGACCCCTCACCGGAGCTTGCTAAGAGCTGCAGTGTCCGTCACTCGGCTGCCCCCTCGGGTGACTCCTCTCCTCCACGCCGCACCAAGACACGTTCCAAGAAAAGTAAACGTGTGTCTTTGCATATTCCCAACCCGGGCTTTGATGACCCTGCTTCCCCTACCTCTCCAGATGCCGGCACCAGCTCCAAAGCCAGAGGCCGCAAAAGGGCCATCTTTACCCCACTGCACTAAATGACTTGAATGACCGCTTCCTAAAGTGACAACAAGAATTGTTTAAAGCGTGCATGCTGTGAAACAGTCACCTATTTTTTATTTAATGTTAATTCTCTCAAAGTCCTTTATATTGGCTAAGAGAATGACAATCACAAGTGACAAGTCAATCTGTAGTGACAAAAGAAACACATAAAGCAAGTTTACCAAATCGGGCAGGCTTAGTTCAGTTAGTTTGGTTCCATAAAGCAAATTCAGCTTTATCCAAACTCAGCGATTCTTAAAAATTCTAAGTGTAATGACAGACTGTACTGTATGTAAATATGGATGCTGTAACATCATTTATTTCTTCCATGCAAAGAATTAATCCAAAGTCCATGCAGTCATATGAAATGAAAGAAAAGACAAAAAACACGAAACAGTGAGTGCCTAAAAAGTGGAATTATGTGTGTGCAATTTTAATTGTTTTATTTTCACAATTTTGTACAGTTACCTTGAGTATCCTGGCAGGTGCCTATGAATAAAATTATTATTTGTTGGTGCCCATGGCTAAGTTAGTATAGTGGGTTGAATCCTAGTCAGTCTGTTGTGTCCCTGGGTGCAACACTTCACCCTACTTAACCTCCAGTGCCACTCACACTGGTGTATGAATGTTTGGTGGTGGTCAGAGGGGCTGTAGATGTAAATGGCAACCACACTTCTGTCTGTCTGCCCCAGGACAACTGTGGCTGTAAATGTAGTTTATCACCACCAGAGTGTGAATGAATAATGGGTCACCAATGTAAAGCGTTTTGAGTGGCCAAAAAAGTGCTATATAAATCCAATCCTTTATTATTATTACATGATCTGCCATGTTGCTTATGTAATGCAATCTGTAGTGTGTGCAGTAGAGATGTGGGACACCATTTCCATGTCCCAGCCATCTGATTTAATCCATTTATGCAACACATGAATTCTGGACAGAAACTGGTCGTGGGAAGTTGGGTATGTCGTTAAGAAAAACTTGTCATAATCATTGTGAATTGAACATGAATCTACCTGATGAAATGCACCTAATACTAAAAGGTCTCAAGGTAAATTTTGGACCCATTGATTAACATAGAATGACATTCACCATCCAGCCACCAGGGGGAGATAAAAATGTTTGTTCAATTTTAAAGAGCAGTCAGTGTCCATCTTTACATACAGTCACTGAGAGGTTCACTATCAGGTAAATGGTAAAGAATTTAATCATAAAACATGATATCAATATGTTGTGGCCTATTCAATATCAAATGATTTTTGATAACTAAACTATCACAAGAAAAAAGATAAAAACATGAATAGTTACCAAATGTTCATAAATGTTGGATCTAACTATAATCTAATGGACACTTTTGACTCGTAAAAAATTAGTGTGTTTGCATAAAACTGAAAAAAACCTTTATGGAACCACATGAATCCCTGCTTTTCTTAGAGTGCTTTATAGAACTGTCAGGCCCCAGAGAGCAACAGATGAAGCTTATTTTGGTTGGGAAGATTGCACTTCAGTTTGTGGTAAATAATGAAAAGCACAAGAAAAGTTGAAAGCAGGTAAACTGCTGTAGGGCCTTGTATCTTTCTGATGACTCTCATGTAAAACATGGATTTTGTCAGCATGTCAGGTCCACCAATTAATGTGAAAAAGTGTTTTTTGTTGTGTCAGGTGGACAACTATATAAAAAAAGTAGCTTGTAAAGCTTTTGTACGGAGGGTGTGATGCCAGAATCTGTGTGCATCTGTGCACAAACCAGCTGTGGCTAAAAGGGAAAGTCCACCCTAAGTATAGAATTCACAGATGTTATTTCTATATTCTAGTGCTGCCACTTGGTTTATAGTGTGAATCTGAGACACTTTCTTCCAAAGCTGAATAACGGAGACAGTTTGTAGAGGTGATGTCATCTTCACAAACTAAAAGCAGGCTGTTGGGATTAGGAGAGCAGTTATGAAGGACATTTACACATTTAACATTGTGCTGAAAACTGTAGGAAAAACTGAACAACTACAAAAAGAGCAAGGAGAATTGAAAACATTAGCATATGACTACAGGAATAGTTTAGGTTAAAGTCTTATAAATGAGAAAACTAATTCTGTACATATGACTCCAAACAGCTGATGCGCTGATCCTAAAATTCATCAGTATTATTTATTAGTATGTTTACCTTGTTTTCATGGTGTTTTGTTGGTAACTAGTAGCAGTATAAATTCAGACTTAACCTCAGTGATTACTCAGTGAATTAACAGTGAACTACTCACACATTTAGGACATTTTTAGGATACTTTTCAGGGGAAAAAAAGTTTGGTTTTGGCTGAATTTTCTGCCCAAGTTTTAGAATTTCAAAGAAATTCAGTGATAATTAGCATTGACCTTTGAGTAAAGAATCCACTTGTGTCATTCCTGTTTTAAAATAATTTTTTTAATTGTAACTTTATTAACCTTATTAACCAGATAAAATACTAATATTTTTGACCATGGGTGTATAGCCTGTGTAGCCAGCAGAGGGCCCTCAACAACCTTGAAAATATCCCACAGGAGAGGCACAATTTTACATTTAGTTTTAAATGTATGCATTTGGCAGACTTTTTTTTTTTAATTAAGCAACTTACAGAAGAAGATTAACAATTCAACGTTATCACCAAAAATAAACAACAAAAACTCTCTCATTACTGCTTTTGTAAAGCACTTTACAACAACCACAGTGGACAATGGTTCTGTACAGAACACTAAATAAAAATAAAAATAAAAGAATAGACTAAAAACATACAAACAGCTGTATAATTAAAAACCTTCATTTGAGAACAAAGGTTAATCATAAACAATATTACAATTACATGATGACTAGTTAACTCCATAGGTTTAATACATTGCACATTATGTAACATCAAGTAACACCAAGAAATCAAATACCAAAAAGTATATGATTACACACAACAGATTTGGATAATTAACAGTATAATAAAGTGATGACACCAAAGGAACCTTTAAAAAAGCAAATCATTAGTGAGAAAAAAAATTTTCTGTTTGAATTATGCCATCATTTACATGTGATTTTATCTGTTGAAAAGATACTTTTATAAGCCAAGAAAGTTGCAGTTTGTTGTAAAACTTTAGAAGTATCAAAATGTGAAGATATGTGAATAGAAAGAAAAGATGATGTCACGGCTACGGTTTCTCTCCATTATCTGCTCTGAGTCATTCAGAGTCTGTGCAGCTTCAGTGTGACTGAAGTTGTAATGATTTTCACCATCTAATACTCCAAAATGTCATCTTAGTTTTAAAATCTGGACTGGTCTGTGACCTCATAAAGTTAACCTCCTAAGACCCATTTATGTGTTATTGATCCACAGTTTGTTGACAACAATTTCACAGGTATATATAGCTATGCACTGTGAAGGACATTCCGTTAAAATGTTAAAAATGGCATCTGGAAAAAAGATTGTATCATGATGTTTCCAAAATATGCTATTATTTAATAAAAACAACAACAACAAAACAACTTGTACTTCCCTGGGCCTCAGGAGGTTAAAAATCTTCTTAATAAATCACATTTTAAATACAAAATTCTCAATGGATTTCAACTTTAGTCTTATTTTAAGTAATACAATCAATCTAAAACACACAAGAACACAAATGCTAATAGTTTTTCTATCAACTTGAATAGGTGAATTTCATTTTCATTATTTGATGTAATAGTAAGTATCAGTAATATTACATTAGTAATATTTCGATCCAGTTACTTACATTCCACCACTATCACTAATATAATTGTTTGGGCTAATATTCTATTTATTTTTATCTTAAAGGTACCATCTGTTTGTCTGTGACTTCTGTTTTCACTCTATATTTAATGTCAGTAAACACTGCTTGCTATTGTTTGTCATTTATGAGGCTTGTAATCAATATGTAACTCCACTGTTTGAGTAGATCAGCTGAAGTTCATATGACTTGTTTGATCTTCAGTAAACTTGTCTCACTCAGCCTTTAGGGACTGGACTTGAGTTAAAGAACAAGCAGTCATTACTAACCTGACATTTAAAGGTTAAAACTTGAAAATTTTTTCCTCCTAATTACATACATGACATTCACAGCTCTACCTTAACCTATTATTAATTCGGAACTTATATGTGATTAAATAGTTATTAAATATCCCTAAATATATATTAGGCTTCAACTTGCAGAATTTCAGAAATACTTAAACCCTGAAGCGATGAGCCGTAAGATCCATTATTAACTGTATTTAAAAAAAAAAAAAATCTATTATTTATTTTGAATTCTAATTGAGTGTAGATTTTCCTTTTTAATGTCAGCTGGTTCCGTGAGTGTGTATCAGTGTGTGTTGTCAGATTTTCATGCTGTAAAAATGGCAGTGAATGCAACAACTGCATGGTAGCAACAAAATGATGTGTTTTATGCTACTTTTATAAACCATGCTATCATGACATTATATGCCTCCACTGTCCCATAGTGAGGCTGTGTTTTGGATTCCTAAATATTGTTGTGTACCTGAGCTGGGGCATGGCCTCTGTTACACCACCCCCTTGTTTGTGTTACCACACATTCCTCACAATTATTCAAAGGAACCTGTCACTTTTCTAGTATTTGCTCACACTTGTATTGTCTCAGCACAGCAATACTCATTTTCTCTTCCTTTATAAAATTGTTTTGTGTGTGTGCACTTGCACAAATCTAATATGTGAACGCAGGATGCATTGTTCTCAGGTGGAAAAGTGTTAATATGCAAGTTCTATGTGACATATATTATGTTTCTCCACATTATACCTGATACTGAAGGAAATAGTTGCACAAAAATGCAACCATCTGAACCATTATCTCCATGCACTTAAATGTAGGCTTGTATACACACTTGCACACACACTGTCCATCTGTAGTTCACCTCAAGAGTGTTATCACTTAGTAGTCATTCATTGTGTCAAAATTCATCCCAACACCTTCTGATTATCAGTGAGAGTCAATGCAAGCAATGCATTTCTGATGACAAACATATTGTGGTGTATTTGAATGAACTGGGTGGGTATTTAAGAATAAAAATAAAGGAGAAGTGAAGTAAAACAAACAAATAAAAAAAAAGTTTTCTTTGCCTCTGAAGTGCTGAAAATGACCACTAGATGACAGTGGTGATCTACAAACAGCTGTAGTCAAACCTTCAGCCATTACATTTAATGCTTCCATTCATAGTCAATGAGAAACACTGAAGACTGTAGAGCCTCTGTTTTTGTTCTATCCTCATCTGAGCTGCATGGACTGGACCTCAGTTTTATTCACTGAATTCCTTGCTTTTCTTTATCTGCCCCTGGATCAATATATAATTAAGGGATTTTTTTTTTACCCCATAAGGACCTAGTGTGACTTTTGTGTCAGATAGTTTTTGAGATCTCTGGAGGTCAAAGGTGACATATCACACTATAACTTAATCAATACTGGATATATCATTATAATATTACACACACTCACGCATATAATGAAATTATCATAATTGCAAAAGGTCAAAGGTCAAGGTCGCATTTAGCAGAAAGGTCAAAATCACATTATTGGCTCTAATTCAAGCTCCAGTTGTCATAGAAACTTGAGATTGACATAAATAAGAGGCGAGATTAGGCATTCTCTGAATACTTGTTTTCAAATGCTGCAACTCTTTCATAATTCATAGTATTAGTTATTGTTTGTTCAGTGTTGATTGTCAGCCTTAAACTGGATTGACTGTACTGTTTTTTCTACCTCAGTCCATAATAATATAAATTATATAGATTAAGTATTAAAATTTACATTTATTTGTAACATAGAATAGCAAACTATTTCATGATCAAAAACTAACAAATTTTAGGAAAAACGTCTCAGTTTTGAATGTATGGAGTCGCCAGAAAATCATGAAGTTAAAATGGGGTTATAAGGATTTTTTTGTCTGGTTGTTTTTTTTTTTGTATATTGTCTCCATTAAATGAATAATAATCAGTCAAAAAATGTTTGGAACCACTGGTCTATACAGTCCTAATATTTTTGTATATGGACAGGTTGTCACTGTTCCTGATAAAAAAAAAATATCTAGAAATAATGTATCATTACCTGTTATTTATATTCTCTTTGTTCTTATATATTTCCCAAACAATCAAAAAGTAAAAAAATAAATAAATCAATATACAGAACACTTTTACAGGTTATTCATTTTTAAGAGTGTGGAAAAATGAACAGACATCACCTATGTGTTCATTTTTCATCCCCAACGCCACTAAAGTCAGCTGAGGAGCGGTCTTACAGAACTACTGGGGGGTTTTGACAGATAAGTTAACACATTTCATTCACTTTCTGCATCTACAGTTTCACAGTTAGATGATGGAATTCAACACACATGAACAAAGAGTCGTATGTTCAAGTGTCCACAGCCTTTCGACTACACACCTGTCTGCTCACGTCCACAGACTGACCTATAGGCTTCGTTTAACATAGTATAGTTATGGAGATTATGCCTAATGTGTGTTGTGTCTACTGTTGACCCACTAATTCTATAAATACATGTAAATAATTGGTATAAAATACGGTTTGTCATCTTTCTCTCTCTCTCACACACACACACAGACACAGTGCTTCGTTTTCACCTTCATCGTTTGTCATATCTTCTACGTATGTATTATGATTGTCTCTTTCAACTCACTATATGTCCACATTATTTTTTTTTTATCAATTACTAGAAATTTCCCAAGACCACAAGATTGAAAAACACTGCTATAAACACATAACCAGGGTATAATAACAATATCATCAAAAAAAAAAAATACTGACTGTTGACAGGCTGAACCACAGGGGGATGAGGACACACCCTTGGGGGACACCACTACCAAGTATCAGGTCTGAGGGAGGTGTGACAGTTTATCTGTACCGTCCGTGGTCTTCCCATCAGGACAGACCACACCCTGCTGTTCAGGGAGGAACAGATGTGCAGGTATTGGAGGTTTGTGATGAGCCTTAAGCTGCAGTCCACGTATACAGGTCTTCATGTGGTCCATTGTTCAGTCTTTGGAATGAAGGTGAGCTGGAGTGGCTCTGGTGTTGTAGGCAGGGAGGATGTAATGTGAGCTTTGGCTATTCACTTTAGAGTGTTGTCATTTAGAACCTCTGCTTTGGTTTCTTTGTGAACCGTATAATTATTTCTCAATAGCACTTACCATCTTTAGGTGTAACATTTCACAGTGAACTGCAGTGGAAACAAAGTTTACCTCAGTGTTTCAATGCAAGCAACTTGAGCCATGTTAGTTTTTGTCGACACTTGTTTGCTTTTTGTCATATTGGCATCGATGAAGGTATGCTGAGTGGTGAACTCGCTGCTCCTACAGAAGTTCATCCATGCATGTGTAGGCATCTGTCAACTTTGGAAATGAAACAAAAGAGTGACTGTAGAAGTGTCTTTTTCTGGGCTGTGTATATGTTCAGATTTGATTTATGATTTATGAAGTGATGTTTGACATGAACTAAGACAACCAGATTAACCCTATCATGTATGAATTATGAGAAGCTTTGTGTTTTTATTCCTCTTAGGCATGGAAAAAACAAACCTGATCAAGGTTTTTTTTACTTGGATTTCATCTAAACATTTTATTTTTGAAGCAAAGAACTTTGCATTCAAAACCCAATGTCAGAAAGTCATATGAAAACAATGAAATAAAACTTTTTTATTTTTTATTTATTTACTTTTTATTCAAACAGCACAGTAACAATAATAACAGAGTACAAAACAAGAAGAGGGGATGCTATTCCATATGCATTCCTGTTTTTCCACATCAGATCTGGTGTCCATGAATGTGGTCCATTTCTCTCATCTTCCTTTAAAAGTTCCCACCTTAATCCCCAAATGAAATGACAATTTCTTCCATTGTATATATTTCCTCTATATTGACCAGGTCTTGCTGTGGTTGAAGAAGGTCAGTTTTTAACCAGTTGTGTGTTCACTGTTTTGTAGACAAGAATTAGGAACCATCTTCTCTTTTAATCAATTACTTAATTATTTATTTATTTGATGAGGACAGTACATATTAGTAAGCATTCAGCACAAATAAAAACATTACTTTGTCTTAATATGGCAGATTTAGCCTGGAGCGATTTTCTATTTTAGTCCTCAACCAGGGCTTTCGTCAAGACCACCTTTGTCTAGTCCAAGACAAGTCCAAGACCATTATTGGCTGAGACCAAGTCAAGACCGAGTCCAAAAGACTTGAGTCTGAGTCAAGATTGAGTCCAAGACAGAAAAAAACAGTTGTATAAATGACAGTGTAAAGTCAATCATTTTTAGTTATTTTTTTGTTGATCTAAAAGCAATTGTTACAACACCCATGATTTCTAAGTAGAACCATTCCCCTGGATATGACATCATCTAATCTAAAGAAAACACAATGATGTAAGGTGATACCTATTGTTACAAGTACAACTGATACAAACACTAATCCACTACTATTACCACTGATAGGTACTAGTACTGAGCATTTGAGCAACTCAATTATAATATAGCTTCAGTCCAGACACAGACCAGAATGACCAGTATGACCAGTTTACTCCTGTGGTTGGTTTATGACTTCACTGGAAAAACACTATTGTATAATTTTGTTATTTAGATGTGTGTTAATGAGAAACACATCTATTTTCAGAAAACATTAAAGTTTGATTAAAATGTGCAATTTAAAATATGCTCTTTTTATTTCTGAACAAAATGCAGAAGTTGTTTACGGAGGACACACACACATTTACTTTGCCCTAAAGTGAATGTAAACATTTGCGTGTTTGTGTAGCTGCTAGCCTTTTTAACACCAGCACAGTATCGCTCAACCACAAATGTAATTCAGAATGAGCAATCATTTGATTTTTTTTTTCATATATCTGATGAAACCAGTAATACCAGATGTACAGGAAGTGATAACTATGCCCAAACACACATTACCTTGGCTTATCTTCCACTATGTTAGCTAATGTTAATGTTAACATAAAACATAGCCTAGCTTATGAGGCTAAGCAGCGCCTAGCTCTGCAGTTAGCTTACCCAGATGATGATGCCTGGACTCGGTCGAGACCAAGAATTTGGAAAGACCAGTGGCTGAGACAAGTCCAAGTCAAATACCAGTGAGTCCGAGACAAGTCAGGGATGATTAAAAAAAATGGTCTCGAGTCCGAACTAGAGTCCAAGACCAGACTCAAGTACCACAGCCCTGTCTTCAACATTATAAAACAGACAAAAAATACGAACAAGACAATACATCGTATATGACACATTACAAATAAAGAATAAATACAATACTGTACCATTACATCATCAGGTATTAGACCCAGGTAGATATGTCATTTAGGGATCCATTGGAATTTTATCATTTAAAATTACCTCCATTGTCTGAACAACACTGTTCCAAAACATAAATGAAAACCTTTTAAATGTCAGTAATCTGTTTTCTTACATTTTAATATATTATAATACTAGTTATTACTTGTTTCATGGAGATAATATGAAAAAACAAAACAAAACAAAAAGCACACAACAACACCCCTGAAAATTACACTCAAACATGTCAGTGCAGATCAGGTTTATTAAGAACAGTAATGGTATGAATTTCAGTGGATGGGGTTGGTGCATAAGCGTCCACTCTGTTGGCTGATTACGCAACTAAAACAACAAAACCTGGAATGTACAAGAGGATAGATGTAGAATAGCACTGGAGTTACTACTATGCATGAAAGGGTTAGTATATGCCCCCCTGACATACAAACTTTTCCAATGCTGTATCCAAGCAGCTCACATTCTGTCACATTTTGTCAAATCTTTTCTTTTGTAGGTGGGTTTTAACTTTTCAAATTCCACTTTTTGAGAAAGTTCTAAGTTGTGCCCCGTTATTACCAGATGACGACATGCTCTATAAGTATAGGGATTTTTAGGTTTTCATGCTGCTGTGTCATTCAGCCTGTTATTACATATGCTATATTTTTCATATATTATGTCAGCCACTGTGTGACCGCATCATGGCGGAATGGTTTAGAAGAAATGCTTAGAGCTTAAATGCCTGAAGACAGGTGGTTGAAATTATTTTGTTGCATAATCCAAAACAGTCCCTAACGGAAAAAAAGGCATTCTTCAGAAAGACAAGACAGAAGAGTGATGTTGAAAATATTGTTACTTTAACCAGAAAGGAAAAGATGAACCCACATTAATTAAGGTATTTTAAACAGGCTGTTCTCTAATTGTACCGAAACAAAATACTTTAAGTGTGATGTGTCCTGTCCATTGTTTACTTACTTATTCATATTTTTATTTTTATATTTGAAGTTTGAATTTTCAGTGCACTTTTGGAATAAAGAAATTTCATATTTTATATATTTTTGTTATGCTACGGCCACACCAAATTTACACGTGTATGCCTGTGACACGCCGCGTAAACGCCCGAGTTTGGACACTGGCCAATTTGTGGCCACTCCGAACACGTGATGCTCACGTCTGGACCCTGGGTAAACATAGAAACATAGATAAACAAAATCTGGTCTGCCAATTCAGTTTCTTCTCAACTATGGCTGAGATCACTTCACTTGCTGCTCTGTACCTCCTCTGGAGGTCCCATACATCCAAGGGTCAGACACCATCGCTTTTGGGTTCATCCAATCCTGCAGAAGCGCCTACAGCACGGGGACTTCCACCACTCCTCCAGGAATTGCATCTGGATGAAGTTCGCTTCCAACGGTAATTCAGGCTCAGTTTTTCTTTTACTTCTGGGTCAGTCCAACAATCATACATCATTCTGTCATGACATTGGAAGCATCTCAACGCTGATTGGCTTTCATGGCCCTGTGTCACTTGAAAAGGTCGATGTTTTCAACTTGAGCATTTACGCGTATTTGCTGCAAGACGTGCCACTCGAACACCCAGGGTCAATCTGCGTCCAAACGTGTCTCTCCATTGACTTTGTATGTGATCTTGACGTGTGAATGTGAAAATTTGTGTTCCTTGTGGCCGTACCATTAGTGTCAAATTATTTACAACAGCGATTATTGATCATCCTGGGCTTTCAGGGACATTTGATGGACCTCACTTTAAGAACTTAACTAACATATTTTTTCCAGTATTCATCTCAAATGTCCTGGAAATTGTGCAATTTTTATTTTTTGCACAGGTGGTGTGGGGCCCCCAGGGAATTTGTGCTTGGAGCCCCAAGACACCTTTGCAACACCCCTGGAAGTAATGGTAATGCAAGGACTGATTTTCAAATGGATAATGTGATTGTGGACAAGGGTCTGGATCAGCACTTATGATGGTCTAATTTTTTTTGCGTTTTCCCCCTTACATGTGTTTTTCTTGTTATTATATACAGTATATTTATTGGATTCTGTTTTGCTACTTATGGGCAAAGTACCAAATATGGTAACTTCATTTAACTTAATTTTTCTACAACCTGTTGAAATATTTCACTAAAGTAATAAAGTTTTGTAATATACTCCAATAACACACTAAGGGTGACATTTTTAATTTCAGATTATTTCTTTGAGTGAACTATAAAGGGTTAAAGTCGAGTCTTTCTGTGAACACATTCCTCATCTGCTAAATAAATCCCATTAAGTAGTTCCAATTATAGTTCATTTCCACAAAATTAAAGGGAAATAACACACAGCAGTTAAATTAACTCACCAGTTGGAGAAAACATAGTAAAATGAAGTGACAAAAGACATTAGGATCCCAGAGGGGGAAACAAAACCCAAACAAAAACCCAGTTACCTTGAAAAGAAACTTAAACTACTGACTGAAAACAAAAGGTATCCATACTAAATGTCCCTTTTGACCACAAAGAAGAACAAAAAACCATAAAATAAATGGGAGGCAACTGCAAATGCTTTCCTTCACAAAGGGATTTTAAATAAGCTATAGAAGTGCTGTAATGAGCCAAGAGAGTTAACAATAGCTGACCACACAAAGACAGAGAACACTAACAATCACACAGCACCAAAGCATCAGCTGGAAAAACAGGTTGTTGCTTTACTTTCGTGTGGGAATGTTTTCAGCGATCAGACTTAATACACAAAGAAAAAGCATGACACTCTAGTACAGTTAGTCTAGTACAGTCAGTCTAGTACAGTCACTCTAGGACAGTCAGTCTAGTACAGTCAGTCTAGTACAGTCAGTCTAGTACAGTCACTCTAGGACAGTCAGTCTAGTACAGTCAGTCTAGTACAGTCAGTCTATTACAGTCAGTCTAGCGCAGTCAGTCTAGTACAGTCACTCTAGGACAGTCAGTCTAGTACAGTCAGTCTAGTACAGTCAGTCTAGTACAGTCAGTCTAGTAGTCAGTCTAGTACAGTCAGTGTAGTACAGTCAGTCTAGTAGAGTCAGTCTAGTACAGTCAGTCTAGTACAGTCAGTCTAGTACAGTCAGACAAACCAACCAATGTTGGGTGAGATTAATCATGTTTTCAAAACCCACCAGATAGGTTTAAAAACAGTATTTCATATAAATTCAACACTTTACTATTCATACTCAGTGTACAGTTACTTATTGTTGGATAAAATAACATAACTTTAATATAATTTTCAAATTTTTTACATGTTCAAGATACCAAATCATCATCCATTAAACCAACATGACATCTTTAGGTTAGATCTACGTCATCCGTTCAGGATCACATTAACACATGACCACAGGAGGTGAGGATGTTTCTGTTTCCTTGGTTCTTCTCCTTTTGTATCTTCACCTTCACTAGTCTCCTCACCTCTCTGGTGGAAAGAGTGAGTGGTTAAGAGGAGGACCTGAGGGGCTACTACGTGAGAAGTATAAAGGGAAACAGTCGCCTTCAAGACAGAGGTCAGAAAAGTTAATGGCAGGAACTATTTTCTGTAATTTAGTTGATGAATTTGAGGCCTTGTACCCTCACTGTGACCTGTTCCTAAGGCTGGGAAACATCATGACCAGGTAAAACTAATATTTTAGCAAGCATGCAAGCAAAGTTTATTTATATAGCACTTTCCACAGACAAGAGAAGTCACAAAGTACTTCATAAAAGTCAATATAAAATTACAATCTCCAACAGGTATAAATTGCAATAAACTATAATGGAAATATCCTCCTTGATTTGTGTCCTGTGTAGAAATGCAAAGGACATTTCATTAAAAAAAAAAAAAAAAAAAATCGAAAATCACTCTGATTGCATAGACCTCCACCAAGGCAGATCACCCCCCTCCCCCATCAATCATAATCATTTCACTTTCACTTCTGCAAGCAGCAGTCCAACCTGACCTACAGAGTGAAAGACACGTGTGGCACCAAAATCACCCCCCATCAATCCACACCAAAATTAAATAATTCGTCCTTGTGCCAGTGTCAACATTTTCTGAAAATTTGATCTAAATCCATCCATAACATTTTGAATTATCTTCCTAACAGACAGACATATAAGCAGCGGTAAAACACACTTTGAGCACCAACTATGGATTTTACTGCATTCTGGTGAATCTTTACACACTAATTTGTGGATTTTCTGCATTAATGTATGGTGGAGTGTGTTTTATTTGCAGAGTAAGAAATGAACAAGGAATTCCTCCAAGCAAATACCAACAAATGCATTACTTTTTGTTTCTGACTTCTCTTGCAATGTCCATGATGGGACTGAGATAAGCTATCAAGTCACGGTGTTATATCTCAAAATACATGTCAATCAAAACAGGATCCAATCATCATGTAGAAGCTCAACGTCCAGACTGGCCCAGGCCCCGCCCCCAGCTCCATTCATCCCTAGAGATGCCAAGTGTCCAGGGTCGGGATAAAATCGTGGCATTTATCTAATGGTAGTCTCGTGTCGAGGGCAATGAAAATGACTCTACGGTAAGACTCCATTGAATCCCATGGACTCCGAGCATCTCTCAGAAACTGGATTGCAGAAAATGAGAATGTATGAGAAGTGAACAACATTGGATCAGTAGCTGAAGTAGCTGATAATGAATGTGTTTTAACACATTGGTCGTCAATGAAATGTTAAAAAACCCAAACATATTTCACCATTTAATTTTTTTACATTTTAGGGAAAGCTGACCAGATAAATCGTCACTGCAGTGACTGCTAACCCTGACCCTAAACCTAACCCTAACCCTAACCCTAACCCTAACCCTAACCCTAACCCTAACCCTAACCCTAACCCTAACCGCTAATCACATGGTATTTGTTGCAGAGTGAACATAAACACAGAAAGCTTATAATACATACAGATAACACACCAATTAAAAGTGGTACTTTTTTTGTATGTAATTCTTAATTAATTACAATTTGACGCTTAGATTTCTATTTGGGCCACGTTTCCTCTGCAGTGTAAGTGACAGAACTGGTGGAGTAGAATATGATGTAAGCACCGTGGACATTTGAGACCGAACTCACTATTCTTGCTTCTGTTCCTTAATTTCACATCAGCGTCTGCTTATTGTACTGAAGCAGCTTCCCGTTCTGTGCACACATGATGTGAAAAAAATCGGCTTTTTATAGTTCCCTTTTTTTCCCTAAAAGAATATTTGATCCAAATGTACCATATGCATAATGTACTGTTGTCACTCCTAACAGTTATGATGTGGAAATTGATCAAAGATGTTCCAATCCCTTAAACACATTTTAGAGGAGACATGGTGTGAGATGAGGAGAGGCTTCCAGAAGATTACTGAACCACAGGTGATTCTGTGCAGTTTTCCACACAGTTACCTTGGAATCTGTTCAGTAGCCAGGTGGAAATTGTAATATTAGTACTGCATAAACTGTAATAGGGTAGGTTTGTCAAATAAAAACACCTGTTGGAGTGTTATTCATGTGCATATACATATCATGCGTGGATGAATAGGAAATACAAACAAATCTGACATTTTCCTCCTGAAACAGAAGTCTTTTTTTCTTCTTCCTCTTTCTTGTTTCTACTCTTAAACAAGTGGTTCCAGACACAACAAACCTTCTCAGGAATTGCAGCTTATTTTAACATCAATCCAGCTGATGTCATCATGTCAATGTATGTGGTGAAATATTACAAATTGTTAACTTTGACCTATTTTTCCCAAGGTATAATCACATTTATTAAATTTCGATATGTATTCAACCAATCGTTTTGCTTCTACAAGCAATTGAAATGTCACCCATTATAAGTAAATGGAGATGTTTTTAACCTGCCCCCAAAAGGGGACGAAGGGGAATTGTTTTTTGTTTAGTTTTTTTTTGTCCTGTTTGTCATCAAGTTCATGTAAAAACTACTGGGCAAATATCCATTAAATTTTCAGAAAAGGTGTGAGGTGGGTCAGAATATATCCAATTAAATTTTGGTGAATGTAGGCCAAAGATCAAGGTTAGCAAGAATGTATTTTTGCAATGATAAGAGATAGGAGAAATCATTTAAAACTTTTGCAAGGGGCAGGGTTTGTTGTTCTTGGTGCTCCTTTTTTTTTTTAATTAGAAAAAATGAGAACTTTGACCTACTGTTTCTAAAATGTGATGAGATCTATTGTGGATTTGATATGAATTCAACCATTAGCTTTGCAAATACACCAAACCAAAAACAACATCCCTTGTCTCCCCATTTTTAGGGGGTGGGGGGGTAACAACTATTTTAAACTATTTTAACGTCCCTTACTCATTGTTAATTGTGTCAATATATTGCTTAATCCGATACATTTAGACCTTATTCTGACATTTAAACATCCTGGCCCAGTAATAGACCTATAGAATGGGTACACATGTGCTATCAAACATCCCATTACCATCGTCCTGAGTATCGCTATGAATATGAATGAGGCAAACCCATCAACAGCCAGATGTGCCTACCTCCGAGTCATTAAAAATGACCAGATTAAATGTATTAAAATAAATGAATCCCTTTAATATGTCTATCCTAATTCCAAGCGGAGGGACCAGGTATTTAAAGGCCCTTTTGCCCCAGCTTAGTACAGTCTTAATGGACTTTGAATTGACTTATAGACAGTTAACAACCTTTGTTTTTGGTACAAGAAACAAATTACAACAAGGCAATATTTACTTGTGGATAAGACAGATTGTCCACCTCAAGTATAAACATGTGCTGATGACCTAAGGCTGGTGTTGACAGATTTTCCGTCCAAAAAGAAGCAACTTGGCTCCAAAAATGAACAACATGAAAGACAAACATTGACTAATACATTTGCGACAGGCCAAGGGAGTTTCTTTTATGTTTATCAGTGCTGAGGTGGTGAAAGATCTGCATGATGTGTGTGTATTTCATGTTTACATTTGACCATCCTCTCACTGCATTTGGACCCCCCCCCCCATTTCAGAGTGAATCCAGTCTTTCCTTACATTTGCTGTCTTCTGGATTTTTTTTGTATTTTCCACTTGCCATTTTGTGACTTGATTAGCAAAATAGCACTGACAAGCTAGAAAAAGAAGGGGTGGAAAGAAATGGGGTAGTGGGCAGATCTGGCAACAGGACTAGAAACCAGACATTTTAAATTGTTAGACAGGTATAGTGGAAAAAAGAGACAGGAAAACCAGAGGGAGCAACACATGACTACGGATATTCTGAACTTCATGGGAAAAGCAAGCCTATAGTCAATGTTAATAAACAGTCTGTACAACTATGGTGCTGTAGAATAAAGGCTCAAATAAGGAAAAATATACCGTAAATTCCGGACTATAAGCCGCTACTTATTTCCCAAACTTTCAACCCTGCGGCTTATTCAGTGATGCGGCCAATTTATCTAATTTTTTAACGGCCGCCAGCGGCGCTGGAGTAGAGAAGGTAAGATTAAGACCGGTGGAATATATGCGTTGAGGAAGACTGAATGAAAAAGGAGGGGCGGAACAAACGTGGGGTGACGGGTTTACGTGGGGACCGGTAAAGGTGAGGGACAGACAAAAAAAAGGTGAACAGGGGGTAAAAAGTTGCTTAAAGAAAAACCCGCGGCAGTGTGTGAGAGAAGACAGAGGCTCGACCAGACCCTGTGGATTTTTTTTGCACGTTGACCTGAACTCTCTGCGAAAGATTAAAGTTATCGCTGACTCTGCGATAGATGAGGCGAGGCGGCGACCAGCCACCTGTTTGTGGACGCGGCAGACAATAGTGGATATATATTTTTCCCTCCCTTACCTTTGGAAATATACACTCTTTTTTCTCCTTCTTTTTCAATGGGACCCGGACTCTGCAGGTCTGCATCAAACCTTAAGTATAATTTTTCGTTCATTTTGCCGGCTGTGATTTTTGGACTGTGGACTTTAATGAAGGACATTTAGTTTCATTCGCGGGACTTGAAGTTGGGTTTGGGTTAATTTTGTGTTTGTGTTACATGTTTTAATGTGGGCACATGCGGCTTATATACAGGTGCGGCTTGTGTATGTACAAAATCGGTTTTCCTCTTAAAATGTGTTGGGTGCGGCTTATAATCAGGTGCGCTCTATAGTCCGGAAATTACGGTAATACATTTTTATGGGGCCACATGATAATCTTTGGCATTTATTAAGGGAGCTGGGTTGAGTTCTGTTCAATATATATCTGTATAAATACAATAAATGAAAATACAATGATACAATTCAAATGTCAAACACAGAATACAACTATTTAATGAATATTCACAAAAAACATTTTCAAAATTGTGCAAAACCAACTCCAGATTAACTTAACATAAAAACAATAAATGTAGCATTGCTTGTTTGATCCTTTTCTGACTTCAGTGAAACACTTGGAAGTCCATATCTTTTTAAAATTTCGGCATTCATAATCTTTCTTTTATTTTTTAGCATTAGCTGACATCTTCATGGACTGAAACTGACCAACAAACCAATCAATGGTTTAACATTATGCTGAGTATGAACTGGGTGCATAAAACTTTAATTTATCAGATCCTACAAAATAAAAGCTGTGCCGTTGTATTGGTTTTATCTATTGCCATAATATATATATTTGTATTGACTTTTAATTTGCCAATGACCTGAAGTGGGTTAGGCAGGGCCAGTTATTGAGTGAGTTAATCCCATGATGCTGAATATTTAGTATTATACATGAGTTTTGAAGTCTTCTTACATGATCAGTGTGATATTTTTTTCCTGAAAAACCTGATGTATACAAATTGATACAAGCACTACACAGATAATCCACTATGGGGGGGGGGGGGGGGGGGGGGGTTGAAGAAGAAGCTTTTCCAGTGACACTACAGGATTGGATTGTCATTAATGAGGAAGGAAAAATGAATTAACAATTTATTGGACATGTTTGTTTCTTCAAAAATAAGAATATTTGAGGATGTATTAAATATGATAGAAAATTAAAACTCATACATGAAAATGTACATTTTGGGGGGAAAAAGTTGCTCAGAAGGACCAATATAGGCTCCAGTTTCAAAGAACTGGAATGTTCTGTCAATGACTTAATAGTTACAGGGTTAACGTCCACACACACAGAAAAAGAAAATGGGTGGTCCATTCCCAAACACATCCTGCTAATGATCATCCCCATCTGACCACTGTTCATATAACTAGGAAACATCATCAAACATCTTGCAGTTAGATGGGTTTTCGTCATTTTTGTCTCTGTAACTTAGCAACCTGTGGTCAGATTGGGTTGCTTGTGAAAATCAGCCTGGTATTTTTCCCCGTAACCCTGCTGACAAACACACAGACAAACAAACAAACAATAAAAACACCCTGAACATTGGAGTTAATTACAAAGCTGTCATTCTTTAGTCTCTCTATCCCATCCTTTTTGGTCCACACGAAAATGCAAAAATCCACATTAGCTTGGTAGAAAGCAGCCAGACAGAAATTTCTCATTATTTAAATGAGATATTGTTATTGTATATTGTTAAATTATTATGTTATATTGTTAAAAATGGGGCGGCCATGGCTCAGTTGGTAGAGTGGGGTGTCCAGTACGAATCCCACTCTGTCCTGGTGTGTCCTTGGTGAAGACACTTACCTCCAGTGCCACTCACACTGGTGTATGAATGTTGGGTGGTGGTCAGAGCGGCCGTAGGCACAAAATGGCTACCACATTGTGGCCATGTATGTAGTTTACCACCACCAGAGGGTGCATGTGAGAGCGAATGAATAATGGGTTACTAATGTGAAGCGCTTTGAGTGGCCAAAAAAGTGCTATATAAATCCAATCCATTATTATTACATTAAAATATGCATGTACTTGAGGCCTATCACACAGTATATTCCAGTGTTTATACTTTAAAACAGTGACCTCATATGATGTCATCTATTATGACATTTGTTTGCATGACTCAAACGTGAGACTGAGCTTCACTAAGTAAGCCAAGAACCTAGCGGAGCCCCTCTCTCAGACTGCTGGGATCTTCCTCAGTTGGATGCTTTCAGGTTTTTTCCATCTGTCTGTCTAACTGACCCGTCTGTCTGTCCTACATGTGTGGATCTTACGAGGGGGAAGTGGGGCTCCCCTCTCACCGTATACACTCAGGAATGTCAAGACAAATTACGTTGCTCCGGGCCAAAAGAGTCTGCCATGTTTAATGAGCTCCTTGGAAGAATAAATAAATGTTTATGGAGAAGCAGCAGTTAACATAGCTGATCTCCCTTTCCCAGTCTGGCTGTGTCATGAAAACACAGAGCTGTTGCCAGGGAGATCCCTTCGTCTCCTGTGGTGAGTGGGGTCTTTGTCTGGGTGTTCGGCTTCAGGTTAAAACTTTTCATCACCCTTTACTATGCATTCGCTTTTTTGGCACTGATAACATCTCATCAGACGCTGCCATCGACTCTCATTCAGGGCTTTAGGTCTTCAGTGCCAAAGTCAAGATCAAGGGCAGAAATGAGAGCATTTCCACAATGTTATCGTGTCGTCATTAACGACTCTGTCAAAAGCTCTACTGTCATTAGATTTCAATGCCTATAATCTGGGCTTTTGTGTGCCATGCCTTTCATCAAATTGGTGCTCGAGTGATGGACTCAGTCGGTTGCAATTTGCATCTTCAACACTAGATGCCACTAAATATTTTGCATTGTCCCTTTAATGACCCCTAGCAATTTACTACAATGTGTCTGCGCTGTTATCTACCTTGATCCCAACATTTTTAGTTTAACCTTTTAATGATTACCTTTATAACAAGCTCTGTAGATTTCTTTATGGTGTTTCAAAATCAGAAAATGTAATCTTTGCCAATTCTTTTGAAAACAATTTTCAGGAAGATCCTATGTATGCAAATTAATTATCATTATTATATGCAATAAATATTGTAAATGACGTGTTAAAAAATAATACAACTACAGCCTTGAAGTTTTATCAGATTTATTCTGAAAAACAACTGTAAATGTTAATAATGAAATTTTATGAAATTATAGAAATAGACTTTCAACTATTTTACATGTGTTCAAGCATTTTGGTTTTGTCTGGTTCATTCTGCGTCCATGTTCCAGCTTTTTTTTTTTTTTAAAAAAAAAGGTTATTTGTAGTCATTCATCAATGAACTGTATACAGGAAAGTGCAGATACTGTAAACAGTGAAAAAAAAGCTTGAAAAAAACACACCAAAAGAACACACTAAAACTGCACTATCATTATTATGTGCACTTATTTGCAATAATTCAGCACAGAAACACAGCCTCAATAAAAAAAAAAAAATCAAATGTTGGGTAAAATAAAATAAAAAAGAATAACCTTTTCCAGGTTGTTAACTGTGCTATTCTTTTCTGTTCAAATAATAATTAAATATTTAAAGTAATCAACTCAAGATTTGGACAAATGTTCAGTATGGACTACAACTGTGGTTAACAAACAATTATGTCATACTCAGAGAAATGTTTTATCAAAAACCTTGACCTAATATATGCAAATGTCATAATTATAGACGTAACAAATTAAGAAAGAACTGAAACAGATAGCTATAGAGAGATAGCCACATACAGATAATTTTGCAGTACCTGGAGGGTTCAAATTCAAACTTTTGGAGATATTATGGTTAAAATATACAAATCAATGAACCAAAGACTAATAAAAGTGGGTATAACAAAATGTGACCTCTTTAAGATTCACGAAAGTGGTTAAGATTAATGCTAGGAAAGCATCTCGTTAGCATGTTATGGTGTTCGCAGGGTGTTGTTGTTGTTAGGATGTTGTTGTTGTTTGTGTCCAGTGTGTGTGTCGCGTTGGTAGAAAAAGGGATTTGGGTGCATGCGCACTACTTCTCTTATTGTTCTCTTGTATCCAGTGGGACTGGCTTACAGCTCGCACCGTGGTGTGGCATGTCAATTGCATTTTTCAGCAAGTGATGCGGCCCCATGCTGACGCAGATCTTTACTAAAACAGTTCCATTTTTTCATAATATCTTTTTGACAGGGTTTCAAAACTAAACCCATATCAAACTCGTGCGGACCTAGCCTAAGGCACAAACTCCAGATCTTCGTCAATGTCATGGTGGTGTACATTGCATATATTCTTAACGACCAGGTTAGTTTAAGGCTGAAAACCAATGTGGATTCAAACTGGGAACTTTACTAACTATTCCTCAAGTAACAGCTTTGTATTGCTAGCAACAATAAGTAGCAGAAACCTCCGTCCTATTCAAAAGTGTTACAAAAATCTGAAGCCAACCATTAAAAAGTTTGAAAAAAGAAAAACAGAGAATGCAAATGTGCATTTCCATTAACAGGATTATAGTGAGTAAATAAATAATATGGTGTCAACTATGTAGGAGTAGATAATTCTGTTTTTGCTACTGCTAATGATTGTTAATGACGACTTTTTCTTTCAGCAGGGGCATGAAATAATTCAGTTTCCTCATTATTCCACTGTAGCTGTTGCACTGACATGATTTTACATTTGCAAAACTTTCAAGTTCCCATTAAGTGCATTATTGTGTCTCATAAAAGACAAAAAAATAGCTAAATGATTCTAATATTTTAATGACTATAATAATCCTTCCTGTGTGGACTTTACATGTTTCTCTTCTCGTGTCTGGATGGGTTTCCTCTGGGTGCTCTGGTATCCCCCATCACTCAAAACATGTTTGTTAGAGTCAAATCCTCCAGCCGGGTGATTCTGACCATTAGCCTGGCTTTGAATCTGGAGATGGGTCCCCAGGCGCCACCCATGTGTGCCCACTGCTCCTTATTGGTGCCCCAACAGCATCAAAGAAAGGATGGGTTAAATGCAGAGGACTAATTTTGTTGTACAATTGTATAATGACAAATAAAGTACTTTCTTCTTTCTTGAATAGAATTTTAAATATTATAATTGTACTGTTTACACACACTTCTCTAATTGTATAAAGTGATTTGAGATTGTAATGTCAGATTTTATGGTTTGATTTAAAGGTACTATGGGAGTGTTGTGGCAATGAAGGAAAACATCATCATGGATGTAATGTCTTTGTTGAATGATTCTAATATGTATCTTAATGGCACTAATATCTCAGGTAAGATTATAGTGCTTCACTGTTTTCTGCCTTCATTATACAAAATAACTTTCCAACATATTGTACTTAAAGTAGTCTGAGAGGAAACACTTCTACTCTCTTCTGTGGCAGATGTAGATGTAAATATTCATACAGGACTGAGTGGATTGTTTCCACCTTATTCACCTTATTACGCCCTGCCCATTGTAACACCCTTTAGCTAGCTAGCCAGTTAGCTAGTTCCGGTTAGCTAGTGTCTAATATGTCAACATGGATGTTACCTGGGTAGAGACGACCGATGTAGTTCATAGTAGTGTTGGTGAAATATTACAACACCCAACAAATTACAACACAAAGTGGAAGAAAAAAAGCTGTTAAAATGGATGGGCCGTAATAAGGTGAATGGAGTTTGCTTGCAGCGTTTGTTTCCAGTGGTGATTATTTTCAAGTTCCCCGTTCACATGATCAATCCCAGTAGCATGTCCTTGTGCAGCTTGGTAACATGTTGTGTAGTTCGCAGCTGTACAATGAATCAAACAAAACTCAACATGTGGCTACGAGAGCGATGTTCTGATCATGTGTTGCTAACTGGTTCTTAACCAGTGTTCCAAATCCATAGACATGCACTGATGGGTTAATTGGTGAATTTAAATTGTCCATACTGTAGGTGTGAATGTGAGGGTTCAACTTGATAAACTGGCAACATGTCCAGGGTGTACTTCATTTTCACCCATACTGTATGTAGCTGAGATAGGCTCCAGTGACCCCTGTGACCCTACTGAGGATAAAGTGGGTTCAGATATCGAATGAATGGATGAATGACTTGCATGCTAATTTCTTCATTTAGTGATATTGGTATGTGCTGCAGCAGCATTAGAAGTTGATATAAAACTGCAGAGAGAGTTTTCTTTTTCTATGACCTTTCATCATATTATAATTCAAGTGGCTGAAGAGGAAATGTGATTCATTCTGTAAATGTGACAGTCAGGACAGAATTTAAGTGGATTTTTCTACTTTTTGACTTGTGCTATACAAATAAACCTGGCATACTTGGTTGCTAAATAATCTCAGAGACTTACTGGCTGTCTATTTATGACAGAAATGTCTTGTTTTCTGAAATGTGCAAGCAATATGTCATGTCTCCCATGTTAGTTTTGAGCCTCTGGTTAAAAATGTTGCACTCCCCAGAATCAATCCCTTGTGCAAAAAGACGACCTGCCCTTAAAGCCAGCAAACTGTACTTCATGGAATGTGCTACCTGGAATGAAATGTGCTTGTATTGGTTCAGAATAGAGGGGTGAAGTGCTTTTCATCAATAGAAAGTAAAATGTGAAATATGTTACACTGAGGCCCAATTTTGGGCAATTTCTGCTGAAAGTCATTACAACTTTATCCACTGTCAGAAAACTGTAAAAGTAGAATGGAAAGACAAAATAATTGTAGCATTACATGTATATATGGCCACATCATTGGGATTACTGCCATAATTATATCATAATTAATAATGAATATTTTTTTGGTATTTTTGTTGTTTGTGTGTGTGTTTTCAGCAACTTTGCGCAAAAACAACTGGACTAATTTCTGTTAAATTTTCAGGAAAGGTGCAAGGTGGTCCAGAATAGATCCCATTACATTTCCGTGAATGTAGGTAAAATTTTAAAGTATAAAAAAAAATAAAAAATAAAAAATAAAAAAATGATAGCAATGATAAGAGATAGGGCAAATCAATGATTGGATGATGATGCATAGGAAGTCAAAGTGTAAAGGGAAACACTCAAGTCAGCTAATTAGAAGCATGGAATAAGATGAATAAAACAACAGATTTTTTCTAAATATCCCAGTTTGTCACTAAATGTCTTAGTGATAGGTATCTATTGCTGTTGTCATTGTTGTCCATACATCACAAATACATCACATATTTTAATCGAATTTTCAGAACATCTGAGGGATAAATATTGTGTGCATATTTTGGAATCACATCTGAATGGAAAAGCCACGAGTAAAACTATATTCAAGACTAGTGTTGGTCTCTGGTGCATATTTACTTGACACGGTATTAGACTCAGTAAATGGGATTTTATATTCAAATCACAGCTGTATGGATATGACTACATTTCTTTTGCTTCTTATGATTTATTTGTTAACATTTCTGTGGTTTGTGGAAAAAAAAAACTGTCATTACAACATTTTTTTAGGTTTTTGAAAAAAAAAAAAAAAAAAAAAAAAAAAAGAGTTCTTCCTCGTTTTACTTTCCAATGACTTGTCTCACCGGGAATGGAACATTTCTCACTCCTTATGCCAGAGTAATCTGTAATATTTGGACAGTTTTTTGTTTTGGAGTCAAAATAACAACCACAGGAAAAACAAGAGGAAAGAATTAAGCTAAAATTCATCATGTATTTCACCTTTCACCTGTATTCACCTGCCATGCAATCAATCAGTCAGCACACCTGCTCCCACTCAATTAATCACCTGCCTCACCTGCCTCTGCTTCTCAGTGTGGTGTATTTAAGACCCAGGTTTTCATGCAGCCAGTGTCAGAATATTTTCACCTGTTTTGAACCTGACCTACCTTATTCTCGCTGTGTCCTAGTCCTAGTTCTAGTTCTAGTCCTAGTCCTAGTTCTAGTTCTAGTCCTAGTCCTAGTCCTAGTCCTAGTCCTAGTAAACCTGACCTGCTGCTGCTGCTAGTGATGGTGAAATGAGGTCCTGTGAATGTGTCTAATCTTTCTGGCCAAATACTTCACCAAAAGCCTGATCAAACGAAGCCCTGTTTAACATCTTGTTTAAATGGTCTGCACTTATATAGCGCTTTTCCACCTTCATGGTGCTTAAGGTGTTTTACATTAGCTTCACATTCACCCATTCACACACACACTCATACACCAGTAGGTTTCTAAGGTCTGAGATCCGTCCTACTGGAGGCCTAAGTCAGGGTTCAGTGTCTTGCCCAAGGACACTTCGACATGGTCATTGGGCGACCCACTCTACCGACTGAGCCACAGCCGCCCTTAGAGAATACTGACATTTACTGGTGTGTTGCAAATAGGGCAGTATATCTATTAGTGTAATTGTTCCAGTGTTATGTCCAACTTATCATTTGGAGTTATTGTAAAATGTAGTCTATCCTTATCATGGTATACTGACAAAGAAACTTTGATGGTATATCAAAATGTAAATTGGGATGTATTAAATCATATGTGTGGCTGTTTTTTATAATGATACATGAAGTGCTTGTGTGACTGGGTTATTATTGACATTAAGGACGTTGGGTCAGGGATGGAGAGATGTTTCATTGGTTTTTATTTAAGAAAACAATTTTCTATACAGTGTTGGGGCTCAGGCGAATACTTGTTTTTGTAATCGCTTCCCTTGCTTTTGAAAATATTCGTTCATACGGGACTGAAGATGCAGCAATACACAAAAATTGAAGAACCAATTTAAACAGATGTGGATCTTCAGAGTCTACTCGAATCATCCAGACCATCTCCTGTGTTTCCCACAGTCTTTTAAAGGACTCGAGTCACTTAACGAGACAATCACGTGATATCAGAAAATCGGGCTTTGTTTTCCTTTTGTCATGTGACACTGACACTCATGATACAAACCTCGAGGCAGGCCTCATGTGTTGGACGTAACATCAGTAGCTGCTGTGTTCTGGACTACAAACTTCACCTGTTGTCCTGGTGCTTCAGCCTAGTGATGGGTCGACGAGGCCTCATGAAGCGTGTCGACACGATGACACACTGTGTCACTGAATACTGACACCTGCTGGACATTAAAAATCCCTCCCGGTAACCATGGTGACTGACTGAACTGACACTGTTTCCCAACCTTTTTGAGCCACAGCACACCTGAGTTCTCATGGCTTCATGCTGGTTGGGAAACACTGACCTAGTTTATACAATAATATAACTTAAGTCATTGTATTTTATATTCTCATTTACAATTTAAAACATCTGATATGTTTAATAAATGTGAACAGTGAATACATGTGCGAATTTGTAGTGAATGAAGATGCTTGTGGACTGGCGTTTTGTTTTTTGACAACTTTTTTTCTTATCCATTTTTCCAATGTTTTAATTTAGTCTGTTGTGCTTCTTTGATCCAACTTCTCCACCTGTAGAAAACACCCGCTCACACATTTCACTTGTAGAAATAATCTAAATAGTAAACCAAGTCACTTTGAATTCAAATGGATTATGTATAAACTGTTTTAATTGACTTGTTTTCATCGTATTCCTCTCAAATACCTTAATTTCTGATATAATTCTTGATGTGCCACAAACCACAAACAACAAAAGATCAGAGATTCTTTTGGCAGGTACATCCCGTTGCACTTCCTTATTAACACAGTTTGGCATCGGAGTCCGTTCGAAACAGTTGCTGTATCGGTGACGTGTCTTTCTTGAGCGATACGCGCACCGACACGTGGTTTCGCTCTATGACCTCCACGCATGCGCCGACGCATCGGTGTCGCTGGACCCATCACTACTTCAGCCTGTCTTTTGAGTTTTACTCCCATTTTCCCCTTTTCCTACCCACACTAAAGACACACCTCAATAGAACCCATGCTGCACTTGGGTCCTCATTACTCATCATTAAAAAAAAAAAAAAAAAAAAAAAAAGCAAGAATTTTAAAATAGAAAAACATCACAAAGCAGTGAAAGACAAAAGAACAAACTAGAAAAACATAACTCTGAATAAACTTAAAGGTATTGGAGTAGAGGGAACAGATTACAGAGACATTAAATTGTTGTTGAAACAATGTAAAAATACAGATGTGGAATATGTTGATGTATAGCCGTGGTCATACGTTTACATACCCTAGTAGCATTTATGATTCTTTGGTCACTTTCCAGAGAATATGAATGATGTAAAATGACTTTTCTTTTATTCATGGCTAGTGGTTTGGGGAAGTCATTTTTTTGCCTTCAGCACAAAACCAGTCACTTGGGTCAAATTTCAGAAATTAAGATTTTACATTTATATGCTGATGGACATTGGAACGTTGGAACTTA
Organism: Siphamia tubifer; assembly: GCA_020466265.1. Taxonomy (NCBI): domain Eukaryota; kingdom Metazoa; phylum Chordata; class Actinopteri; order Kurtiformes; family Apogonidae; genus Siphamia; species Siphamia tubifer. The sequence continues at coordinate 32,362,919 of CM035793.1, forward strand.
CTTTCTGGTTTTGTTTATGTATCAAATTGGGATGTATCTTATATTTACCATTTACTGACTGATGTGTGTGGGTAGGCTTTTGTTTGTTTTTGTTTGTTATTTATTTGGGTTTGGGAAGACTATATTATTTTCATATTTATTTTTAAAAAATTGTCTGAAAAAAGTACATTATTGAGAAAACATTTTAAATATTTTTGGTTTTATAAACAAAGTTTAAATTTTTTTTTATATTTATCTGAAAGCTTATTAAAAATGACACTAATTCAACCAATCAGAGGCCTATAACAAGAGATTTTGTTTACATGAGAAGGCTTTGTTCTGAGGCCTCCCATTGGTTCAAATATATAATTATGTAGATTTCTATTTAACGTTCGTCTAGAGGGAATCCCAATCTGTTCAATGGTACCAAACATGATTGGAAAATACAACGCAAGAACAAAGGAAAGCTGTGTTTTGAGCCGATTCTTCTTTGTTTTAGACTTAATTACTATCAGAGTCAGTTGTTCATCCTAAAAAGCATGGTTTGAAGCACTTACAGGAGGAATTTCACAAAAACACATAGTTACATTTTACTTGGATTGTATGCATAAACTTCAAATTCAATAACATATTTGAGGCTATAGGTAGAAATACTGCTGTGAGACTGAACCACTGGTTTTGTGCTGAAGGGTCATATTTATTATCAAACAAATATTTACTCTTTCTAAAACACACTGACATTAGAAACTATCCAAATGCCCCTGATCATAAGTTTACATACCCTAGTTCTTCATCTGTATTGGCTCCTTTAACATCAGTGACAAATGGAAGTCTTTTGTGGTCATTGTCGATGAGACACATTATTTTCTCAGATGGTAAATTTGCTCATTCTTCTTGGCAAAACACCTTCAGTTCCTTTTAAGATGCGGGTTTTCTTGCATGAACAGTGTGTTTGACACCTCCCCAAAGTGTCTCACTGATACTGAGGTCAGGAAACCGAGCTGGACACTAACTTCACCTTCACTTTTTTCTGCTGTTGTCGATGACAGGTCGACTTGGCCTTATGTTATGTGTTATTTTCATGTTGAAACGTTCAAGACTGAACCATGTGTATTCAGTTGGGGTATGTAAACTTATGAGCTTGACTGCAAATATGCTCAAAACAAACAACAAAAAAAGGACAATTAAATATAACATTAAAGAGAGACAACATCACATAAAGGCAAGTCTATAAAAACGTATTTCTAAGTGATTTAAAAGCTGTTACTGTACTGATGCCATTATGCCTTATAGTCTGGTCTTGGTCTTGACTTCAAGGTGTCCTCAGAGTCGTTCTCCTCTTATTAGTCTAGTTTTGGTCAGACCTTGCTTTTTATTACAAGACTATAAAAATAATAGTCAGTAAAAGGGGTTCTTTGTAGTATTGAAATGACAAATTCTCAACAGTAATAGTAAGTTTACACCAGAACACACTTAATTTAATGCTATGTATCACTCTAAAGCTCACCGTTTACACAAGACCTTTATATTACTTGTTCTTTCTATGAAGATAATGACTTAGGTCTTTACATTTCAATCAGTCAACTAGTGTTTGAACATTTGAGGAACAGGATACATTTATAGTTTAACATCTACAGTAAGCTTCTGGACCATCACATATTTTTACATGTTATTATTGAGCCGTGATGGATAAATATATTTCTCCCTTAAGCCTACATGTGAATATTGTGATGGTATATCTATATTATAAATGCAACGTGACCTGTGTGCACATATGACTGTCTGGGGATTCACGGAACATCTGGAAATAACTGACTGCTGCAGTTTTGCATATGTATGTATTTTTACTCAAGGAACAGACTAGTAAAAATGGCAAGTTGATAGGACCAACATTTTGGGGTATATTAATCATTTTGGAATATTATATCATTCTGAGAGCGCAGGTTTGCCAAGGTTTGGATCTGGATGTTCATAACTTATTTGTAAATTAGAGTTCCATGTTCACTAATGATTTATTTTATCGGTCATCAGAAATCCCTTAGAGGGTTTCAAAAAATACAAAAAAATCCTTGGTCCTATTTTTCAGATATGGACATTTTAATATTCAACCACGTATGATGTCACTCTGACATTATGCGACGTCGCACAACGACCAAATTTCACATGTCGGATTTAACAAAATATGTCAATAACCCTGTTTTAAGGTAAAGTTAATAAATTTAGCAAATATACCATTTCGCTTGGCGTCATATGATGGCAAAATGTGACATCATCAGGCCTATCTGTGTTATCTCATCTGATGTAGTGAATGAAGTGAATGGGAAAAAAACACACCTGATGCTATCTTGTCTGGATTTTGAGCTGTTGACATTCACTGTGACCTTTGACCTTTATAGCTCAAAATTTAATGGGTTCTTCCTCGACACATTATCAATCAACTCTGAAAGTTCCATCAAAATCTATCCATAACTTTTGGAGTTATCTTGCTGACAAACAAACAGAGGGACAGACAAACAAAACCTAACCTCCTTTGCAGAGTTAATAATAGCCTTACAAACATGTTGCTATACCCAGAAAGCTTTGGTAGTGACTGTTTAACAAATGAGGTACAGCACGCACAAATACACAACAGCATAAAAACTCACATCACATCTAGAACTCATGGATCCCCATTGGCAGGGGTGTCCAAATCCAGTCCTCGAGGACCAGGGTGTCTTACATGTTTTAAATATTTCCCTCTTCCACATGATTCAGTTTAACCCTTTAACTCCTGAAACATGAGCAGTTCCACTGTAAAAAGTATTAAAATAAGCAACCAAATAAACAAAAATGGCCAAAGTCATCAATAAAATTAATAAAAATAACCAAATAATTGGTAACATGAAGAAAGTAAGACACAAAGTTTTTGTTCATTTTGTTGCTCATTGTTACATTTTATTCCTTTTTCCTTCGTAGTTTCTTCATGTTACTAATTATTTTGTTAGTTTATTATTCATTTTATTGATGACATTGGCCATTTTTGTTCATTTTGTTGCTTATTTTAATTCTTTTTACTATGTAACTGCTAAAGTTTCAGGAGTTAAAGGGTTAAACTAAATTATGTGGAAGAGGGAAATATCTAAGACATGTAGGACATTGTCCCTCGAGGACTGGATTTGGACACCCCTGCACTATCGTAGGGTTTAAAGCACTAACAGCACCAGTGTATATGTGGTGTCAGAGGGAAAGCTGGGAAATGTATGTAGTTTCAACAGACCTCCAAACAGAGAGTATATGCATCAGTGCAGCTCATATTAACCAACTCTGACCCTTGACCAACTCTTAGGCTTTGCTCCATTTGTTCTACAACTTTTGTACACATGGTCAGAGAACTATATGAATTTCTGGGTAAAGATTTACTCTTCAATTATTTGCATAAGTACAGTTCAAGCATTTGGTCGGGTAGAGGAAAATTAATATGAAACTGCTTTTGGTGAAGCTGTAAATAAAATACATCAGTGTTTTGGTTGTTGTTATTTAAATGTATTGTTTTTCCTTCCATTTAGACTATTCTGGTAATATGCTGTAGAGGTTTGGGCAGCATTGTCATGATGTAGTTTAGATACACACACTGACATTTAAAAAAAAAACTATTACTAAGTGTATTTTCCACATTTGAAGAGTAACTTTTCAGTGAGATAAAATTGTTTATTTTTAGACAATGGCTCTTAAAAATCTTATTTCAACACATCTCACCAAGAATGTTTCCCCTTGTTCCATTGGCTGATTATTTTTTTGCTTAGTTCAAATTAAAATTAAGAAATGACAACTATATTCTATTTAACTGCATTTTACAGGTGGACAGAATAAAGAAAATTCACCTGAATAATGAACTTCTGTTCCTTTGTTATTGTTGTGGCTGCTGTTGTCCTGACCAGGACACTCTTGGAACAGAGATATTTAATCTCAATGAGTTTTTTCCTGCATAAATAAAGGTTATAATAAAAAAATATGTCAAATAAATGCATGTGCATGTGATATATATATATATGCATACAGTAATGGAAAGATGTTTCTAAACAACCTTAATATTTCCCTGTATCTCAAATATCTTGAAATAATTAAGATTTTTTTTTGGGGGGGGGGGGGGGGGGGGGTTGTTAGGATGTGGTTGCATCAGTCAGAAAATTCCAATTTGTCTTTTTTTTTTGTTTGATTGCAAGAAAAACAAAAAATTCTTGACAGTTTCAGCATTTCATGCCATGAATGCATTTCAAAAGGAAACATGTCATTGAAATACATTGAAATATCAAGACCAAATAGCAACTTTTAAATCTATATTTAAGTTCAAGTTTGATCTTACTTTCAGTGTTGCATATTTAGGAAATCTTCCAAATGAGCTGAACAAACCAGAGAGATACCTGTTACAAGAGTTATTAGGAAGTAGCAAAAAGGCAATAATAGAAATCATCATTCTGCATAGTTTGGTACCAATCTGAATGTTCTGTGACCCTCTGTTGTTGAGTTATAACTAATAATGTGATTTTGACCTTTTAGTTAATTGTGACCTTGACCTTTGACCTTTTCTCAAATGGATCATTGCATCTGATGCGCATTAGCTATATGTATATGCCCAAATAACTTCATAGTGATATCTCAAGTGTTCATTGAGTTATAGTAACCAATGTTGGGGCGAGATTAAAAAAATGAAAATATCCAGACTTCGGTGGAACAGAGCATGTGCAGAAGGGAAAATATGGGTTTGGAGAAAGGAACGACAATTTACAGAGATTCTTAATGCAGTATACTACAAATACAGGGTATGACCAGAAGTGTTTTTCCACCACTGTATGTACATATTCATAAATAAATGACTGCACAGATTTGTACAGATATACATAGCAGATACAGGTATGAAACTATTCTCCCATGTAGCGTATTACTTTGACAGATGTTACTGATTATTGAGCACTTTGATAGATGTTAGCATGAATGAGTGTTTGGAGCAGTTCAGCCTGGTTCTGGGTACTTATATGCATTCACCCTTTGTTGATCCGTTGAATTTATTTTTGTGAACAAATTAGAAATATGCATGAAGGCAGCTGAAAGGTAAAGTACTTGTCTAAAACAGATTCCTTTTGATGTTTAGAGTCAAAAGGATGTTGTTCATTTGCCATAGTATGCACTTAGCATCAACACAGATGTTTGAAAGCTTAATGCACTGTACACACCGTCAGTATCCAAAATCCACCGGTGGCTCCGTTCCATTACATTGACTTTTGACTCTTCAGTCTCGGAATCCATAACATGTGAGTGTTTGGTCTTCCTGTCACTTTTTTTTTTTTGCCCTGGACCTCTGGGGGATGGAAATTGTGATGGAGCACCTGCAGGCCACGTGTGGTTGAAATGAGTGGTGCAGGGGGGAAAAAAAAGCCACAATTTTGCATTTAAGTTCCACTTGCAACTGAGTAACTCCTTTTCTTTTGCCTTTAAGGTTTGGTCCCTGCCTCCTCCTGCATGCGTTGTGACAAAAATCGCTGTGTCAGGTTTTTCAGTGGTACAATTAGTATAAACTGTGGCCACTTTTACAGTGTGGGCTGGCAATTGCCTCACCCATTTCACCACATACTGTTCAGCTTCTAACACTGTGTGGGGTCCACCAGCGTGAAACCCCGTTGAATGCATGGGGGGCTGTTGATTATACAGGTGAAAAGGTGCTTTCTTTCCTGCGGAGCGAAATAACATGCTGTTGTTTCACTTGTGCGGGACGTTAAAAGTGATATGTTATGAGTTTGTGCAGGTTCCCGGAACCTCTGACGAGAAAAAAAAAAAAAAAAAAAAAAAAAAAAAAGTAGCTCAGCAGAAGCTTTTAGTACTGAAAACAGCTCTGTTTTAAAAGGCTTTAAAGTTAAGCTCACAACTTGTATATGTACTCAGGCTTTAATGCATTATTGCAGTTCTGCGTGCCATGAGGAAGCAAAAACAAAACAAAACAGTTGTAGTGTTTTCAGATATAACTGCAAAAGGAAGACTGTGGTAGCCGCTAACCCCAAACTAAACCATATAGTGGGGTGGTGTCAGTGGGGGTATATCTGAGACAAGAAATACAATCCAGGAAGTCCCATTTGAGAAGCATTCCACTCGGTTTACAGGCTTCTCAGCCCAGTGATTGTATAAATAAATGGTATATTGCTACTGCGACGCCACCAAACACATCAAAACTGTCATCAGTTCCCACAGTGTCCAATCAAAGAAAAACACTACACTAGAATAAATACTGATTATAATATCACACTACAGTATATGACATCACTCCAAAGTACAATATATAACTATTAAGTAAATTATAAAAGTGTGGGAGGGGGAGGAAACATATGGAACAGGCTACATAACATGGAAGCCAGACACTTTTTTTTTTTAGGCTTTGCACCAATGAGTAAACGTCTGTTTAATGGAACAAACACCAAGTTGGAGCCAGTTCTACATCCGCAGACGTCAACCATTGATTTGTAGACTGCTAATCTGAATTCCAGAGCTTGGCATTTGGTCACCACCATTTAGTTTGTTTTCCTAGTAAACTTCTTGCCAGCTTAAACAAAATGCCAGCCACACTGCAGACTACTAATGCTATAGTATAATAAATGCCAAGTCAAATCAAGTATTCAACAAGAATTCATCAAGTCCAACATAATTTATAAACACACTAATGTACAAACTATCTTACAAAACTATATATGTATTAAAATGTAATGTTACCATCACCTATTGTAGCTAAGTTGGTGATATTAAATGTTCTTGTACACTTAAATATGTTTGAGAGGATGATGCAGCAAATGATTATTATGATTTTTACCATCTGTAGAATGTGAATATATTGATATTGTGACCCCTGACCTTGTGAGAAGAAGCAGCACAAACAGTTATCTGGCATGTGTTGAATGGAACCTGATATAAAACAAATTAAAATGCATGTAGATTTTTTTTTTAAATTTCAAATCCTAAAAGAAAACTAAATACAGACTAACTACATAATGACATAATAACACCAATACTCCCTTGTTTAGAGGCTGTTTTTTCCCTGAAAGTTTAGTTGTTCCTTCTTTACCCACAGACTTAAGTTCATGATAATATACAATCATAAAAAAAATTATTAGACCATTTTTAAGTTCTCCAATTTCTTGTTAATTTTAATGCTTGGTATAACTAAAGGGATATTTGTTTGGACAAATGTAATGATAACAACAACGATGGCTCATAATACTCTGATATCTATCCATTTAACATGTTTTTTTGACAATTACCAAAATCACTTCAGTTCTTACATCAATATCTATGGCATTGTACCGACAAAAACAGTGCTTTTATCATATTTAGTTTTCTGTCTGTTTTAGTCACATGATACACACAGGACTTAGCACTTGATTGCAAAACCATTGTTTTGGTCAGTTTTGATGGTCTAAACAATTTAACAAAGCAATAATTACCTTGATTTTAATTTGAGTGACATTATTAATAATACAATCACAAAATATTACTATAATTAATCCAAAATAAAGGCTGTCATGTCATGAATATAGTTGTCCTTCACTATAAAAACATGATTAAATGGTTCATCTTTTGCGGCCTCATTGTTACGTAGAATTTTTTACTGCAATTTTTCATGCTTTTTTTTTTTTTAACACAGCATATGATTGTGAGGTTGTTCTGAATCCTGATTGGCTAAGGGAATGTAGACCATTCTCAATCCATCTCCTCTATGTTGTGTCTCCTGTACAGTACAGGTTTGATGAATTTACATGGGTGTGAAATGTGACTGTGAAGTGATGTATGTTTGTCAGTTTTCTCCCAGACAAAACCCACAATATCCATGAAACATTCTGCACCGACAAAGGCACCCAAAAGTCAGAGGAAGATGCTAACCATTGTATAAACAGTTGGTTTTATTCTATAATACTGTAGTTTTTTTCTCTCTCTTTTTTTTTTTTCTTTTTAAATCTACGAAGGTTTGACCTTTGAAAGCGTGTAGGAAAATGTTAATACCTGTCTGAGAAAATTATATAAAGTGTGTGCTGAGGGGTTTTATAGCCTTAAAACATGCATAATAATTGTAAAAAATAAAGCTGAGTGTTTCGGAGATTTTGCCTTTTACAAATTATTTTTAGAACACAATCCCTGTAATAAATGAGGGACCATTGTATAATCTTTTCTGAATGATGTCTTTTTAATTAAGTTGTATAAGAATACATAGACAAAATGAAGCAAATATCAGACACTTTAAACTTAAAATGTGAAACTTGCCTCAGACATTGGCGGGTCATTGTGAAATGGACCTACCGTGCAAGTCCAACCAAGAACCAGAAAATAAGAGGCCTAAAATAGTGTAAAGGACTGCAATTCTGTCAATGAGCCGTGACGTGGGAGTAAAAATAATCCAGTGGGAAAATATAATCAAAGGGCTCTCGACTTTTTTTTCTTCCGTATTTGACTCCATTCAAGTCAAAATAAAGCAACACTGACCTTAGAAAGCCGGATTTCCCACAGCATTCATAGTAGCAGAACACACAAGCACAAACACACAAAAGAGACAGAGGAAGATGAGTGGATGGACTGCACATGAAATGATCAACTCACTAAAACACTCCAAAATGTCAGTTTTCAAACCTGAATAAATGATTCTTCTTAATAAAAAGTCAATTTTTTTCTGAAGAAAAGCAAAAGCCCCACAGTTAGAACCAAACACGGGAAGTAACCTCATCTGAAATCACACCATGTACAGTCAAAGGGTTGTGGTGGAGGTGGTGAAAGGGCACAATGGCCTTTAATTCATGACTCTTACCAGGAATACTCTGCAAGAGTCATATTTTAATCTCTAGTTAAAGGTTGTGTTGTTTCACCATAACCAAAGCCTCTCCTTGAGTGTAGCCAAAATTGTTTTAGTTGCCTATGCATAACCATAGCCTCGCCCAAACCATAAATACAGTTGGATTTCACTTCTTCAGTCTTAACCCAAATCATACCCATTTTACTTGCCTAAATTTTCATTTAAAATGAGCTTAGAGGGTGAACAAAATTATGAGGTTTTATGCTTTTTCTTATGATGAGAGGCTCAAAATGAGATGTCTAAAAGTTGGTGAAAGCTCATTAAATGTGAAGACTATATGTGAAGTTGTCTCAAATCAAACATTGGCATATTTTTTGATATTTGGGATTTACTTCACATCACTTGTTTTAACTGATAATATGATTTGGACCTTTTAGTTGAACTGTAATATCTCAAGTATTCATTGAGTTATAGCATGATATGTCTCTGTTGACACTGACACACACACACACACACACACACACAGACCCACACGGTGATTACAATAATCTTTCCCAACCAACGTTGAATAATAATCTATAAATACTGACAAGTCCAAATTTGAACTGTTTGGCAGAATTGGCAGACTTATGTTTTCACTCCCATTTACTAACCAAGAGTTCACAGTTTGACCAATTAACTCTCTGAAGACGAAGACCAGTTGATTAATTGAATCAAATCTGGTGTGCTGTTGCTTGGTTCAAACAAAAACCTGCAGCCACACTGGTCCTTTGGGAATGGTTTGCCCATATCTGCCTAAGAGGATTTAAAAAAAGTCAAAGAAATCATCCGTACTGTTTTTCAGATATGGCCATTTCAATATTTGACCACGTATGACGTTACCCAACGACCAAATTTCACATGTTAGATCTAATGTTAAATATGAAGTACAAGATATAGTCTGATTTAACAAAATATTATATATATATATATATATATATATATATATATATACAATAACCCTGCTTTAAGGTAAAGGTCATAGATTTTTCAAATATACCATTCACTTGACGTCATGGATCCTGTCAGTGTTATCTGATCTAATGTGTGAAGGAAAGACGAAGTGAATGTAAAAAAAAAAACAAAAAACACTTGATTCTATCTGGTCTGGATTGTAAGGTATCACCACTTATGTGTTTTAGCTCTTGATCTTCAAGGTGACCTTGACCTTTGACCTTTATAGCTCGAAATGTAATGTTTTCTTCCTTGACGCATTATCAATTATCTCTAAAAGTTTAATCAAAAACACACTTTAAAACATCAAAATTGAAGAGTAGTGTCTCTTGTGTTTTTGATCACACCATGAGTAGGATATTTTGGTCATTAATATTTAATCTGTATATCCTGAAGTCCAAGTCAATTCTTCTGCTAAATTTACACATGTTTATAATATTGCAAATGTAATGGAGAAGAACTGACCTTTGCTTGATTAAATGAAAACCTGAATGTAATATTTCATAAACATAACCCTTTTAATCAAATCCGTATAAACACATCCTGTTTCTTGACAAAACAATTGAAACCAAACACAGACTTTTTGATCTTCGTAGGATGTAACACCTGCAGCCTATTCATAGAAATCACTTTTAACAATAATAAACATTGGATGAAGAGCTCATTTATTAAAGTAGCTGCATTATAACCCTTTAGGAGAAATAAAAATGCATGTAAATTTCTTCACATAAGTTCCTGTAACACACATCTACAGCTGTTTTTTCACATGTCAAAGATCACAGGAAGTAGGAGGGAAGTGTTCTGTGTTTAACCATCAGCTCTAATCATCTTTATGAAGGTCATTACTCAGGTTGTGGCTGCGGTTTGTGTTCTACTTTGCAGTCTCTAATTGGAGGGACGTGCAGATCGACTGATTACTTTAATGATGCCTTGGACAACTGCACCAACCTGATGTTAAATAACCACACACACACTTCTATGTCCATCACTATTAATGGACCCATACCCATTATTTACATGGCCATGGATTTACTGTTTCTATAAATGGGTTAGTTCTGCATTTCGAGCCTAAAGCACAGTGTTGTTACAACACTGGAGTCCCACATGTCCGGGTGATCATCATCTGCTCCTTGGAATAGATCATTCTTACACAATGAGACGTAATGAATAACTTGCCACTTTTACTGCGTGTGTTATCTGTATGCAACTACGCATTATAAGCTTTCTGTGTGAATTTTCACGCCACATAAAATACCACAAAATTAGCATAAGGGTTAGGTTTATGGTTAGTAGTTCTGGATTATATAAAGCTGTGATCTTGGTGTACATTGACATGTGATCAAACGGTGTTGAATAGCATGCGAAAGGATGAAAATACATATGTATAGCACACCAAATGTCATGAGAAGTGGTTTGACATACAATGCAGCATCATTATGTCAGGTGTTCAGTGTCAACTAATGCCCACTTTACATGACGACAACAAAATATTTGATCAGTTGTGCCTTTCATTTAGATGGCAACAGTGTTTTTGGGGCTGAAAACGTAAAAATAATATGAATAATTTTTTAATTTTTATTATTATTATTATTATTATTATTATTATTATTATTATTATTATTATTATTATTATTATTATTATTATTATTTTTTTTTTTTTTTTTTTTTTTTTTTTTTAAATGTCACAGCAATTGCATATTTCATGGAAAAGTGAAGTGAAGAGACTTTTTTCAACATGCTAACTTTATTTATAGCCTTTAGCTTGTTTGCCTCTTATAAATAACTTAGGTAGGTGAATATTTATTCAACAACACTCATTTGCTCTATAGCTATCTATCTATAGCTCATGTACAGATTCATTTTTGACATCAGGCCTCCTGTGACTGCCAATAAAAGTTTGCATTGCAGTGTTTTCCCAGTTTTTTTTCCACACACTCTGTATGCTACTGCAAACACAGCGTAATGCCATGGTCCATATCATCTGTCCATGAGGTTTGTGAGAGTGAATCTGTGTGGGGCTCTAATGAAGGAAGACCACCCCTGAAAGACCCCGCTATGCCAATAACTCATTTTCCATATGTAAAACTACACAAAGGTGTATTGTGCAATGTATTACACAGGGTACCTTATAATCACAACAGTGAATGCATCCACTTATGCCAGACATCTAATGAAACCTTAATCATGACTGGGTTTTCACATCATTTTTATTATTATTATTATTATTATTATTATTATTATTATTATTATTATTATTATTATTATTATTATTATTATTATTATTATTATTATTATTATTATTATTATTATTATTCAATTATACATATGGTTTGTAGAAATATCATCTGCTGTTTTATCCAGTCTCTTCAAGTTGGGTTTTTAAAATATCAATAAATCTCTTGTGCAGAAGAACTATATGAATCTGACCATGGCAGCTGATTGAGATCCATCAAATATTTGGATTATCACTGCTAGACTTCAAAGACCTGTACTGTGTCAATCCTGTGACGTATGGCTTTCTAGTAACATCAAACGAATAGACTCTGATGAATTTATATGGCTGTAAAAGAGGGTTTTGGGCTGAGGCTAAACGGCCTGACATCTGTACTCAATCTTCAGTGTGGCGTGTAATGAGGATTACAGGGCCTTTGTTCTTTCCTAGAGGAGAGAAGACGCCAGGTAGGGGGTCTTAAGGCTCAGGTAAGCCTGTGGATGTGCCTTGCAGCTAATGGAAAACATTAGTGCAGGGTTCTGTGGAGAATCGAGGCTCTGCTGCTGTACCTGGGTCTTACTAAAGGCTTTCAAACCATGTGCCTGGGTCATCAGGACTACTCTGACCACAGGTCTGGAGTCCCACTAATAAAAACAAGCTGTGCAGATAAATCCCCGACCTGAGTGTAACATAAATACATGCAACACCTCTGACCCGTTCAAGGCTAATTCAGTCCTGTAGCATACGACAAGGTCAAGGTCAGCAGGCCAAGGTCAGCACTTCATAAACTACAGAAGATGAAATGGCAAGGTTTACAGACACTTTAAAGGCAGATACTGTTGATTTCTCTGCAGGAAATCATTAAGAATCCACAGTATTAAACTGGTTTTCTTTATTTTATTGTAAAACCAACAATGAAGTATTAGTGAAACAATTTAAAGTACAAATTGTTACAAAATTAGGGACATTTCAGTCATGAAAACATATGAGACACTAATGATTAACATAAAATTAAAAGGATTTAGGTTGTGGACACCCCCTGCTTTTAACCAACATCATATATCAAGGCAGGATCTAAATGTATTGTATTGTAACTCAACACATTGGATAACAAAAATCCAGTGAAAGCTTGTGATAGTTTATCCAAGAGTTATATTTTCTGTTAACTAAAGACACAACTTATACATTTTAGTTTTCTGTTTAAATTAGTTACAATCATGGACATTGCCAGCTCTGGATCTTTGAGCAGAGATTATTTTTTTTTTATAAGCATATACAAATACATGTTGCCTTCATCATTAGTCCTGTTTACATGGGAGTTTTTATTCCTGTTTAATTCCGAATAAAGGTTAATTCCACTTTAGGATGACCATGTAAACATCTAATTCTGGTTGAAAATGATAATTCTGAATGAAACTTAATTACAAATATAGTTACTGGTGTATTCCCATCTTAATTCCAAATTTGGTAATTCCTCTGACATTGCGCTAAATGGCGAATACATTTCAGTGATCCAGAAACCAGGATCTCTTCCAGATCACCCCCAAAATGTAATCATTTGTGACACTCCCAACAGATCCAGAATATTTTATCAAAATCCTTTCAGAAATGTTTGTGTAATGTTGCTGACAGACAAACAGACAGATTTGAATTTAATACCTCCTTGTTAGAGGTAAAAACACATGTATTATCACACACACACATATACATACATATATATATATATATATATATATATATATATATATATATATATATATATATATATATATATATATATATACATATATATATATATATATATATATATATATATATATATACATATATATATATATATATATATATATATATATATATATATATATATATATATATATATATATATATATATATATATATATATATATATATATATATAGGTGACAGAGAACAAACAGGCCAAGATCCTGTGGGACTGCCAGATCCAGACTGACAAGATGGTGATGGCCAATCAGCCTGACATAGTGGTGGTGGATAAACATGGGAAGACAGTGGTGGTGATAGATGTAGCAGTCCCCAGTGATAGCAACATCAGAAAGAAAGAACATGAGAAGCTTGAGAAATACCAAGGGCTGAAAGAGGAGTTAGAGAAAATGTGGAGTGTGAAGGCAACAGTGGTACCAGTAGTGATCGGAGCACTAGGGGCAGTGACCCCCAACCTGGGAGAATGTCTCCAGCAGATACCAGGAACAACATCAGAGATCTCTGTACAAAAGAGCACATTGCTAGGAACAGCTAAGATCCTGCGCAGAACCCTCAGGCTCCCAGTTCTATGGTAGAGGACCCGAGTCTGAAGGAGACACCGCCCAGGTGGGGCGAGAGGAAATTTTTTTTTAAAATATATATAAAATCTACTTTTTTTAAGTGACTAATGACAACTCTAGAGTTTTTCTGTTCTGTAACTTTCCAGTATTTTGTAGAGTGAGATGAACTGTAACTGATCTGAGTTTCAAACTTTCAAGTCCTAACGACGCCCCTGGTTACAATGTTGACTAAGTAAAAAGGTAATATTGACAATCTGTTTTTATTCAAGCCCAAAATGAGGGAAAAACATCATTGGAAAATTTAAAAACTAAAAACCTTAAAATTCAACCATAGCCTCTCTACTACTTATGCCTTGGAAGAATCTCAATTATAACAACCTACTTACCAAATTTCAGGTTGATATGATGTGAAATGTCCAGTAATGGGAGTTCTACAAACAGAGCAACAGACAAATCTTCCAACAGAGGTTTGTTTGACATAGACCTTCATGTCTGCAGGGATAGTTTTGAACCCATGCCTTGAATTCAAATCAGTGTTAGTCACTATATGTTCGATCAGACTCACTGGTTACACAATGGAAAACTTGGTATGAAGCTGAAGGTAATCTTTTTAATATTATTATTATTATTATTAGAATTCAAGTCATATTGTACCTTCAGGCAATGTTGGAACAGAACAGGTCCACTTCAGTTTCGACAACTTGGCTCAAGACCCTCTTAAATCTGAGGGTTGATGCCAGAATTTCTAATTACATGTAGTTGGCTCAAGAGGATGAGGTTAAATTGAGGTTATTCTACTGAACAATACTGCAACAGCTTGGTTTTAATAGAACCAAGTTTAATATCAGATTAATGAAGTATTGAAATAAAGTACAGTATTTTCTGGACTATAAGCTGCACCTGTATATAAGCTGCATTCACTATACTTTTAAAAATATAATTATAAAAGAATATGCAATCTGCACCAGGTTATAAGATAGATATCTATGTTGAAAAATCAGATATTTACTGCATGTACAGAATGATTTTGAACTGTAAATGTAGTTACATGCCTAACAGTGACTTTAAACTTCCTTCCTCTACTCAAAGTCCACCAATAGTTTACAGTGAATCACTCTATTAGACTGAAACAGCTTATCTAATTACTGTATTTTCCGCACTATAAGGCGCACTGTCAGTATATGGTTTTCATGAAGGTTTTTCCATATATAAGGTGCATTAAGTGAAGACAAAATCGTGAGATAAAAAGTCAAAATCATGAGATGAAAAAAATATAAATTATCAGATAAAAAAAAAAATAAAAAATTATCAGATAAATAGTCGAACTTCCCAGTCACCAAGCACTACCAGAATGAATCCATATATAAGGTGCTCTGTGGTTTTTGCAGAACTAGGTAATATGCAGTAACAATATTGCCTCATGTCCAATAATCTACCTACAACTACTGGGGCTGAACAACAACAGAACTGTAAGGTGATTTTTCTAATTTTGGTGCTCTGTGCAGTTACTGCCTTTTTACTTTGTACGACAGAGCTGTAGAATAACTGTCCACTGTAGTGACCAGTATGCATCGAAGGTTATTGTTAAAATTGTATTCATACAACACAATTGGATACTCTACAAATAGAGTCAAATCTACTTGTTGCGTAACAGTGTCGATGTATCTACTACAGACAGTAACATCATCTGTCACAGGCTCTATAAAGACAAAAAAATGACACTGCACATCTGGTAAGACAGTAATGATTATTAGTTAGTCAATTCCAGTACCTTCTACAACTGACACTGGCATGCTTTGACAGGAATTAGTGTTTTTACAGGTCTCAAAGCTGGAAAAATGGCTGAGAGAGCAGATTTTGAGACCAATAAAATCCCATACTAAATGTGTCATTTTAAAACTAAACTCCATCCCAGTAGGGTTGTAATTTATGAGTGAAAGTCCTCGAAGAGTTGGAAGACTCCCCCACAGACCCTGAACCTACAGGTGGATACCATATCAACCCTTATGGGACGTGTTTGTGTAAAAGTGTGGAAATCCTGACACATGTCACATCGTATCCCCTGGAAACGGACCAAAATCTGTTGAGCTGCTTCAAAGGCCCAGGCAGGTGTTCGCGGATCAGCCTTCCAGCATCAGCTACTCGACGCGGGGGTGGAGATGGAGCCGCTAGTGGTCTAATAAGACCTGTTGTTTGTTTGATGCTATGGATAAATTGCTTTGCCTCTAATGGAGCATTCGTTAGTTTTTACTGCCATTACACCTCATAAACCGCATGTTTTGATCTCTACCGATCATGTGGTGTTAATTCGAAGTGAAAGGAACTATATGTTATTGCTCTCTTACATTTTCTCATTATTAAGTCAACTTCAAGACCAAATATGTCAGTGTAAATAATGCTTGTATGCCTGTATGAAATTTGCCTTGGAGTCATTATGTAATTGGGTTATTTTCTGTATGATCGTCTTAACTTATGACATTCACCTACACCCATGATAACAGCTGGTTTCCTTATGTTTACAGTAAGTTATTTAATGCCTCGCTTTAACAGTAGCACCCATTAGCCTCAAAATGGACTCGTCAAGCAACAAACAACCACTGCATCTTGTAAAAATGCAAGTTAGGCCAATGGGTGTTTTTCCACAAGTGTGTTTAATGTGCATGTATTTATAGACAAAACTAAAAAAGGAGTACAACCTCAAAACGTTTGGTGAACGTATATATATTTTCCTTTTGATTTGTGGATTTTTGAGGGTTTTTTTGGTGCCTGTTGAGCTGCATTTTGTAGTAAACATCCAAAATGTAATAACTTTTTCATTTAATTTTATAATAAACTGTCGCATTTTGTAATGGATTACAAAATGCACTTGCAACTTATTTATTCTCTAGAAAATGTAATAACATGGTGCATTATATAGTAACAATTCTAAAGCATAGTTTATTTATTTGTTAATTGTATTTTATTTTAATTTGGGCATGCATTTTAGGCAGGAATTTGTAAGAATACTCTCTTGAGGCTTCTGTTTGTTTAGAGAACTGCTGTGACCAGATAATTTATCAACTAAGATTAATTTTAAACAAATATGAAATTGGCTCAAAAGGCTAAACAAACACCAAAATTTCCAAAAATATTTCCATACTTTCAAATTGTCTATATCGCTAATATGTTTAATTACCAGCCAAGCCATAAACCATTTGGAATGTTTCCCAAACAGCTCCTTGAGTTTTAATGCCACACCACCAAAGCACCCAGCTGTTGCAAAATAGAATAAATTATTACATAATGCAGCAAAATTTAATACAAAATGCGGCAGTTTATTACAAAATGTGGCTTTATTAAAAAATGAAATGAAAAAGTTATTACATTTTGGACATGTATTAAAAAATGTGCCGTTATTACAAAATGCAGCTCAACAACTTAGACCAAAAAGTAAGAAAGTTGAGTATGAGGACATGATGAAAACTGTTTTAGCGTCACAGTTAGTGAGAAAAGGTAGAAACACTATTGTTGTCTTCACCACTGGACACAGCTCTAAGTGAAAAAATTATGAAATGACAGTGTTTCTTCTACACTGGTGAGTTTGATGATGAAGCTTGTAAATATATAAGATGTGATGTGATGCTATTATTGTGGCTGAGTTCACCGTTTGTTGATCCAGAGCTCTGAGTAAACTGTGAGAGTTCAGATGTTTGGACAATTCCAAACAGATCTTTAGTGCAGCTATTAACAAGACAAATGGTAAAGAATACACAAATGACTCTAGGTTTAACTGTGGTGATTTTCAGCCTATAACCGAGCTAAGATAAGAGCTATAATGTCAATTATCTGCCAATCCAACTTTGGAAGATCATAAGACACAACTGAGAAGTGACTGAGTTTTAATTTAAAGTGAGTTAAAAATTTAAAACTAGATTATTCCATAATAAAGTTGTGTATAAACAATACTCTTTATACTTTTGTTCAGTGAGTGATACAGTCTGTGGATACATGGTGTTGATTTGTTGGTGGTTTTGGAAAGTATTCTTGTATACAACCTCCCCATATTTTATTGAAAACATTTTTTTCCCCCTGTAACAGCTGAAATGTAGCTGCAGTCTGGGATGGAATGTTGAGTAGCATTTTGTAATAACAGTGCATTTTGTAATAAATGTCCAAAATGTAATAACTTTTTCATTTAATTTTGTAATAAACTGCCCCAACGCATTTTGTAATCAATTTTGCTGTATTTCTATTTCCAAAATATATTCATAATTTCAAATTGTCCATATCTAATATGTCTAATTACCAGCCAAGCCATAAACCACTTTAAATGTTTCCCAAACAGCTCATTGAGTCTTAATGCCACACCACCAAAGCACCCTGCTGCTGCAAAATGTAAAAACTTATTACATAATGCGGCAGATTAATTACAAAATGAAATGAAAAAGTTATTACATTTTGGACGTTTATTACTAAATGCACCGTTATTACAAAATGTATGCGGCCATTTTGCTGCCATTAACCTGTGGCATTGAAAAAAACAACTTGGCATTGTAGAACATGTTACATTGGCATTGTAACAGGTATTAACATTGTAAAATGTAGAATGGAAAGATAAACTACAGACATTGAAAACACACACTATTTTCGGAGGGTATTTTTGTATTATAATGTATTTTACAATGACAAGCTTTGGATTATTATTATTATTTTTTTTAATGTTTTCCTTTTTTCCACACTTGTCAGGTTTTCAGTTTTAATTGTTTCAGTTTCAACTTACTGCCACTGTTTTAACATAAGGGGGCGGGGAAAGAGGGCGGGGCTTATCGCACGAGAACGCGCTAATACATTATGAGCAGAGGAGAAGCTACAGCCATTACCCTCAGGTAAACTATAGATTTAAGTTCTACCAAACCACCAGTAAATCTATTTCTCTTTATTAGTTGTATTATTAGTATATAATGTTTTTTCATATGGAACCTTGTAATCACTTTATTCTTCAAATCATGCTAATTTAGCAAATGTGCTAATGTTGTTTAAGCTAGCTTATATGAAAGTGCTTTGAGGAGTTTAATACAGAAACATTAACACTTACAGGAGGGATTCTTCATCACCTAACATTATTCTACCACCACTTGATAAACCTGCACAGTATACTGATGTTCAAGTAATTATTGCTGGATTTGGAATTTACAGATAGACTGCAGTGACTGACTGCAAGAAGAATAAAGTGATTATAATACAACAAGTTTATATGGGAAAAAAAGCACTATATACTAATAATAAAACTAATAAATATAAACAGACTTACTGGTGGTTTGATAGTCCCGATAGAACTTGAGTCCAGTTTGGCTGAGGGTAATGGCTGTAGCCACTAGGGGGAGCTTCTCTCTCTTCTATTCAGAATGTAGAAGCTTTAAGCCCCGCCCCCTTCATGTTAAAACAGTGGCAGGAAGTTTAAACAGAAAAAAATGAAAACTGAAACTGAAACACATTGTAAAAAAAAAAATCCGAAGATTGTCATTGTAAAGTACATTATAATACAAAAATACCCTCCCAAAATACTGTGTTTTTTCAATGTCTGTATTTTATCTTTCCATTCAACATTTTACAATGCCAATACCTGTTACAATGCCAATGCAACATTTTCTACACTGCCAAGTTGTTTTTTTTCAATGCCACAGGTTAATGCCAGCGAAATTACTCCATGGGGGTTTTCCCATGCTGAACATCAAACCACAAAGAAAAACCTGAATCCAACTGATTATATTTCTTATGCAACATAAATGTTAAATATGTACTTCACCTTGTTTCCTGAAGTCATACCAGGTAGAATTAAGATGGCATAATCATACCCGTCATTCATGGAGTTGTTTCCTTTTTGAAAGCAGTCAAGCTGGCAGAACATGATGTACCAACAGGTCCAGCTAAAGTTACATTTCAGTAAACAAACACATATATAATACAATTATATAAAAAAGTCAAAATCAAAAGTCATCAAAGACAATGGTTATCCAATCAAGTACTAAATCCTGTGTGTATCATGTGACTAAAACAGACAGGGGGGGAATTCAATTACTAAAAGCACTGTTTTTGTTACTATAATGCCATATATTAATGTAAGAACTGAAGTGATTGTGGTTATTATCAAGAAAACATGGACAATGGATAGATATCAGCTCTAAAATTAAACTGTTGTTATGATTGTATTTGTCCAAACAAATGTACCTTTAGTTGTATCGGGCATTAAAATGAACGAGGAATTGAAGAAAATAAGGGTGGTCTAATATATTTTTTTTCCATGATTGTACTATATAATTGAGTAAAATTGAAATATAAAGTTATTCATAAAGTAACACTGTAATAACACAATACCTTGGAGACCTGCCAATGTTTTCTTCAGGACAAAATAACATCATATGGATTAGACCATGTGATTTTAGAATTAACACACTTCCTTCAGAGGTGCTTTTGTAATGGGTAATTAGAAAATTGAAGAAAAGAAGGTGTTTTTTTCCCCCAAAATTGTTGGTTATGTCATTATGTTTGCCACTTTTATATCAGATATTTTTCTTTTTGATAAAGTATTTAATAAAAGTATGCAAGTATGTATGTTTTTTTTACTTTTAAGTTCATTCTTATGTTTATTTACAATGTGTGAAATAATCTTAATAGATTACCTGGTTCCCTACAGTACGTCGAGGGGGGGGGGTAATTACTCTGTTGAAGTCACAGGCAGCATTTTGTGAAAATATGTACTTCTGTTCTTCTAAAGTAGCAACAATATGAAACAATAGCTTTTGTTTGGTTCGAAATGCAGTCTCCCAACACTAAAAAACGTAATCTATACAAACATCAAATGTTAGATGTGTTTAAGTTAATTTACAGGCCGTAGACTCAGAACATGTGGTAGGCGGCAGAACCTTATAAGAGAATTGTGAACTCGTCGGATAACACATGTTCAGGAGAGGCTGACTTCTATTAATAGAGACAGTTTTATGGTTAAAGTAAAAACCATGTCAAAATATTGCGTGCATTTGCGCTCCACTTGACATGCTGAGGAACAGGCTTCAAACAGACACTCACATCACAATGATTATGAGCAGGAAAGTACTGACAGACATGTTGATCTGCCTCAGAATAGAACATTACAGACATTCAGAAAGGATGTTTTCATGTACATTTAATCTATGAATGCATTATATTTTCAAGACAGTTCAGTGACCTGTAGTTTCAGCTTCAACAAACAAATGTAGACAAATGTATTCAAAGTACACGCAGCTGCTCAATACACATATTTAAACAAATGAGGGTTGTTGCATTTTAAATTGGTCGTTGTTCACACAAACACATAGCTCACACAAAAGTAGAAATGGAAACAACATTGTACTTCAGGGCTTTTTAAATGATTAATTATTGGTGCATTATGGCCAATGAGAATATTCCATTAAACCCAGTTTTATTCTCATTATCTGTGGCAGTATTAAACAACTTAGGATTTGCCAGTAGTTTTTTTGGGGGGGCTGTTTTTCCTCTAAATCAATCCAGCTGCTTTTTGGCACAATTTTGAACTCCATAAAGAAGTTACACAGACAAAACTCTGCATTTTTAAAGGAAAATAAGACTGCAAACAACTGTAAAAAAATAAATAAATAAGGTAAATCATGTTAAAGGAGTCATACTATGGTTATTTCATTAATATTGCTCTGTTCTCTGTTGTTATTGAATGCATCGTGTGTTGGTTCTATTTAAAAAAAATGTTCGGATTGCTTTGTTTCCAGTTGAATAGATATGGCTTGAGGTCAAACAACAGAGTTTACCGGTACTTCCTCATACATGTCCATGATGCGGCGATGAGACGTCTCTGATTGCTTCAGAATGCGTGAAGGAACACTTCCCCCTCCCCTCTCACTGTGTGTGTGTTTAACAACCCAGAGTAGTATCCAGTTAGGTTTCGTGCCGTTGCTTGTTTTGAAAACATGCAGGAAAAAACTGACGCTTTATTTCCACAGAGAGCACATAAACCAGTTTGAAGCATTTTTTTTTCAAGTTTGTGCAGCAGCTACTGTGGTGACGTCTTTTCTTGTAGATGCTAATGCTAATGCTACTTCAGATTAATTGCAATAGGGGACAGGCTTAACCCCACGTGGACAGGCTTTTTCTGAGTGGCTTGTTTCTGTGTTGTTTTCTATGAATACAGCCAGTGGAGGTGACACACTACGCAGCAAACGCAGCATGTGTTGATAACTCATGGTGACCCATCAGAGTGTGGAAAAGTGGTTTTCAACAGAATGACACCTTTAAAAGAGAAAAAAAAAAATAGGCCAAACTATGGAGTTGGTCTCACTCACGGTTCTATGAGTTACACAGACAATGGGGGTGCACTGAGCATGCCCAGATGTCTAAGAAAAGAACAAAGTTTATTCTTTCAGCACGTTCTGAAATGTTTTATTTTGAGTTGTGCTGTGGCGGCTGTGGCTGGAGGGTCAGCCGTTCAAATCATGGCTCCAACTATCCTGTGTCCTTGGGCAAGACACTGAACCCTAAATTGTTCCCAGTACTGTAGTTCTGGCAGCACCTTACATGGCAACAGCCGCCTACTGGTGTATGTGTGTGAATGTGTGATCTATGTAAAGTGCTTTGAGAACCATGAAGGTGGAAAAGTGCTCTATAAGTGCAGTCCATTTGAATTCTACAAATATTTTAAACAAAGCCTACATTCATCACAGATATGTCGGGGGTTAAAGGGTCAAGAAACCCATGGACAAGGAGGAGCTTCAGCATGTATCTTTGGTTAAAAAGAGAAAAAAAAGTTTTCATGTAATGTTTCGTTTCATTTCATAGTAGAAAGATTAAGCAAAGGAACATCATTTTCTGGTAATAATGAAACTTGGTTTCCATGAGTCATGGCCAGACTTACTTGTAAGGTCGGTGTCACTTTACAGAATATTATTGAACTTTATTTCCTTCTGTCACACACAAAGAATGACTTACTCATGCTGGAATAATGGAACAACGGACCTTATAAAGCTTGCATGTGGTATGATTTCTGACATGTTAAACCGACTATAAAAACACACAATTTAACACAGTAATGGAGCGTGATAGCATTTGGTTGTCTCATCAGCTTTTCTCCAAATTCAATGTTGCATATATCCCTTCTTCTTTAATAGCGTTCATTAGCTCAAGCATTACTCAGGCATTTCTTTGGCCACCTTTTCAATCCCCGAACCAGTCTTTGTAGCATGCACATTAATCTCAAAGGCTAAGCATACAGTAAGTAAATCATATGTGGATAATATTAACATGAAAATGGGAATATAATGACTCATAGCAGTTCTGAGGTGTTCTGGTTGGTATTTTTTAGGAAATACACTCCCTGCTTTTCATATTTCAGCCCATTAAGTACAAATTACGTACATATAACTGTTGTCTGAATCATACATTATTACACAGTTTTAGTGTTATGAGAACCAGGCACTTTATGGGTTCATAAAAATCAACCTAATGTAGCATAAAATGTTTGTATATAATAAATCAGACTTTGTGTGCTTCCACGTTTTGTCAAAGTTGATTGGCGTCTGAGAGGGACTATTTTAACTCTAAAATCTTTCCAAAAACTACCATTAAAGGGGGGGATTTCTCCTTTCCCAATGGGTTTTGGAGTTTTTCCTTGCTAAGAAGAAGGACCTTATTTATTGCTGTCATGTTTTGTTTTTTTCTAACCAACTCTGTAAAAGCCCTATGAGATGGCCTTGTTATTTGAGGCTCTACAAATAAAACGGAATTAAATTGAATGAAATCGATAATGAAGTACTGATATATTTTGTGTTGCATGATTTTCATCAGCTATTTATGGTGGCCGACAGCAGCAAACACACTGCATTGACAAAAATGCTGCAAATGCAAGAAAGATGCACAACCAAAAACACAAACACATAAAACAAATGTAACACAAGTGAAGTTGCAACAACAGAAATGAAGCAGAAGCAAAAACATATAAACCACCAAAACAAATGAGAAAGAAAAATGCTGCAAGAGGGAAACGCTGCAAATTTACTTCACAACTAAATGGACGTTCACCAAAATAAAACGGCTTCACCAAAATAAAATGGAAGAAGAAGACGGTGGATGAAGACGAAGTTCACCTTCATTAATTTAAGGTTAATTCATCTTTTTTAAATAACTTGGCCATAATCTATTATGATATAGAAGAGCAGTGTAGGTAATATAATATAATATAATATAATATAATATAATATAATATAATATAATATAATATAATATAATATAATATAATATAATATAATATAATATAATATAATAAATATAATATAATATAATATAATATAATATAATATAATATAATATAATATAATATAATAAATATAATATAATATAATATAATATAATATAATATAATATAATATAATATAATATAATATAATATAATATAATAAATATAATATAATATAATATAATATAATATAATATAATAAATATAATATAATAAATATAATATAATATAATATAATATAATATAATATAATATAATATAATATAATATAATATAATATAATATAATATAATATAATATAATATAATATAATATAATATTTTCAGTTGGGTTGTATGAGATAAACATTAAAATAACCTGATAAATACGCTTTTTTAACTGCATTTCAATGAAAGTAACATACAATGTCGTCAGTATCCTACAGTATGGATGGAGCAAGAGAGAAAATAAAGATAAGAGAGTGGAAGCTCTGGAAACATACAAACAAACAAAGGTTTGGAACACATACACTGAGATTTTTAAAGATGATGAGCGGCTCCCAATGTTTTATTATCCATGGAAACCAAGTTCAAATGTCTCTTTCAGTGTTACAGGTTGTTGATCCCTGGTTTAGATGCTGTACGTTGATAACTTTTGAATGATGAAGCAGGACAAAAATATTTTCTCAACACATTAACTTAAAAGCAATGACATCGGATTTTAACACAGAAATAAATGCAGGTATGTGAGTAAGGTCATGTGATGTTCGTAAAAACTATTGGCTACTTTTTAAAAATGCAGGTCGAGAATCGGTTCGGTCATAGGTCATAGGTCATCAGGGACAGGTTAACTGCACAGTAAATTTTGCAGTGTTAAATCAACACTTAGAGAGTTTATTTAACTTCTTCTAGAGTGTATTTAGTCCCATTGTCTCCAAATTAACACTGCAAAATCTACAGTGTGTGTGTTCCCAAAATCAGAACCAAACAAAGTGAAGCATCATTGGGTTCTTCTGCTCCTCACCTGTGGAACAAACTGTCAGTTAATTTAAATCAGGCCTGAAAACATTACTGTTCACTGGAGCTTTTACTGAAATTCTTAATTGTCTTTTTTTACGTCTTTTATTTTACACATTTTTTTAATGTATTTTTATTCATTTTAGTTTTCTCATATGTTTTATGTAAAGGACCTTGAATTGTCCTGTACATGAAATGTGTTATACAAATATATTTGGCTGAAATTTCACTCAGACATTTATCTCCTGGGTCTACATTTATTTAGCTCAAGAAATTGCGATCTTGCACTCTAGCGCCCCCTAATGTACTTTTACTAAAATGGCTGTATTTCACACATACAAACACCGATTTGGCTTAAATTCAACTCATTTGTTAGTCTCACAGTTCTACACTCATTCAACACAGAACATTTCAAACTAGCCTCTCTATAGCACCCCCTACATATTTATACAAAAGTGTGCATCCTGCCCATAGTATGACGTCATCTTACTGTCAGCTGATGACGGCAGCCACATGCGGAGGAGGTCATAAGGGACAGCGCAGGTCTTTGAGTTTTTATTTCTGTTTACATTCACACTGACGAGAGGAACCATAACATCATCACACACACACACACACACACACACACACTCATATGATGCATTACTATAGGTTAAACTACCAACAGTGTATAACATCATTAAATGAGCTCAACCTTAAACATTGCATACCACTGTAATGCAACACACTTATAAATATGGTAGTAAAATGATTTCATTAAAAAAAAAAACAAAAAAAAAATAGTAAACCTGCACATTAACTGATTTTCAGCTACTTTTCATACACACAGTCTGTATTCACTGGATTAAACCTATATTAAACTTGACACAGCTACTTACTTCTTTATCCACCACTGCCACTAAGTATTTTCATTATATGTTTTAAATTATTGGAGGAGCCATAACTTTGTGGAGAGGCTTCTCCCAGGGGACTGCAGCTCCCAGGCCTAACTGTCAAGTCCTTTATGTCTGGTTCACACTGATTTGTGGATAAGGATGGTGTCCATTCTGTCATACTACTGCTCTGTTTAATCAGATCCACTTTGGGATGTTTGTTTTGTAATCCTATTGCAAATTCTGAGTTATTTCATTCTGGGGTCAATGTCTGTGCTTTGGGAAACTCAGATTTTAATATCTGACTTTATCTAATCTGCTGCTCTTCATTATTTTCTTTGTAGGATTAATTTGCACATGTTTGATTATATGTTTTCAACACCAGTGATTATGTCATGAGTACTTTCACACAGAATCTCAGTAATATGTGGCAACAAAGGAGTCTCACTGTATATATATTTATTTATTTTTTTGGATCATTGGATCATGGTTTACTTTCCCAGGCCTTTGCGGTGTGAATGAAGACATTGACCAATCATTTGGGTTAAAAGATGTCATGTGATGACCAACGATTATGGATCCAGACCAGTTGGCCAGTTTAAAACACAAGATAATGAAATGAAGAAGTGTATGAGTCAAAGGCAAGACAACTGACAACACACACACACACACACACACACACACACACATGCACATACACACACCGGAGGAGGGAACTCATTAAGTGTAAGTACTTTATTAATGTACTTAGATTTATTAAATTTTTTTAGGTATCTGCACTTTACTTGACTATTTGTTTTTATTTTTGCATAAATATCTGAAAAGTAATGAGCCTATTTTGCAAATGTTAGTACAGGAGTATAAAGTAAAAATGATATGGATGTGAAAATATGTCAAATACATTACATCAGAGAGAAAATGAGTGTGACAGAGAGAATGAGCACAGGGTCAGTACCAGAGTCCTACAGTACACTGGGATACTTTTTTCCAAAATTTCCTGTAAGCTGAGTATCACCAAATGTATTGTTTACACAGTAACTCACTTTTAAGGGTTTTAGTTTTGAAATTTTCGGAGTTTAGTTAATTATTGTTTCATTCATGACAAAAAAACCCTTTTGTACTTTTACATAAGTAGCTGTACTCCTACTTAAGGACAGAATGTGAGTACTTTGGTCACCTCTGGAACCCCAACCCACCACACACACACACACATTCTGGATGAAGATGAAGCTGGAGCTGATGTAGAATATATGACTCTTATTTTCGTTCAGGTGACATTCACGAGTGTCGTCTCGTGGTGTTAAAAATGTGGATCTCTGCTGGTGTCAGTAGTTTAGATGTGATCCATGGGTGTAAAATGTAGGTCATTATCCCCTTTTACACAGCACTACTGTTCCAGGAATATTTCATCTCTATTCCCGCATGACATCTGTGTAAACAAAATGGTAGGATCGTTTGGTCCCATATTTATCAGAGTTCTCTAATGCCTCTGGCGTCGGAACAAAACCACAATAAAGCTTGAATCATGATCGGGAACACTATGTAAAAGGAACAGCTCTTGTTCTGCAACCAAAGTGCAATATTTTGATGAGCTGTTGTTGATGCGACTCCTGTGCCGTGAAGATTTAAAAGTGAGTATGATCCATGTACTGTATTTTATAGACTATATGGCAGTACTTTTTAGAACTTGCAGCTCAAACAATAGTTTGTGCTTGTTTGTGATCGATCCAGCTGTGGGAGAAGGAAACAGAGCTGACATCACTGAAGGGCTGTTTACACGAGGACAATTGATGCTAAAAATGACAAAATATTTAATCGGAAGTGCCTTTCATTTACATGGCAACCATGCCATCAGGGTCTGAAAACGCAAAAATCTGAAGAGTCCTTCCAGAGTGGGGAGTTTTGAAGACAAGCTGGGTTGTGTCTCCATCTAAACAGTAAGAAATGCAAAACATGTTCACGTTGCATACACTTTTATGTTACACTCAATGTGCTGAACCAGTAAAACAGGGGTGTCAAAGTGCAGTCCTCGAGGGCCGGTGTCCTGCATGTTTTAGATTTTTCCCTCTTCCATTACACCTGGAGGTCATTGCATCATTATCAGTCTGATGAGGAGCTGATTATTAACTCTTTAAGTGTCAGTGCTGATGCGTTCTGAATGGATGATTTTGTTTAAATATTCAGAAAAATTCAACTATTTGCCTTTTAGTTTTGTGTATGGAAAATGTGTCAAAAAGCAAGATTTTTATTTTTATTTTTAAAGGCAAAATTAAAATTGCTGGGACCAAATTTCAATATTAGTTTTCTTCTTTTGAAATTTTTTTTTTCAAAAATTTCCACATTATTTGTGATTTTGGAAATATTTATTAGTTTTTGTTGCTCATTTTGTTTATTTTTCTACATTTTGTTTTTTTTGTGTCTTACTTTGCTCATGTTACCAATTATTTTGTTAGTTCTCAGGACTTAAACTGAATCACATGGAAGAGGGAAATATCTAAAGCATGCAGGACACTGGCCCTCGAGGACTGAAGTTTGACACCTGTGCAGTAAAACAACAAACATGTCAAACTACCTGGATCCCACAGATTTTCAAGTAGCTCGAGCAGCTCCAGTAAAAGTACAGGAGTCATTTCAGCTATTGTACAGAATTTATACTAATACCATCACCGAACAGACAGGTGTGCAAGTACCTATGTTGGCCTGGCATGCATATCCAGTCGAATTTCACCCACTGTTGCGTCTTCATATAAACCAGTGCTTCTCAAATCCAGTCCTCGTGGCCCAGTGTCCTGCATGTTTTAGATATTTCCTCTTCTATCACACCTGGTTCAGTTATTGATCAGCTCTTCAGAAGCCTGATAATGATGTAATGGCCTCCAGGTGTGATGGAAGACAGATATTTAAAAAAAAAAAAAATAAAAATAAATAAATAAATAAATAAATAAATAAATATATATATATATATATATATATATATATATATATATATATATATATATATATATATATATATATATATATATATATATATATAATCAATATCATTGTTTTTTGATTGAATTTATTTGTTTAAAAAATCAATAAAAAGTAACATTTTTTTTAATTGTTGAAAAAATAGTTATTAATTTAAATGTTTGTAAAAAAAAAGAGGGTGATATTTTTTATTCTTTGTATTATTATCTTTTAAATCTAATTTCTTATTATTTTAATATCATTTTTCTAAATGTGTTTTCTTTTTTATATTTTAACTTACAATTTTTTTATTTATTTAATTGAAAGTTCAGGATTTTTTATTTATTTTAATTTCTTTTTTGTAAAAAAAAAAAGAAGAAGAGGAGGAAGATATTATTAAAAGATGCAGGACACTGGGCCACGAGGACCAGATTTGAGAACCACTCGATTTTTCCTCCTGAAAAATTGAAGACAAAATGCCACTTTTGTGTCTTCTGTTTTCATCGTCACTGTATAAAAAGAGTCTAAATCGATGATGAGATGCTGGTGATGGGGTGGGTGTGGTTTATTATCTAGAAAAAACAGTACAGTAAACAAATCAACACGAACAAAAATATATTAAACTGGGGAGATGGTGAGATCCATTAACTCTTGTTACTTCAGGTGGAGGACTCTATCCATGCTAACATTTGTGGAACAGTGAAGGACTCTGGAAAGATTAGCAACACCACAATGGTCACAGTATTTCTGACACAGAAATGAAATGTCAGACTATACACTACACTGTGTCACTGCCCGTTTGATTCCAGAACCTGGGACCACTGTGGAAATGTCCAGACTGTCTCACCTCTGTTACTCCTTTGGCTGTGGAAATCAGTCATTGGTGGAAAAAAGATGGGATCAGCATCTTACCTCCCTGTAAAAGTGGTTATTGTTTTACTTTTTACTAAAGTACATTTTAACACAGTGGTTCCTGGTCTTGCACTGGAGACACCACAGCACTTTTAGTTTCAGTTCAATTCAATTCAATTCAATTTTTTTTTTTATTTTATTTTATTTTTTTAATTCAGCACCAATTAAAAAAAAAAAAGATCATCTCAAGGCATTTCACACATTCTGATTGAGGCCTTAAGAACCAAATACAGAGAGAAAAACCAACAAGTCCACCAGCACAAAACCAAAAATGCTATGAAAGTGCCTACTCTGAAATGGGCGCTGAAAAAAAACAAACCTTAAAACATTCTTATAAAAACTAAAATAGTCTCTAGCTCCTAAAGTGTGAACAGACATAAAACACTGGGGGTGGGGGGTGGGGTGGTGATTCTCCACCAGTTCCAAGAACTCTGAAAAGTTTCATGTGATGTGAAAGTCCTCCTGCAGAGGCAAACTTATGAGGAAGGATAAGAGGTTTCATGGAAAAAACATTCCTTCTCTACGCAGAAATCAGTGTACAAGCTGTCATTGTGGATAGCAAGTAGCCTGCTGTAGCTTTAAAGCTGTATTGGTTCCAGTCGCGCCTGAAGCACTGCTCATAATCATCCCTTTCACTGTTATGACATCCTGCTGTACAGCCACACAGTAATGTGGCAACGGTCACAAATCTATCACAAATAAAGCACATTTGGGTTTTCCTGGAAGAGCTGCTAGCAGATACACTATGCATCCTTGTATCAGTGGGGCTGTCCTATACTATTCATGATGACGGGTTGTTATGTAAGATATATACAGGATGTAAACATCAGAGGTTCATTTGTGTGACGTTGACGACTGTGTCAGGAGTGGTCGTAATATAACAAAGAGGTACAGACAGTTGACTTAATGTTCAGTCGTCACTTCATTGTTGCACACAAACCATGAACAAGTGACATACCTCAGGGTGTTTGAATAGGTATTAGATTTTTATACACTGTTTTTCAGGCCTTGAAAATATCAAATAAAGTACAGATATATTTTTTTTAACAGTTACATTTTAAAGTATGATCAAAGGCACATAACCTTGAAAGATAAGAAATACTGTACATGACAAAAGCATATTAAAAAAAACAACAAACTTGATATGATTTCACTAACCGGCCTTACTAGAATTATTCTAGTGAAACTTGTCTGTGTAATATTCATGCACTTTTGTGATTTCGTGTTACTGTCAGTAAAACATGCTGTGATCGTCTGAACCCACTAGTGTCACAGGGGTCACTGGGGGCCTAATCCAGCTACAACAGGTGAAGGCGGGGTACACCCTGTATGAGTCTCCAGTTCATCTCAGGGCTGAACATATATAGACAAACAATCACTCTCACATTCACATCTATGGACAATTTAGATGAACTAATTAAACTATCAGTGCATGTGAGAAACTGGAGTACCTGGAGAAAACCCACGCAGACATGGGGAGAACATGCAAACTCCACACAGAAAGGTCTGGTTTGGGAATTGAACCAGGGTCCTTCTATGCATTCATTAATTTATACTTTTATTAAAATGAACTTTTCTACTACACACAACAGGTACAAACTGAACCAAAAAAAGAGGCATGTAAGGATAAAAGTACATAAGGTCAAGGTCTCGGGGAAAAACATTGTTTCGAAAAGTCTGGATTTTTTTTATTTGGATAAAGAACAAACACACTATTGAATGAAAAGGCCTTTAAAACATTTGCACAGTTAATGTGTCTGTTTTATTCTGGTAATGGACTCCAGATACTGATATTTTTTTTTTTTTACATGACTGATATCTTAATGTAACTGTCAGGGTGTGGACAAGTGGGATTTCCTGAACAAAACAGAACCTGATGCAATCTTCATTTGTCACATTTAACAAAAGCCATGCAGAAAATGCCACTGTTTGACCTGTCAACAGTGTGATTGTGCTGTTGACCGACCGGTGTGTGCATGACGTTTGCACTGGAGACGTTAACACATTCTTTCCTTCCAGGGAGCAAAGCGACTACAGTCATAAGTGGAAAAGAAGAAGCAGACCAGACCCTATGGCGTTACGTAAGAGTGACGCGTTTGCCTCTTTAGGCACGCAGACACTATTGTTATTGTCTTTAAATAACCAAAGGGCAAACTCTTTGCACAACAGGAGAACCAACACGAATAATCCCCAAATTAGTTGAAGCGCATAATGATAGAGTTGTGTGAGTACACCATTTAAAACTATGGTGATTATAACATGCACTGAGGACACAGGTTCAGTGAATAGTCTAATCACAGGTCAATTAAAACAGGCTGTAACATAGCAACGATGCTTGTAGTTGTATTAACAGTATAATTCTTGGTGAAATTGGGTTTGTGTTACAGGTATATTCCAGTCATTAGGTTTTCGCTGCGTACCACGGCGGGCATAAGGCCTATTGATAGCCACCAGGGCGAAATGGATTTCTTCTTAAAAAGTGAAACCGGGAGCCTCGGGGGCGCTGTGAAAAGGCAAGAGGCGGGCCTTCTGGGGCCCGCCGTGAGCCCCCGGGGCGAAGTGGCTGAAATTTTACTCAGGCATCTATCTCTCAGTCCTACACCAGTTTATCAATAGAAAATGTGATTTTGCTCTATAGCGCCCCCTACAAAATCGCCATTACTAAAATGGCTATAGATTGGGCATACAAACACCGATTTGGCTGAAAGTTGACTCGGAGGTCACGTGTGGAGGCGGTTGCCAGGGGAGGCAGTCGCGAGGTATGGCGAAGGCCTTTGAGACTGCTTGCAGTCTTAATTTAGTTTTGTATCTCTATAAAGCATAGTATAAATATCTAAGAAGAGGCTCAGCAATGAAAATGATCCAACATTTCCTATAATTTACTTGGATAATTATTAACCTGGTAATCCCTACTCATCAAATTAACTCAATTCAATTTAACTAAATTTGAATCAATTCAACCCAATTCAGCATCTCACTGCACACAAGAAATGGTCACGACTACCCAGCGCATAAATACCACAGTCAAATATGGCCGAGCGTGACAGATATTAAATACTTTGTGTTGGAAAGTAGAAGCTTTAAAAGATTTTTTGTAAAAAATAGGGGTACAGAGTTATTGGAAAGAAAAAGAAATAAGTTATGGCCCTTGCTTGGGCGTTGTCATTCCAAAAAGTCCCAATTGTGTTGACCTAACAGCAGGAATGCAAGGCTGTCAAACTTTATTATTTGTCTGTTTTCATGTTCTTCCTGTTCATCTCAAAGATAGATAGATATTAAAATTGAGCTGCGAGCGCATGTTAGGAATCAGGCTTGGAGTCAGAATATATATATACATTCTATGAAGATGTATTCATGGCTTATGTGTATGTGTTATGTATCTTATGTATATACTGCTTACAGGCGAATGCTATTACATACAAGTTTAAAATGGTACCATTTACAAACTGTATAGTTACAAAATACTAATTACCAAAATAATTCTATTACAACAAACTTACTAATTTAGTCCATTCAACATGATGTCCTGGATCTTGTCTTTCTGTTGGAAATGGGATCAGTACATAAGGAGGGTTGCAAATGCTGTAATGGAATTGTACTGAAATCACTCCTTGATGGTGCTAGAATGACTTCGTCTGGAAGTAATGACATCACTTAGTAACAAGATCACTTAGTGAGATAGAACTACGACTCCATCTGCTCCCACTATTGTGTCCTCTCCCCAATCACCACACCACCTCATGCTTTGTTTTCCCAAATGCCCCCACTGCTGGCTGACTGTCTCCATACCTTTTACCCCACCCCTCCCCAACTACTCTATGCTATGTGTCTGTTGTGCAAGTGACCATTTACACAAGGACAATTGCAGCTAAATACAACAGCATATTTGATCAGAAGTGCCTTTCGTTTACACAAGACTGACGCCCTCAGGGTGTGAATACACACAAATCTGAAGACTGCTTCCAGAGTGGGGCGTATTGAAGACACACTGGATCACGTCTGTCATGACCTTACCCCCAGTGTCTCACCAGCTTCACCTAGCCCGCACTGTGCAGCTGCAAGTAATTGCTGATCTGCAGTTACTTAAGCAGTGAAGCTTGCAGTTGCCGGTGCTGGACCATTCAGTTTTGTCTACTCCGTAACCTGGACGTGTGTTTTCAGATCTCTGTTCACCATAACCTGGACATTTATTTATCACCACGGACTCTGGCTGATCTACCCCCTGGTTTTGTTTCTGTTTCAGTCTGTGTCATCATTTTGATTCTGTTTTTTTGTTAAATCTGTTCTCCCTTCAACACCGTGCATCTTAGTCCTTTCTACCTCACCCCTGTTGACAGAAAACACATGTCTGGATTATGGAGTAAACAAAACTGAATGGTCCTACACCGGCAACTGCAGGTTTCACTCCTTAAGTTGCTGCAGAACAGCAATGACTTGCAGCTGCATGGTGCGGGCCAGGTGAAGCTGGTGAGAAACTGGGGGAAAGGTCGTGACAGCATCTCCATCTTAATGGCAAGAAATGCACATGTTGACATTGCATGGGCCATTATGTCACATAACGACAAGAAATGGACATT
The DNA here is from genome assembly GCA_020466265.1 of Siphamia tubifer. Taxonomy (NCBI): domain Eukaryota; kingdom Metazoa; phylum Chordata; class Actinopteri; order Kurtiformes; family Apogonidae; genus Siphamia; species Siphamia tubifer. The sequence goes on from CM035793.1 coordinate 32,397,793, forward strand.
AACGTTGCGTGCCTCTTTACGTCACATATGTTCAAGTCACATACACTTTCACGTTACATTCATACGCTGAGCAGGTAAAGCAACAAACATGTCGCACAACCTGGATCCCACTGTGATTATTACTCGATCAAGCTTTGAGAATTTCGAGTAGTCGTGACCTCTGACCCAGAAGGTCCCGCGCATGTACACTGATGATGCTGATTTGGCTTATTCAATTTAACTCCACTCGACTCAATTCAACTCAATTCAATTCAGTTGCCTGTCATACATATGAGGTCTCACGTTTAATCCCCAGCATCTGTGTTGTTGTTTTTTACATATTGTTTTTTTTCCAAATCTTTATATATATATATATATATATATAATAAAGCGTATTCTTGAGTGTTTTTATTTTTGCCCAGCCTATCTTTAAGCAAAATTTTGTTATGGTAAATGGTACTAATATAGTATTTTTTTTTAAACTTCAATGATGTCCAAAGCACTTTACAAACCCTCATATTCACCCATTCATGTGCACACATTCACACACCAATGGGTGGATGGGTGGATACCAGGCCCTACATGGACCAATTTAGGGTTCAATGTCTTGCCCAAGGACACTTCGACATATGGACAGTCATTGGCAGGATTTGAACCACAATCATTGAGTAACCCACTCTACCAAATGAGCTACAGTTGCCCCATTATATGCACATAATGACAATAAACCCTCTTGAATATGGAATCATAGAGTATACATTGTTATGATACTTTAATAGATGCACAAGCAACACTCATCAACTTGTAGAGGAAATATGAATGGGTTTTTCAAGACAGTCGGACAACAGGACTGACTCGATTTGCTGATATTGGCCAATGTTGGTGTTTTTTCACAAATGGCACTAGCAGATGTTTACCTGAGGTATTACATAACAGGTTTTTCATCCAAAGAAAATGTGATGAAGGACTGAAGACTTTAAAATATTGACTCATTTTTATTTGAGGGGGAGGGTACACCTGTCTCTATGAAAAGAAAAAAAAAACAAACTAGTAATTTATACACACTATTTTTACAGTACACTTTAGGGAGTATTTGATTTGAGGAATAGTGGGTTTCAGATTGGAGGAAGCCACATGATTCACTTTTGAAGACTTTTTTTGAGTTGTTTTGATCAAATTTAAGTACGTAATTTATTTGTATAGCACATTTAAAACCAAAGTGCTTCGCAGTAAAATAGTAATAAAATAAAATAAATTAAAAATAATTAAATACAAATATACAGATACCAGATGAAACAGAGCAAACAAGACAGGGAAGAAACTACAGCACAACATACAGTAATAGGGTCTCCATCCCACAATTTCAAAGGCCATTGAAGACAAGTCTAAACAGGTGTGTTTTGAGAGAAGTTTTAAACATTGACACCACAGATGCAGATCTCAATTCCTGTGGTAGACTATTCCAGAGACATTGGGCATAGATACTGAAGGCCCTGTCCCCACATATGGACTTAACATGTAATATTTTAAAAACTGTCAATGCTATTTTGTACTGCTTTCTAAACTTTACAGGAAGCCAATGTAGGTCTGCCAATATGGGTGTGATGTGATCTCTTTTACTGGCTCCAGTAAGTAGCCTGGCTGCTGCGTTTTTGGACTAGCTGTAAACGTGCAAGAGATGATTTACAAATGCCCGTGTAAAGTGCATTACAATAGTCCAGTCTTGAGGTAGTAAAAGTATGTTATTTAAGACCCTACATTCAAATAGGCCTAAATAACAGTACAACGAGGCTCATATTGTCATGAACCATGTTTAAGTCCAACTAACATTACATTTGTGTTTCTCCATGACTAATGCTCATATATGAACCCCTCCATCTATGAAGGACTGTTGGAGGCTCCACTTATTCCCATATTAGTTAACTTAACTACGTTTATACAGAGACGATTGGAAGAGAAGACGCAAAACTAGCTTTTTTGCAGTATATGCATTTACACAAATGTTGTCATCAAGAAATGTCCATGCATACGGGGAAACAAGAGAGTGTGGAATTGAATTGGTTACGCATGTCAGGCTGTTAGATGGTGCTGTGATAGAATGCTGCCTTGTCAATGTGCATGTGTAACAGCAATATTTTTGCCTTTTCAACAACAAGATGGAAACACAATAGCAGATAGTTTTAAAAATTTCCACACTGGAATGCATCTTCAGATTTTTGTATTTTCAACCCATAAACTCTGAATTCTTGTGTAAATGAAAAGCACTTCCCATAAAATATTTTTGATGGTTTTAGCCGCAATCATCATCGTGTAAACGGCCCCAAACACTAATTACAAATGTTTCTGAAGTGCACACAGCAATGTAATTTATTGTGTCTGTGGATTTTTTAAGACTGTTAAGGGGCAGATTAATGATAAATCTTAAGGAAAATGAAGGGTTTAATTTAAGACAAAATCAAAAATAAGATTTATTATGGAAGCAATTGATTGAATAATGAAGTGATAGACTGTTAAATCCCAAGTCTGTCTCCATTAACAATCTTAGTGAATTCTAAGAAAAGTTATTTTTATTTCATATTGTATTTATCCTGGGAACACACATCAAGATTCTAAACCCGTTTTACAAGAAAGTCTTAGTGATGACAGAGGGTAGCACAGTGAGCAGCAGAAAATTCCCTCTAAAAGTGTAGATAAGAGTTGTTCACAAAAGCATCTCATAGGAGCTCTCTGTTACCTGTAAAACATTAAATAGGTCATGAAAAAAAGTTACAAATGGATGAAAGACAAGAAGAGGAAGTCCATTTGGAGGTACAGTTGTGTAATATGATGGACTAGACTGGCTCTCACTTCAGGTCTCTGTTTTAAGTGTTATTCAGACTAGATTGGCTTTACATGGACATGTGGAGTAATGTCCCTTTACCACAGGACATCAGTAATATTAGTGGCCAATTTGCACTGTTCGCCATGTGTGTATAATGTTACTTCCTTAATATTAACATTGTCCATTCATGATTAATCTACCAACATGTTTTATTAGCAACATAGCTCTGCTACATTACTCATCTTACCTAAAGCAATCACAAGTCCTGTGCCTCTAACACAGCCATGTTTCCACTATGCAGTTCGGTACGGGTCAGGTCTGGGCCTCTTCTCGACAGCTTGTGTTTCCATTGTCTAGGAGACCTTCAGAAGGAGGTGTACTGTTTCGTGGAAGTGTCATCACATAGTATGAGGCGCACTTGCGAGCTGGAAATATAAACAAACAGACCAGAGAAGTAGAGGAATAACACACAGTCATTTCCAGTGTTTTCTTTCTGAGCCACTCCCACTATTATGGTCCTTCAACCGCCGATAATCACTGCACAGTTTTTTTCAGGTTAATTCGGCACTGGACCACCGATCGAATGAAGCCTCTCGCTGACATTTTAGCCCAAACCAACTCGAACACTTTTTCATTGAGAACAGCTCCGTCCAATTCCTGCTGCACCGCCTCCTCACAATACACAATAAAGCTAGTATCTCATCACTACTCCAAACTTCATTGTCAGACATCTTCTCTTCTTTTCCGATGCAGATGGACTTTAAAAATGGTGCGGTTTGTTGTTCTTTTTTTTGTGGTTTGTTATTACCATTACCATACACACGCTGATGACACTTTTCCTCAACCAATGACTGTCTGGCAGTGCTTGGCTCCTCCCAAATGGGAGCAGTATGGTACTCTTGGGACCCCAGGCAGAAGGGTGACCAAAATAGTAACAGGTACCATAGGACCAGTACACTTTTGCCATAATGGAAATGCTAAAATAAGCGCACCTTTCTAAACTGTATCGTACAGAACTGCATCGTGGAAATGAGGCTCAAGTGTTTTTCGAGTTTTTGCTTCCGAATCATGTTTGTCATACATGATGTTTTACATACACTTCTCTGACTGCCTGCTGGAAAACTGCTTCAGTTCAGAAGTTCTGATGGAAAAGAAACAAGAAAGGACCGTGACGTTGTCCTGCATGGTGCAGCTGGGCCCCACCCTGGAACTGGGCTTGTATGCATGCACCTGATGGTCATGCCTCGGCCCACATGGTCCAGCTGGCTTCAGCATGAGTGGACGATGTGGGCCCAACCTCCAGTGGGGTCACCACCTGCTGAGGGAACCATAGGATTGGTTGGCAGTCAACCGCAGGGGTATACACATGTTTCCCATGTAAACACATATTCAGAATAAGTATTCAGAGAATGCCTAACCTCACCCCTATTTTGTGTCAATCTCAAGTTTCTATGACAACCTGTTCTTTAATTAGAGCCAATAATGTGATTTTGACCTTTCTGCTAAAAGCAACATTGACTTTTGACCATTTGCAATATTGATAATTTTGTTATATGTATATATGTGTCAGTGTGTGTAATATTATGATAATATATCCAGTATTGATTAAGTTATAGCGTGATATGTCTATGCTTGACACACACAAACAGTGTTACAGAAGTTAATTTTGTGTCATGTCATGTCATGTCAAGTAAAGTACTGATACCTAAAAAATCTACTTAAGTACAGTAACAAAGTACTTTTACTTAGTTACTTTCCAGCTCTGATTTTATCATAATAAATTCTATCATAATGAAATGAAAAAATGTTATGAATCAGATGAATAACAATGAAATCAGCCATACTGTAGTAGCGCATTTTATTCCATTAGTGGTCAAACAGAGAAAATAAGGTGAAAGGGGCGACCTTATGACCTTATAAAACACTTGGAATGTCAGTCAGCCACTGTCATAATGCAAAGGAATGATGTTTACTAGCACACACCAAAACTCCTCTTGTCCTTGTTCATTGTTGGTGTTTTTGTTGGAATGTTTCTGTGTTCTTTGCACACTGATAGTCGCAGAAAAAAATATGACACCATCAAAAGTCATCAAAAATGGTTATGCAATCAAGTACTAACTCCTGTGTGTCTCATGTGACTAAAACAAAAACATAGAATCAATAAAAGCCCTGTTTTTGTCAGTATAATGACACAGATGTTGAGGTAAGAACTGAAGTGATTTTGGTTATTATCAAGAAAACCTAGAAAATGGATTGATATCAACTCTGAAATGAAACTATTATGAGCTATTTTTTTTTTATGTCATTATATTTGTCCAAACAAATGTAGTTGTACCAGGCATTAAAGTGAACAATCATTTGAAAAAAACAAAAACAAGGGTGGTCTAATTTTTTTTTCTGTGTAAATGAGAAGTGACACCAGTCGTTTAATTCAAAATTTCATTGGTTTTTTTTTCTCCATGGAAAACACTAGAAGAAGAGCGAAAATCAGGGCTAGAGAATACATTGGAGAAAAGTGAACATTATACTTATTCATTTTGTAATGATTGATAATAGTGATATAATTGGGATTTCCCCTGCGGTAACGATCTACAGAACATTACTTTTACCATTATTTAACATCTCATCTAATAAATGATCAGGCCGAACAAGAACTAAAGAAGTTAATTTGGATATAATGATGCATGATTACCAGGCGTAACATAATGCTGATAAATGATGCATTTCATTGCACAGTGGTCAAACTTAAGCATTAGATGGTCTAAAATCTGTGTAAAAAGAGGTATGTGTGCTGACTCCAGTGTCCAGGAATAAATGAGTCTGTATTATAACTTTTACAGTACTGAACACATTTTCCCTTAACCAAATAGCTATCATTATGTTTAATATTTTCAAAAGTATGCGACTAAATTGATTGTCTACATAGACCTGCTAATCAAATCTCAAAATTCATCCCATTTTTCCTATGATTTTTTTTTTGTTTTTTACATAGTTTAGTGCATAAAAGTAATTGATCCTCATATGGAAACCCACCTGATTGGCATTTGAAAGTATTTATAATACCTTGGATGATTAAATGGAAACTTCCAGTGCATTAAAAGACCTTTTATTTTCCCAATCACATGATATAAAGTTTCCAAATCAGTGAAGTTTGACATTATATCAAGCCAGATGTCAACTTCATTACTTGGAAAACAGCGTCCTGGTCATAGCAATCAAAATAGTCCTGCAGAAATTACACTTAAAACCATAGACTGTATGTAATTACTTGATGGAGGAACCACTGACATCAGCCATTAGTTTGTGAAATGATATGTGTTGAGAGCAGAAGTTTCCAATTTAGCTGTTACTGGGATATCATTTGGGATCAGGAAATGCCCTTATTTGGACAAAAGGGGTCAGAACTATCTGCAAGGGGTCATAACTGAGTTAACTCTATAATATAATTAACTTTATGAAACTTTCCATAACCAGGTTCTGGTTAAACGAAAGTGAACATTAAGGCTCAGTTTTTAGAGCGAAGAGTTGGCAGTTCGATTCCCACTCTGTCATAATCAGTCTGTTGTGTCTTTGGGCAAGACACTTCACCCTCCTCATATAGAACATATTGTATAAAGAAAAACGGTTTATATCAAGAAACACATATTTATTTATTTGTTCATTCATTCATGTGTTTATTTATTGAGAATTATGGGACACCATGTACATGTAGAAACACTCACATTCCCTTTAAACATTCAACCTAAGACTTGTGGAAATACTTTTTTTGTTTTCACCTTCTCTCTCTCTCTCTCTCTCTCTTTATTTATTTATTTATTTATTTTTAGAATTTACTGAATAAGTTTAGGTTGTTTTTTGTCTGTAAACTTTTCTTTCTTGTTTTTTTTTTTTTTTTTTTCAATTATTATTAAGCTTCCTGTTAGAACACTATCATTTTCTAGTGCATGAACCCTCTTGAAAACTATGCTAGGAGCAGTCTAGTTTTTATGAAAGTAGGCTTCAATCCTGGACTCTCACGACTTTTGGTAGCCTTACGTCCTCTAATTGCACTCAACTAGTAATTAACATTTTTCCTACACGACTTGAAGTAGTCATCTAAAACTGAGGAGGCGGGTGTGTATGTGTGTATGTGTGTATGTGTGTGTGTGTGTAGGCTGATTGTAGTCTCGTGCATGTTGCAGCCTTCATAAATCTCAGTCCAGCCAATGGGAAGGCACACTTTAATCCCTGCTCAGTAAAAAACCCCAGTGCGTCCGGAGGCGGCGGTAATCTATAGAAGGGAGTCAACGGAGGCAGAGGCGCACAAAAGAACGCACAGAGACGCACTGGAAGTTTCCTTTTTGGAGATGTTAACAAACTTTCCCATCGCTTCTTTGCGTTCCGGAGGGTTCTGAAACACCAAGTCTATTCCAGGACAGACGGACAGAGTCTGTGCGTAACGGCGTCTCCACAAATAATCGCAGGTTTTTTTTTTCCAGGAGGGAATTGCGCACCGCTGCACCGTTCACATTCTAACTTTTACGCACTGTCTGGACCCTCTTTGAGTCCGGTCGTCATGTCCTCCGGTGATGCCTCGGAGCTGAGTCGGCGGGTCAGCGTGCTGTCTTGGGATCAGGTGCGGCGTCTGGACTCCATCCTGGGAGAGAGTGTCCCGATCCACGGCCGCGGAAACTTCCCCACGCTGTCCGTGCAGCCCCGACAGATCGTTCAGGTGAGATATTAACATTTGTCTCCAGGATGCAACATATGTGCGTCACCTAGTTAAAGCAATAAAGATAATAAAGTGTTTTTTTCTTTGTTATTTCATTTGTGCGCTTTTATATATGGTTTTAATTTGTTTATTTCGAGTATTCGCAGAATACATGTAAGTAAAAAAAAAAAAAAAGTTAAAAATCATTAATTTACACTAGAAAATGAGTGAGAAGAAGAAAAACGTGAACATTTTTACTTTAGTTGAGTAAATATCGACTGTAACTGACTTCAATGGCTAATGTGTAAGTGCCTCCTATGGATAGCTACTGTGTAAAGAATCAGTTCCTGTTTGCAACCACTAGTAGCCATACCATCCAATTCAGTATTAATTAAGAGCAGCATTTGTTAATATAATATAAGAGACACACATTTTGACAAGTTATGCATGGATCAGTCAGTTGTTATTATGTGAACTGGCATGTTTTGTGTAAAATTAGTCAGTAATTTGTATAAAAAATTATTTTAAATTACATAATTTCAAGGAAATATTGGATTATGTCTGAACCGGAGCACTTTTCAATTGATTTTTAACTACTAAAAGTATAGAAAACAGTAGTATTTTAATTGGTCTAACCCTGGGGATACCTCCTAAATTGACTCCATAAAACCTGCCTGCTACTGTTTTGAAACACGTTTATGGTATGGTGAGGAGTTTTGGCAGTGCTGATTACACTTTAGAAGACATTTGATCACTCATAGTCTTAACACAGACATAAGAGAGGAATGATCTAACGCTATGACTTCAGTTTTCCACTAGCTCACTAATGCTTCTGCTCCTACAGACATTTTTTTTTTTTCACAGCTCTCGTGAAAATGAGGGAGATGGAGATAATGACTGAGCTACAGAATATTTACCCAGGACAAAACTTATAGTGGAAAGGACTGAAACTTTCTTGGGTATTATTTAACTGTCTATCCTAGTAATCCAGGTTCATATTTCCCTTGAGTGAATTACATTTTCTGTGGTGATCCTGTGGGGAAGAAAGACCCTCTCACACACGCACACACACGCACACACACACACACACACACACACACACACGCACACACGTTTCAAGGGCCTCTATAATCAGAGAGGCCCCTACCATCTGCTCTGAACATCCCCACTAATGTCTTTGCCTCATTATACAGGCCTGTAGACAACAAGGACCCCAAACATTTTTCTTTCCATGAAGCAGACTCGTATTTAAAAGACTGTTTTCAAAAACCAGCTTCTGGAAATTTAGCCCCCTCTTTACCCAGTATCTGATTAAGAGGAACCACAGTTCCCCATGGCTCCATTTTCTTTCATGGTTGAGTGCTAATGTGCTAACACGTCAACTGCACCTACTTGTATTTTTAATTTTATAATATATATATATATATATATATATATATATATATATATATATATATATATATATATATATATATATATATATATATATATATATATGTATACAAATTTCATAGTGCCACAATAATTGTTTATTTAATTAATTTAGTTAATGATGAAAAGAGTTATACAAATTGGTGGTGTAAAACTTTGCTAATAAAAGAGGAACCAACTTGTGAAACTCGTACCTGTCTAACAAATGTGTGATTTAATCCAAATGACTTTGGTCCATCATATTTAGATTGTGCTAGTACAATAAAATTCCTACAAAAATCCATCCACACTGTGCAGATCATGGGTAATAGCTTTTGTAAACATTTGTTAAACAGAACCTCCCTGCTTATTAAATACATCTTTCATTAATCCTGATGTAAAAAGGCAGGTACGAGAACTGTATTAACAAGTAAAGAAAGCAAATACTGACCAAGGTGACATCATAGATTCCTTTTGTTAACAAAAAGTCATATTTGAAATCTTACTGACATTTGTTCTATGTATTATTCATCCAAAATCTTTTGGGGTTTTTTGTGTAACAATAATAATGTTTCCTTTAAAGGTTGTTAACTTATTTAAAAATTAATAAATACATTTGTAAGTTTGTCAAATTTAAAGAATGTAAAATGTTGCCTGAGGTCTTTGTGACCAAAAGCTAATGTTGAAATCCTAAATAGAGTAACAGTTGTAGATCCATATTCCTCATCTATCATAAAATATGTAAGATGACAGCTGATAAAGTACAACAAGCCTCTGAGCAGCTCTGTCTGGTGGTTATACTTAGAAGTAATACTGAAAGACCAAAAACAAAACTATGTTCTTCAAACACTGTAGGATAATAGCTACTGAATAATAATCATTTTTACAACACACTCTTTGCCTGCATTGTGTCACCATTCAGCGATAACATTATGTGACAACAATAAAAGCTGACGCCATGTTCACTGTCATGGAATATGTCAGGCAGGTTTCAAGTCTCAGCAAGTTAATTTTTCTACCATATGGACATGAGTGGAATCCAGTGGCTGCCTGGAAAGACGGAAAAATAACAAATCTAAACCGCTACGAAATGTGATGGAAAAGGGGTGACAGTAATGTGAGGCGTTCGTGATTGGTAAATGGGCAAAAACATGTGAAAACCACCATCCTGCTTCTTTAGTGTCATTTATTTTTAGTGCCAGACATAGTTTTGTACCTGAGACAGAATGATGATCTCAGAGCCAGTCTTGTCATCACCCAAGTGGCTGAGGTGACCATAAGCTCCCACTCCCACAGAGGCAGAGGAGCCCCTCTCAATGCTGGGTTTGTCTGAGGGCCACATTTAAATAACATCTGTTTGTGGTCTGGTATTGAATGAGCCAGGGGAGCATGGAAGGAAACTCTAACCCCTATGGTCTCCATTTTATTTAATATCAGCAGTATTCAGCCCCATAGCAGGGATGTATGGTCACCATACAGTACGCATTCGCTCAGCTGACTATAGGTCCTGGGGGCGTACTCAACAGCATCATACCAAATGATAAACACAGATATCTGATGGATGAGTCATATGTTATGCAATTTGGTGAGTGGGTCATGTGTGTGGGTGGAAGTATGGAGACCAGTGTTTTTGTTGGCTACTGAAGTGATCATCTCGTATTCCAGCTCTTCCACTACCACGTATGAAGTAAATTGTTGTGTCTGCGTTACATTTTTGGCATCTACCCATTGGCATGCTTTCACCATTGTGTTTTTTTTTTTTTGTTAAATCTGGAAGTGGTATTCCACTTTCCCCCCCGATGGTAGTGAACGGCTTTGGAGCAGAAAGTGAGGAGTGGATTAGTGCCTGTAATAACACTGGACTTGTGGGTCAGGCTTGACAACGTATCACTGTGGTAAGTGAAGACCAGTCGCCTGACTCCACTGTGGACCTTGCCAGACTGTAAACTGACTCCTCACTGGCCTATTGTTGAGATTGAGCAACATGAAGACGCCACATGCTCCCAATCTCCCTGGAATGGGAACACTTAGTTTTGAGTGTTGAAGCATCATTTTCATCTTTAATATTCTGGCGTAACTATTCAACACATCATTATTTTTCAGTTTTTGGACCACTTCAATGATATCGCTTAACCTGAAAGTACCACTATTGAAGTTTTTATTTGTGGTTTGTTCTGCCAAGTTTAGAGTTCTATTAAAATGTGCATCTGTATTGTGGTTTAAAGGGAGGATATGTCGTTTATATTGATTCATATGCGTGAATATTTGAGAATTACCAGCAGCCTGCTTACTCATTCTGTTTATAACATGAATACGTAACTTAATCTGATGTTTTTGTAACTGTTTGTGTGAACTTGATTTAATGAGGCTATTAGAGGTTAACCAGTAGTGGTTTGGACAGAGCTAATGTCATAGGAATTGTTTGGAGTGCAAAAAATGATTAATAGCTCCCCAAACATACCATCAAACAACAAAAACTAATCAATAAATAGATGCATCTGGAACAGAATATTCAATTGTTTGTAAAAATTTCCATGTGATATACATGTAGTCAGGATGAAAAGCCATATATTAGCTGTCTGCTAATATATGGCTAACAACAATAGCTTGTATAACACCTAATTACTCAAATATCCTGGCCTCATAAGTGGGTTTAAGGGCTTACCTAGATTTTAAGAAATAAATAACCTCTAGTTTAAATGATTTATAAAGACATAGATTCTAGTTGTGATTATTTATTAATGTTTCTGAGAGATGAAGTTAGCTTAGTGAGAAGCTAATTATTAGTTTAGCATAAAGCTTAGACATAGAAGAGGACAACCTAATAGTTCTATTTAAAGTCAAAACAATACTAGGAAGTGATAAAATACATGTTGTTGTCATTAATGTCCATATAAATGTATTCGCATGTTGGTTTATATTAACTTAAATATACAAATTTCATTCTATTTATGTCTCTTGTTGCTGTGTAAGGTTTAGGAATGTGAGCAGAGGTTTTAGAACAGAATAGCTTGATTAATACAGTATCAAGAAGTCCAACAAGAAAAAAAATTTAAAAAAGTGGCTGACTGAAACAAGCTGACTCCTGTGGAAGATGCTGAATACAGTAGCGTGATATTACAACTGAATCACAAGACGGTATCACAGCTGCATGATATAAAAGGGTACTTATTCTGACCATTGCTTTCGATCTCACAAGTTTTATCTTACATGGCTCAAAAGGCCATTACCTCAAAAATCTCCCCAAATGGGTCCCTTGGATAGAATCCTATCAAAGTTTTAAGGTCCCGAGACAATAACACATCTATGAACCCTTGAAACAGTTGAATAAATTCTTCACTGAATGGCTTCAATTTCAGACTGTGGGTCCGGCGTCATATTTCAGCCCACATGACTCATTCAGGTCTTGAGGGTACAGGTGAAATGACCACCCGTGCATAGGAAATTCAAGGAAGCTATTCAAATCAAAGGAAAAACCATCATCATTCCCCCCACTGCCTGCCAAGCTACTGTACGACTCACTGGCTGAGTTAGTTTTGGAGTGGACACGAAGGTCAGGGACTCGTAACTCCTCATTTGCTGTCACCATTTACTTGGCAGTGGGATAATCTGACTCACTGCCCAGGGCTCTCATTGGTGTCCAGGGGACTATGGGCTGGCAAATGGCTGGGTCATTTCATACCGCCATAATAAAAACACATTCAGGCCACAGTTTAAATGAAATACTCAAGGAAAGTATTGAGACTGTGGAAGTAAAGTAGAAAGACTGTTATGTGTCGCCAAGGCGTTGTCAACACCAGACAGTCTGGTGTATTTGCGGCTCTTTTTTTACAAGGGTTTGTGCTTGAACGTCGGCGGAAGTGTCTCCCCTCGCTCGGCACACCAGGTGCTGGTGCGTCATGTGGGAAATGTACTGGCCTGTTTTATGAGGGATTGGCGGGGGTGGCAGAGCCCAGTTTCCTCGTATGTTCTTTTCAAGGACCCCAGACGGGTAGATTATGGCACACTATTAAATCAGACCAACTGTTTAAGTGTAATGCAAAGGCAAATAGCACTGTGGGTTTCCTTTGCTGGATGCCCACTCTGCTGTGTTGTCCAGCGCCCTCTGAAGGTGTGTGCAGTCTCACTAAGTAAAGCAGGTTGAAGCGCCTTGAATAGGATCATTTTGTCTTTTCATCTTCAGTGTTCCTCAAATTTTTCTGTGATTTTTACAGGATTTTGATGCCCTGTAGTTTCCAGTGTTTTGTTTATTTGTAGAAGATGTATTCATATTTCCTAACACACCTATCTGTGAGCAAAGGTTGGGCAATAAATAGCATCCAACGAGCTTAACAACAAAACTTTATCCACTGGAGACCAACTCTATTCTGCCTGATTTTGGTGTAGGCGGTGATCCAAATGGCTTGGGCCTGTGCCTAAACCTCATGAGGGTTGGGATAAACACAGATTTTATCTTTGCTAAGCTTGATTAAAGGTGGCAATATAAACAATTTAGTGTCAACATTATTGTGTTTCCATGGTTTTACTAGAATATAATGACAAACGCAGGTGGTTCTTCTGTTTAGAGTCAGGTGGAAAGTCTGGGAGGCACCAAAAAACATTAATTTAAGACAAAAAACAAAGCTGTACCTAAATATGTCAAACTATAAAGTGATAGATTCACTTGAAATTATTTTTGTTTAACTACCGTAGTTATGTATTTGTATTTATGAGGACTATTTTAAGACAAACTGTGTTTTTAAGATTTTGTAAAACTTTTCTTATATTAAGATGCAGCTGCATGGAATGCTGCTGAAAAAAGTTTCATTGTATTGTTTCTCAATTTTATTAAATATTTGGGGTTGAAGATTCATTACAACATGTTTATATGTTAAAGCTTAAAAAGTTATGAAAGTTGGTGCAACTCAGTCTGCATGTATGGAGTCAACAAATACCACACATCCTCTAATCTGTGTTTTACTTAGACCTTCATCAGTGCCTTCATTTCCAAGGACTTGATAAATCTTGTGATATGCCAATGCTATTATTAAACAACTTTATTATTATTATTATTTTAAAAATATTCCTATCTTTTCATAGCACATTAGCACTTCCTCTGTAACTTTGAAGTTGTAGAGTTCCATTAAAAAGGGATTTATCGGATTAAATGTACACCCTGTATTATGATACTGTATCTCAGCCTCTAAAATAGGATTAACATGCCTGGATGGATGTCTTTCTTCATAGATTGATAGCTGCTTGGGAAACTTCAAGTCCCCGATGGCTAAATGAGAGTTGTCTAACAGACAGCTGTGTTTTGGATTTCTTCAGAATTGTCCTTGTTTGGCTGTTTTTTCTCCTTTTGTAGTGTTATCTGAGTAATGCAAAAGAAATGGATGGACAAACATCGCTGCTATCTGTTCCTCAGCATTTTCTCAAATATCACAGCAGTACAGCATGGTGTGTGTTCCAATATGTAGATAAATCTTTTCGCTGCCAAACAGTGTTTATACGACAGCAAAGAGATCAAATTTGGCCATAGGCCACAGGTTTAAAAGTTCACAGCTGAACTCTGTTTTTTTTTTTTCTTTTGAGAGTCTCTTAAAGTCCACAGGCATGGACTTGTCACTTACCACACTTCATATATCAAAATTATAATCTACTGGTACAGCTTTTCAATCCATTACAGGTGTACTGCTCGGTATTTAAGGTATCCTTGCCCTTTAGGCAGCACGTAGGATTAATGACGCCATCTTTTTGTAAAAAGATCACAAAGCCACATCCTCATTGCTGCTACTTTGTTGACAACCTTTCCATGAACAATATGCTGAAAAAATACCTGCTGCAAGAATCTGATTCCGGCTTCATGTGTTGGTCTATCACTGCATTAGTACTGCAGCTTCCTCCTTCCTTAAACAACTAAAAGAAAATATCTATACATAGTGTTGTACCTTTGGGTTTGTGATGATGTATTGATATATAGAAACAGTATATCATCTTTTCTGGAACGGTAAATCTTGGATTTGTTGTCATTTTTATACTCATCTGCTGTTAATGGAGATGTGTAATGTTCATATTAGTTGATTATAGATAATTGTAACAAAGAGTTTAGAATTTAAAATGTAAAGACTAAATTAAAATAGAACATCTCAGGTTATTTGCTATTTTAAACAATTCTTTATCGTCATAGTGTAAGAAACATTTAACAGCTAAAAATCAGTTAAAAAATGGAAAAATAATCAATAAAATAAAGAATAACAACACATTTTTGAGCTGTAACCCAATGTGTTTGAATGATTATATATATATATATATATATATATATATATATATATATATATATATATATATATATATATATATATATATATATATATATATATATATATATATATATATATATATATAGTGATAAACTTCTTAAAATCAGATT
The DNA here is from genome assembly GCA_020466265.1 of Siphamia tubifer. Classification (NCBI taxonomy): domain Eukaryota; kingdom Metazoa; phylum Chordata; class Actinopteri; order Kurtiformes; family Apogonidae; genus Siphamia; species Siphamia tubifer. The sequence goes on from CM035793.1 coordinate 32,413,105, forward strand.
TAAAAGTCATGTTTGCATAATGAATCTCACTAGCTTCTTGGTTCTGGTTTTAGTTTCCTGTTTTCTATTTTACCTAAAAGTTCATTTATCAGTGCATATACAGTGTAACAGTTTCACTGTAATATTACTATACTTGCTTTGCCAATAGTTTGTAGAAGGTGTACTATTTCATCTAAGAAGCAAAAACATTTGTTTTATATAATTTTTGTCATTCTATTTTGCTCACTGATTAAATCAGATGTGAAAAGAACAGGGCAGTCAGGTCATCATAACTCTGGCTCTCATCTAAACTGTATTTATTTAACCAGATTATTCTCCACATGCTTTAATAAATTGAATTGACAGTACTGTAGATTCTTTTACATTGTGTGTGTGCTTTAAGGCATCGCAGCTCTGCTTTGACTTGCACAGACTTGTATTTTGCATGTGCGGGCCCTGCTCTGATTTTCATCAGTGTGTGGATACATCAGTCATACTTCTGCTTCTGTATCTTTCAGGTGGTCAGGGCTCGGCTGGAGGAACATGGCGTGGTGGTACGTGACGTTAAACTGAATGGATCTGCAGCCAGTCATGTGCTCCACCAAGACAACGGCCTGGGCTACAAAGACCTGGACCTCATCTTCGGCCTGAGTCTTAGCGATGACAAAACCTTCCGGCTGGTTAAAGATGTGGTGCTGGACTGCCTGGTGGACTTCTTGCCTGAAGGGGTGTGCAGAGAGAGAATCACTGCACTCGCACTGAAGGAGGCGTACGTCCAGAAACTGGTGAAAGTATGCAACGAGACGGACCGTTGGAGCCTCATCTCCCTGTCCAATAACACCGGCAAGAATGTGGAGCTCAAGTTCGTGGACTCTCTTCGAAGGCAGTTCGAGTTCAGCGTCGACTCTTTCCAGATCACCCTGGATTCGTTGCTGCTCTTCGACCGCTGCTCAGAGACCGCCATGTCCGAGACCTTCCACCCGACGGTGCAAGGGGAGAGCATGTACGGGGACTTTGAGGAAGCTCTGGGCCACCTTCGCTCAAAGACTATAGCCACTCGCAGCCCAGAAGAGATCCGAGGCGGCGGGCTGCTCAAGTACTGCCACCTGCTGGTGCGTGGTTTCCATCCGTCTTCTGAGGCTCAGATGAAACAAATGCAGCGCTACATGTGTTCACGCTTCTTCATCGACTTCCCTGATATAAGCGAGCAGCAGAGGAAACTGGAGGGTTATCTGCAGAACCACTTTGCGGGGATGGAGCACAAACGCTACCAGTACCTGGTGACGCTGAGGCAGGTGGTGGATGAAAGCACTGTGTGTCTGATGGGCCACGAGCGCAGACAGACACTGGCACTTATTTCTGCTCTGGCGTTGCGCGTCATGGCCGAACAGAATGCAATCCCCGCTCTATCAAATATCACCTGCTACTACCAGCCCGCCCCGTATGTCAGAGACGTCAACTTCAGCAATTACTATGTTGCGCAGGTTCAGTCGCCGATGGCCGCCTGCAGTAACTCTTATCAAACGTGGCTGCCTTGCAGCTGAGCAAGAACTTTGGAGAAGCCTGTTAAGCTTTTTGTTTTAACTTTACATTGATGTAAACTGAGCATTTTACTAGAATGCTGGTACTTTTGTAGCAATGTGGGTTCTTTGGTTTGAGACCCATTGTGGACATATAGGAATTAAGTAGGGATGCAATGAAATTCTGGGCTGATACCGATGTATAAAATAAGGATTTGGCTGATGGCAGATCCAGTGTCTTTAAAAAATTTATTTATTCTCCCTTTTATGTTGGGAAAATAAAAATAAATCTTCCTTAGAAAGAATAACTGAACTGTTTTAAACCTTTTAATAGTGTTAGGGTTAAGGTTCACGTTACAACAGAAGAAGTTTAAGGCCAAAATACATGCGTTGGACTTCTGTCAAAAGTGAATATTGTACATTTTTGTGTTTAGCATGTGGCTACAACACAACTTAAATGTATCCTTAATACTGAAATGGTTTGGTGGTGATCAGCTGGATGTTCAACGGTTAGAATCTTTTTTTTCACCACAATGTCTTTAAACAAACACAATTTCAATCACATACAATTGTTCATTAAACCTTAATAATAATAATAAAAAACACATCAACACCGGCTGCTGCTACTCAGCTGGTGAAACTCGTCTTAAGTGCAGATCAACAAGGCTGAGATTAACCAAAACCAGCTGATACACCAGTGCATTTCCTTGAATTTATCTTTTTTTTTTTTTGCCAAATTGTATATTAAAAAAATTCCACTAAGTTATATTGATTAATACTGCTGTAAAAAAAAAAAAAAAAAAAAAAACTCGAGCCATTCTAATTAAAACTTTTTTCTTTTTATTATTATTTCATAACATGGACATGTATAGAAGAATATGAAGGGTTGATGTGTGACTGAGGAGATATTTCTTGTTTCTTGTCTGGTGGAAGCTTGTATTGGGTCTATAATGAAATGTAAATAGTTTGTACGAAACCAGAAAGCTGTTTTTTTTTTTTTTTGTTCTGTCTGTGGTTTCAGCTGACCTGACTGGGAGGGGGAATAAAAGGACCAAAGAAATACTTTCTTGTGTAGCATGACAAACAAAGACTGTATGTGGTTCCAAGTGCCTGAAATTGACCGTCTTTATTGTAGTTGCTATGTAAGAATCGTTTTTGAATCTTTTTCATCCAGGTTACTGTACATTTCTATATCAAGGGTCAGGGTATTTGTTTTTAAAATCATTAAAATATCAAAACTGAAAGATGTGGTACACTGGTCTTTCTTTACATTACGAGTTCAGACAAGTGGAGTGAGGACAACATGTCTCATTATGCTCCAGTAGACTCAAATTAGACTGTAGATATGTGTGGTGAATATGTCCTCTATCTCCATTCTCTGTATCTCCCTGTCTCAGTTTCTGTCTCCCCAAAGATCTCTCCCTGTCTATCTTTCACTATCTTCTGCAATCACACACAAACTCCTCAGTGTGTTGCCTGTGTTCCCTCAGCCAGACACCGACTGGCCCTCACACAAACACTCGCTTGTTTAAACTCTGTGCATTTTTTTCCCGGAGAAACGGATTCCCCTGAGCTTGAGTCCCCATACATTAGCCATTTCCTTTCACTTGTGTGCATCTAACAAGGGGTTTCCTTGGCCTCATTCATAAAGTGGAGACTGCTGTTGCTTGTCTTGGATGAGTTGAGCACTGAGGGGGCAGCTGAGGACCAGGTGGTGAAATGGGATTGCTGGCTTTTCAGCAAATGTAATGGTGCATTCCAGCACTTCTCCTTCCTGGATCATCAAAATGCAATTCATACTCACTTTTCATCATTTTTTTTTCTATGGCATTTCTCGAAATTTAGTAGAGTGTGAAATAGCTTAGCTGATGGCTGGGACACACCTGTGTACTGATAGTGCTGAAAGAGACAAAACTGAATATTTTAGCTGATTTCTTTATAAAAGTTTATTCATGAGGGAAGTGTCTGGTGGAGTGATTAAAGGGGCGAGACAGAAGAGCAACATGGGAGCTTTCCCTCCCTGGATCAGCTGTCAGATTTGCGTCCCAGCTGCTAAAGAAACACTAGTGGAAACATAGGATACCCCAGGAGAGATTCACCGGAATAAACATGCTTTAACTGAGCTGTAGCTCATCTTTAACAAACCAGTGATTTTTGAGTCTGGTGGCCAGATCCCAAGAGTCATCCAGAGATGTGTAATGAATGTCTCTCACAAAGTGTACAAACATTTACTGAGTGTTGTTAAGTGGAAGTCTGTCTGGTGTTTTGCATGCTTGTGGTTACAAAATTAAACACTTAAACAAAAATGAAAGCTGCACAGAGATGCAACATCGATACTAATAGTGGGTTCAATGTGTGGGATACTTAGATTAAAAATATACACTACCAAAATGCCAGTGCTGCTTTAACACCCATAGTGTTGAAATGAACACCGGTAAAGTATCTGTTTCCACACTGTATAGTGTCAAAGTAACAATGTAATGTTAAAACTACTTTAAATTGGGTCAACAATTTTCATCATTCAAAAGTAACATCACACTACAGTAGTGTTGGTCTTGATATACATAGACTTTTCTCCCAATACTATTGTAGTTTTGATCCAACTAAAACGAGGTGTTAATCTTTTAACATTTTACTTGACAGAGCACAGTGCAAGTATTACATCTTATTTTAAAGTCTCTTTTGCAGTGCATATCTGTAGAAATGGTCAACCCTTCTTTTCGGTCATGGTTCCTTACATTACGTTTCTCAGAGTAATCAGGCTCCACAGGTGTGTTGAAAGGGATAGTTCACTATTTTTCACATGAATTTGTATGGCATCACTGTCTTTACTCTGGTGCACCCATAGTGAGTGAGTTGAGTTCTGGTCTGGATTTGGTAAAAGCAAAAGGAGGTTTTTGGGGTCACCAAAATACGTGTTTCTTCTCAAAATATGTGTTTGAATGAGTAATTCATTTGCATAATAAAACCATCACAGAACAAAAACTCACACCTCATAATTGCTTGGAGCTACTTTCTCTCAATAGCAATCAATGCACTAGCGTTGTCACTGCTAACAGCTATGCACCTTGCACATAGCAGTAGCAAACACTGCCAAACAACTGATGAAAGTAGTTTGCTAAGGTGCAACATCTGGTGGTGGGGGATCTGTGTGTACTATGAAACTGAATCCTTGCGGCACCACTGATGTAACTTACTGTGTTTTATATTTGCTTAAGGTATTTATTGTATATTTCAAACTATTTGAATCACTGTAATCACTGTCCAATGATAAAAATCACTAACATCCCACACCACCAAGCATGGAAACTGGAGGGAAAATCTTTTCCAGCTTCATAAATACACATCATAAACCAAGAAAGTCATATGAATTGAATAAGTGAATTAAGTGTATTAAAATAAATGGCCACACAGTCAAAAAAAATCGGATGTCACGTTACATCTTGGGTAATGTCAGTATGAGTAGGAAGCTTATGATGCATACTCAACATTTCTGCCGAATCTAGTATGCTTCTGGGAACTTCTCGTATACTCAAAATGTCATATTGCCAGTGTCAACACACTGCATACTCAAAAAGTTCGTACGAGTAGGACGCAAGTATGCAGTTTCCAACACAGCTTCAGTGTGGCCTTGCTTATTCTGGTGTGAGTGTGGAACTGTACAGTGAGGATGTGGCTTGATTTTCTCCAATTAGGAATACATTTATTATCAGTATTAAAAACACTATGATTTGAAAACTTTTATTTGTCACAGGAAACACAGGCCATGTTATTTTATAACAATGTGGTGATAATACAACACCAACATGCTCTAACACTGTCCCCTGAAATGTTAACACTCTCATATTTGCAATGAACACAAACTGTTCATTAACATTTACAAATTGGAGCAGTGATATAACTTACAAATAAGAATATATCACTGATATTAATTCTATTTTTTTTACTGAAAATGTAGTGTTGTCATTAAGGATGTACTACATCTGATAATATGCAACAATATCAATATAATTATGCCAAAAGCTGATGATGTGCTGATATGTTTGTTTGTTTTTTTGACTGTTTACTCTGTCACTAAGTTCTACTAAAGTCAGTTTACATCAGTTAAGGCTTGTTCATATGAGACTAGAATCGCCTAGTGATTTGGAAATCTGACCCTGAATCAGAATGAGGACACTATATCAAGCCGTGGAGGGAAGTTGTTTTGTCATAGAAGATTTATGAAAGGAATGACAACAAGCATTAAAAACACCATTTGAAAAATAAAAATAAAATAAGGTGCAAGATAACGATATGCAGTGAAATATACACCAGATGAACTCCCCTCATCCATATTTGATATTTGACATTTTATTTTATTTGAATTTCTTCTCAAGTCACCATTTACAGATAACTGTTTACTATCATACATGTCATTTATCTTATCTTCTTCTGACGTTACATGTGATATAATTATACTGTCAGTAAATATCCATGGAGTAGTACAAGGTGAAGATTCTGATTTTGCCACCAAAAACTTCCACTTATCATTTACAGTAGTCATACAGTCCTCAATCAGGAAAATGGGCTAAATGAAAGTAGACACAGTAGAATGAAAACAACAACAACAACAAGTTGCAAATCACAGAATATCAGTGATTGCTGAAGTAGGGCATTTGCAGTGACATTTTTACTTTACAAATTATAGATTTGGACTGAATTAAAATCAGAGACAAACTCTTCAATTATTACAAATGACTAGATATTCAAAGATAATACTAGTCCTGTGTAAATAAGACTTAAATTAATTATAGTTTAGTATCCAACCTTGATCATCAGAGACTCATCACACAACACACAACACATAATTTGTATTTGTGAGTGAAATTCAGGTATTTTCTTATATTTAATTCACTGATCATGAAGTAATAGTCTTTCTTGCTTTCATTCTATATGTGAAATTTCAATAAGATGGGCACAAAAAAGCTTCAGCTTTAGCCCAAAGCCTTTTCAGTCTGTTTTTACCTATTGTATATCTGCTTCTGTTACCAATTGTTCTGTATTGTTTTAGACAGAAATGAATAAAAAAAATGCAATCAAAAATAATAGATGTTCATTAAACTCAGAGTGAATCCAAATCCAGTCAAATTTTTTTTTATAGGAAAACGGTAAAAAAAAAGAAAAAAAAGGAAAATGTGACTTTTTTCAGCAAATATGACATTAACCGACCTTAAGAACAAACATCTAGAACCAAAGTCAGGTGTCAAACTAAATGGCTTTTACTAATAAATCAATGCTGTTGACAATGACAGTGCTTCCATGTTCAGTACGGAGCCTCTGAACATACAAAAGGGTCATATCTGATACCAGTGAAAGCTGAAAAACTGCATTTCAGCTCAATTATTTACATGTATAGAGTTATAAATCATTCCAGATCCGTGGATGCTTTCGGTCGTTGTCAGCTGTTCAGTTCTTTAAGGGTTAAAGGACTACGACCATCCATCCTGCTGCACATCCTACACTCAATGATGTTAAATTCTTCGGCACAAATCAACACCTGAATTAAATTAATGAATCCGCAAACTGGCCAAAAGTCATAGAGTTCTCCCTCCCTTGCTTTTTTTTTTTTTTTTAAAGCCATGAACCTCAGATTTAAGGATAGGTAGCTCCGTTTGTGTTTTTCCTGGACAAATACCACAGATAAATCTGACACTGTGGTAAGAGTTGTGGTTCATACTTTTCCACAGAGCTCTCAGCAGCTTGGCCTTCTCAACCCAGTCTACGTGGGTGGGCTCTTCTGCGTCTGACTCCCACTGCCACACTGGAACTGAAGAGATCTTGATATACTCCCTCTCTCTCTCTCTCTCTCTCTCTCTCTCTCTCTCTCTCTCTCTCTCTCTCTCTCTCTCTGCGTCAGTCTGCTGTGAATAGTAATCTCCATTTGAGGGTTGCACGCTTTGAATATGGGCTGATTAGATGATGGGAATGTCTTCTTCAGCGGTGACAGATCCCACCTGTGGGATGATGGGAAAGGTCAGAATGGTGTCTCTGCTGTAACAAAGCACTGCTAGCTCTCAGTTCCCTCAGCCTAGGGAGATTGTAAAGCATTTCCTTAGACGAAATGATTAGCGGCTGAATCTTCTCAAACAAAGATGAACGCGGTAAACTTTACGAGACTGTTTGTTGGAATAAATTAAAGAGAATCGTTCACTAATCAAGTTTCATATTGTATCAAAGAAAGTGGCACGAACTATTCTTCTGAAATTTTAGCTCCAGCCATCCAAATTAACTTCTATAAAAGTACCACATATACAGAAAACCTTGCAACTGAGATATATTAAAGACAAATAAAAATCTTTTATTCAAGAATGAAGGAATCAAATTGATACTCATTTCAGTCTTTACTGCTGAAGAATGAAGGAAGTGGTGCTGAAGTTTGTCTCATAAAGCTGTTTTACTGGACTGGGTGGTATTGCTCCATCCATCATCATGTCGTTAGCAAGCGATTCCCAGGCACTTGGAGTATTTCTATTTGGAGAATGTGTGGATATTCAGAGCTGCTTCACCATGGTGATGTTTATTTGTTGTCCTGAATGCAAAGGGGGCTGCCCATGCCATAAAAAATATGCATTCACCTTGACTTTTGGTGCATTTTTCTGTGCCACAAAATGAGTCAAAAACATGTTTATTGGGAAAATTTCTTACAAAGATTGAACGATTGAAAGATTTCATATAAAGGTATAAAAATTAGATCTATTTTGCAAATGTCTTCAACACCTTTGTCCTTTATGGGCTGGATGGGCTAAATAGAAAAAAGAAAATATTTCCAATGACTCATTATTGGAAGGTGGATATTTGGGCCGCCATGACTCAGAAGGAAGAGTGGGTCATCCAATTACTAACGGAGTCTCGCTCTGTCCTAGTTATGTGCCGTTGTGTCCTTGGGAAAGACATTCCACCCACCTTGCCTGTGAATGTTTGGCAGCGATGGGAGGGGCCGTTTGGTGCAAATTAGCAGCCACGCTTTCATGGGTCTGCCCCAGGACAGCTGTGGATACAAATGTGGTTTACCACCATCAGAGTGTGAATGTGAGAGCAAATGACTAATATATCAATGATGTAAAGTGTTTTGGGTGCCTTGAAAAGTGTTATAGAAATCTAATCCATTAGTATTAGTTCAAGTGTATATTTATCATATTTATTTTAACACAAATTACTAACAATGCTATAAAAGATACATATTATATGACTCAATATAACATATCATAATACCCAGCACTCTCACCAGACAGTAGTATAGAGACACAGTGCCTCCTTTCCTCAATCAGAGCACCTCCTTACTTCCGGCATCGTGCTAGCAAACTCTCATGAGTGCTATCAGCTCATGATATTTCAAGTAGAGTGGTACGAAAAACCCAACAAATAATCCAAAATATGAAAAACTTTTACATCAACTTTTCATCTCTAAAAACGAAAGAAAATTCAATTTATGAAACGAAACTGAAACCCCCGAGACATAAATACGTACTGTATGTAGCATCCCATTGGCTATGAGGGAGCTACCCATGATGCTTTTCATGAGCCTTTGACCCTCATTCATCACAGAGTTACTGTTGTTTGGTGAGTTTCATGAGTCGTGCTGTCGCCCAGTTTGACGACGTATGCCTTGTACATTTTAGGAAGGTTATGAAAAGTCATCAAAGGGAATCATCTTTGGATTGATATTTCACTAAAACGTCTGTCAACAAATATTGTTGAAGGTGAAAGTGACAATTAAAACAACCATGTTATGGAAATAGTTTGCATGTCTGGTTTATTTTAATGGTTTAATGTTTAATGTTCAGTCAGTGAAGACACATTTACCCACTGAGACCAATACATTAAATCTAAAATAAAACTTTTCTTTTACTTTTAACACATATTTCATACAAAATGTGTATACTTTTATCATTTTTAAAGTATTTGAGGGTTAGTAATAGAATAGATAATAATATAATGTTGGAACAAATCAGGCCTTTTACATGTAGAATGCAACTATTTATGAAAAATTCATGGTATGAAGCCACTTATGGAACAAATTCATTTCATAAGTTGAGGTACCACTGTATTTAAAAGGCCGCTTTCTACATGAAATGATCACAATTTCTGCTAATTTGTAATTGCATAAGATGTAATCTAAGGAAAATATCATCATCACTTTTGAAAAGAAAACCCAAATCTTTTTTGCAGCTAATGCTAAATGGTTAGTTCTTACATAGTGCTTTTCCACAGTTTTATGGTGTTTTTATTTTTATAGTACAAAGCCTCATATACTTCCAGGCCCTGTTTAGCAGTAGCTCAGGGTTCACTGTTTTGCTCAAGGATACTTTGACATGTAGACAGTTGGATGCAGGATTTGATGTTTGGTTCATTGAATGACCCTCTTACTAGATTACAATATACAGATTATGAGGTGTAGTTAGCCTGTTAGCGGATACAGCTAACACTATATGGTCATTTAAGGCATTAGAGCCTCATTAAAGTAACAGTAAAGTGTTTCAGAATGAAAATATTGTGTAAAATTAGGTGATGACCTCAAAACTTTTGAGTGACTTCAGTAAAATCCTTTTTTTTTCACATTTTTCTTTTTCCACAAAAAGAAAATGTCTTTCTATTCCAGGTAAAACTACCTTTATCCTATTTTTTTCAGACTTTTTACAGATTTTAACATACACAGTGTGATGTATGGTTATAGATTAAATTCAAGTAGAGCTGTGATTCTTGGTACTAGTTCTTACGCATCCATATTATTTATAATTTATTATTTGAATATACAATAATGGTACATACTTTAACAAGATGGCAGCTGATTAACCAATCACAGTATTATTGAAACAACTGCAGAGGTACATAGAAGGTCCAGCATTTCATACGACTTCCTACATCAGTTCACATTTTTCTATTGAACGTTTAAATCCCCATTTCACAGATAGATACAAAAAAACTGAACTGTCAAGAGCAAAAATGTCTTTATAAATTGGAAGCAGTTGAGTTGCATTTCAGCGACAAATGAGAAGCATTTCTCCTATCATAATTAGATGAAAGACAAACCAATATAATATCAATTTTCCCCTGTAATTGTAAATTTGCACAGAAATACATTCTCACCAAAGTCCCTATAAAAGCCAACTCAGTGATGAATCAATCAACAAATTTGGGTAAGTCATAATTTTCCAAGTCTGACACATGCTATAATTCCAGCTGAATTTATTTTTCCAAAACAACCAGAACAGAAGTGTTCTTATACCCATCCGCTGCTCTCACCACTTTATTTGAACAAATTAGTGAGTAACCTATAATTTACAGACAACATCACAAGACACTGAAAAGAAACCTCGGTCTGTGTTTTCATGACAAATAAGGCTTGGAACATAGACGTCCTAGCGATGAATCTGTTGAGTCACTCCCAGACTGAAAATAATGAAGTGTATTTTTAAGTGAGAGTCCCAGACCACTGAGGGTGTAGACTATAAACAAAAAGAGACACCGGGAAGGATTTGCTGAATGGAAATGTCACGTCTTGAAATGGCACTGAGACATTTTTACATTTCTTTTTATGCGACATGAATGATTTCAGCTCACTGGCTTCCACACTTACTGGAAGTTGATGTCAGCGGTTCGTCTCAGGCAAAACTGAAGCCATAGACGCCAAGAGACTGACACGTGCTAACAGTAATCACTATACTGGAACCAAAGAACTGCCTCAGTTTATATAAAGGAGTGATATTTAGCTTTTTTTAAAAGATGGAATTACATTTTAAAACATTTCCCGGTGGTCTACATAAAGTCTAAATGCTATACTTGGGTCTGAATTAATCCTTAATTCAACTCCACAGGTCCATTTTCAACCCTATCTCTCAGTAATGACACCAGAAAGGTCATTTTGAGCATTTGCCCTTGACATGCAAATGACCCACTTTTATACCCTACCCCTCTCCAGGTTGTTGGCTGTGCTGCTCTGTCCCATTCAACTACTTATGCTCATTAATATAACTAGCAACTGAATATTTTAGGTAATTGGCTTGAGGTTTGGAAAGATTTTCAGTTTTTACTATAGTTACTGCTACTGATAATTATGTCGTACTTGGAAAAATGTTTGTTGAGAGTCTTAACTTTATATATATATGTGCAGTTGTCATGATGTACTGTAAGTAGCTACACTGGTCTACAAGTAAAATGCTTCTGGAAGAAAACTATTGACATTTTACCACGTGTGTTACTGATTAAGAAAAATAAGGTCTGAAATGCTGCATGACTCAAGTTTTTAAGATAAATCTTGGGTCAAAATGGGAAATTCTTAGAATTACAACAAGAGTAACAAGAGAATAGGTTTTACTCCAAAGGAATATTGGTCTCAGATCTACTTCAAAACACTGTCTGCACCAGTGTTGGGAAAGTTCACCTTGATTAGGAACTAGTTCAAAGTTCAGTTCAAGTTACTCAATATGAATTAGTTCAGTTGATCGTTCATTTTTCCAAATTATGAACTAGAACTTCATGGATCCCAAAATGAACTTTTTCGTTCTTTTTTTCTGTTATTATAAACTTATTATTAACCGTTCCTAACATTATCCTGACCGTAGTCAGGAAATCAGGGGAAAATACCGTCCTCCTCCAGGGCTGAAGTAAGTACTTTACCCCGGGGTTAACTTCCCTCTGCAGGTTCTTAGAACACAAGGTGCGGTTTCAGTGAGCTTCGTTTTCAATGTTTATTTCCAAGAACGGGACAACACCTGCACCAGTCCCAAAAACTCTCTGCACCCCTCTCTCTCTCTCTCTCTCTCTCTCTCTCTCTCTCTGCTCCGCCCAAAACGCTTCTCATTGGCTATTCCACAACATTATGTTGCCAAAATTTGTTCAGAATAATACAAAAATGACATCTATGATAATGCTGTGTTTTTATCCCATTTTATACCTTATAGGACTCAATAATTGCAACGTGATAAGAACGAAATGTGAACTACATAAGAGCGCAGTTCAATAAATGCCAGAATAACCGCGTTCACAACTTCCCGTTCATTTGGCAAAAGTGAACGAGTCGTTCACGTTCATCAAAAATATGATATAGTTCGTGAATGATCGTTCAATGAACTCGTTCAGGTACAACACTGGTCTGCACATTATAATACAAGTAGAATAGAAGTAGAAGTAGCATTTTACATGTACAGTAAAAGGCCAAATTAGTTCCAAAGCCCTTAATACTACCCCTCAAACCCTTTCAAAATTATAAAAACATTACCGATTTTGTATTAAATATGTGTTTAAAGAAAATATAGATTTGGATTTTAGCCCGTCCAGGCTAACACCAGCTGTTGTTAGTGTAGATACAAACACTGCCCCTCCGTGTTTTACCTGTGAAAGCATGGCTTCTGTCTGACCTGGATATTGTTAGCCCATCCAGGCTAGCGGTGGTGTCCGGGACAGAAGAGTTGAGCCACCTCTCAGTGAGAATGAGGATGCAGCATGTTCTTTAGAAATCCATTGTATACATGTATATCAACCACCATATGTGTAATAACACCATCATATATATTAAAAATATAGCATAAAAATATGCTAACCAGGATTTGTCATTTGTTTTCTGAATCAAGTATGTACGATATTGTACATTTAATGTCTGATACTTTCTAAAAAATTGTAGAGCAGTGTTATAACATGTAAGAAATTAAGCAGAAATTAAAACAGGTACTTGGAGGATTCAAATCAAAACTTCATGAATTATTAGGGTACAAAATACAAAAATAAATAAAATGCGTAGCTTCATCATTATTGTTAACAAGAAAAAACTCATTTGACAGTTTCAACACGTCATACCCTTCAGGGAGGGTGCTTGGTCATGTCTTGAAAATCTTAAAAAATTACGGAATTTTGAAACACTGTTTTTCAGACTTTGAAATGTCTGAAATTATGTGTGAAAGTCTTAAAGTGTCGAAGAAAGTTTCTCTCATAGCATTTAGAGGATGCTCAAAGGAACACACTTATCTTGTAAGATAGTAAATACATAAGGCAAGATATAAATAAACATGACATGATTTCATTAATCAGTCAGTACTGGATGATTCTAGTGACATTTCTTTGTCTGATATCCAAGTGTTTTATGATAATGTTTTGTAAACATTTCTTTCAATAAGACATAATCTATTGTGAGTTATGCATTGTATTATTTTCTACTACACACAACAGGTCAAATCTCAACCACAAAAGTTGTAAAAGTACATAAGATGGATACATAAGAAAAATGATTTTGAAACAGTCTGGAAATGTTATTTGGATAAAGAGAAAGCTGCAACAGCTGAAAGATTCAGTTTTGACTCTGATGGAACAGAACACGTGCAGAAGGGAACATGTGGTTTTGGAGGATGGAACAATACCTGGCAGTGTTCAATGACTTAATGCAATATATCACAAATGCATGGGGTATACAAAAACATTTCTTCACCAATGCATATAATATGGTAGAAAATCCTGACAGTTCTGACCTACATCTGCTTTTCAGTCAATAGGAAACAACATAAGATTAATTAGATACAAGCATTAACTTCATGCTTCCTGTTGCAAACTTGGCATTACAAGTTGATCGCTCTTTGCAGATCACAGCTAAGTTCACATTGTCTTCTTTCCTACTCTTCCATTAGCAAAACCATTTTGCAGCAGTTGGATCATTAGCTTCATCGTTGTCTGAGATTCAGTAAGTGTTATCATTGCATTATCATACAATCTGCATATGTTAAAATTATTAGAGACCTGTTGCACAGTTGGTATGGTTGCATTCAGCTCTTTCTATTTATATTTTCATTTTATGCATTGGAAAACTAGAGTGGATACACCAAAATTTAAGGATGTCGCAAAAAAGAACAAAGATTTTTTTTTTCATTTCATAAATAAAGATTCTATTCTATTCTATACCCTATATAAACTCTTGTATAAACACCATTTAGTTAGATTCACTTTTAAACTATGATGGTAATGATGATGATGATGATGATGAAGAATCACGCACATGATAGTAGTGGATGGATATGCATTTTTGTTTGCAAAATATCAGAAATTTAAGCACATTGGAAAAGAAATATAGTAAATATCTTGCTACAAATTCAGAAATCTCGAGCAGATAAAATTAGCTGAACTAGCTTGTTAGTGAACATTCATTCATTTTCCAAATGAAATAATCACAGGGATGCTGGAGTACAACCCGTTCATCACAGAGCTACTGTATATTCATCATCATTTATCATTTATTCACAACAGTTTAACATTAATTACACTTTGACCCAAGTCAACAGTGCAGTAAATATACCTCACATCTACATGAACGTTTGGACCAGCATTAAACCTAAAATAAAGTGTAGAATCACCTCATTACTAATGACTGTTCTTCATTGTTTTAACAACCAACGACCAGCTCTGAATACAGAAAACTGGCTCCACTTTTCTGAGTCTACAACCAACAACTCTTCACATCACTGGGCAGATGTGGCTCAGTTGGTAGAGTGGGTTGTCCAGTGTATGAAGGGGCAGAGGTTCAAATCCTAGCTCCAATTGTCAGCATGTTGAAGTGTCCTTGGGCAAGACACTGAATCCTCAATTGCTCTCAGTAGGTCTGGCAGCACTCTGTGTGTGTGTGTGTGTGTGTGTGTGAATGTGAAACACTTCAAGGTGGGAAAATGCACTATATACTCTAAGTGCAGTCCATTTACCATCAGCACAGAGTATAGTCTAGTTTATTTAATCCAAAGAAGAAGAAAAAAAAGTGAAGCAGCAGAATTTTCCTGCCACAAGAATCTACATCTGCACATGACAAAATATCATCCATATGTGTGATAAGGTAAAACAACTAAGTAACAACATTTTACTTCCAAAAGGTCAAAAGTGAATATCAAAATATTCTGTCAAAGGTTTTCTGATAATAATTCAACACCACACAGTCGGTAGGTCCAGAATTATACATAATGAGATCTTCCATTTCACCAAATAATACCTTATATTCCTTTCCGTCAGCGTCTTGATTACATTTATTATCTAGATCTGGACGGACTCACAGGACTACTTCATGCCAGCATACAGTCATGAGGTGGAAAATAAGTTTTCATATTTTATTAATTTTCTATTTTATTTTCTATTATTTTAATCTTTTGCACTGACAGGGAATCCCACAATATACAGTATATTGTAATTATGGCCTGGATCTCAAGGCAAACCTCAAAAAATCTCCAACCGTATAGTATCATCCCAACATCTGCTCAGACCAAACACCAGCCTGCTTTCATTTGGTTCAGAGGAAGATAGGCGGGGGGGGGCAGCGGGTGGGCATGGGGGGGGATGACTTTCCTTATCCGAGCAGCTTCCTGACAGCCACAGTAAACACTAGCCTTCTGAAAGGTCACACTGTTTGTCACCCTTGGGCCCCTATGAGGAGCCCTTCTCTCATAAATATTAATAGTCACTGTACCAAATGGGACCACTGACTGTTAACAAGGAGTGTGGAGGGTGGTGGGTAGTGGTGGGGGGGATTTTCCTTTTAATGCCGTGAGGGGCTCCTCCACTGTGGGGCCATGGGAAAACAGACAGGCAAACCTGGAAAAGTCTGGCTCTTAGCATATGGATCTTCTTAGGCTGAAGTGACCGGGTCCCTCATGGCTTTGATTCTCTCAAAATACAATCAGCGATCACAGACAGTTCCACATCGGTTCTCCAGTTGAATAAGCAGCCACAGTAAATCACTCCAAATGATTGATTACCCTGCAGGGGCCCCCAAGGTTCAATGGACCCAGCTGGGTTAATAATGTATAGTGGACCTTGTTTATCAGTTGGATACAGACTGCTTATATAACAATGTTATATAACGTCATACCATACCATATCTCCTCTGCCCACGTCCGCATGAGGTCCACTCCATATTACTCACAACAACCCCCCCCCATCACCACAACCACCGCCACCAGTCCTGCTCCCACCCTTAAAATACAAGCCTCAGCACATCTGGTTGTCTGCTGACTTCAACCACAGTCAAATCATCTACAGATTCCAACGACTATGAGCAAAGAGAAGCTAGTTTTGGGCTAAAACAACCATGCATTGCTAAGATTTTGTTAAAAATTCCAAAGAGGATGCTTGGTCCAAATTCCCATAATTTCTCAAAATGGCATTCCTGAACATGAAAGATGTCTTTTTTATTATTATTATTATTATTACTATTATTATTATTATTATTATTATTATTATTATTATTATTATTATTATTATTATTATTATTATTATTATTATTATTATTATTATTATTATTATTATTATTATTATTATTATTATTATTATTATTATTTATTTTGCCTCCTAGCTGTACATTGCTGAGCTTCTATTCCACTTGCTTCTTTGCCTATTTCACCATTTCACTATCATGGTGTTTAACTACAGTATAGTGTAACAAACTCAACACATACTTATGACTACTTTATGAGCCTTGTGAAATGTTATTAACCCTTGCTTCAAAGGATTTTTATGGATTTAATATTATTCTTAGCATACTACATATGTCTGGTTGCTAGTACTGGGGCTCATTTTCCCCTCAGTTGGACTTCCTTAAGTTATACACCGTATCAAGACCTTGCATAGAGAAGCAAGATTTCTCTGGCAGTGTTGATGTTTCCTTATGAAATATGGCTCAGCAGGCAACAGCATCAGGACTCCTTGCTGAGGAGGAGACAGGGAGGGTTGATAGATTGCTACAAGGCAGGGGCTTCATTTTGACTTGCTGTAAGCACGTTAAAAAAAAAAAAAAAACATTTGATCTGCTCCTATGAGGACAGACAAGCCTGCTTCTGTTTTCATCCAATCCTCTCTTGGGGTCCTGGATCAGCCTGGGGGGAACAGTAAATCATATCTAAACCCCTCTGTTTTCAGATAAACCTTTAAACTCACCTCCACTGAAGTGATTGCCGGAGAAATTATTTGTTTTTCACAAGTGCCACAAAAATAAAAGAAATAATTGCAATGGATTCCTGCTATCTGTCATAGCCAGGAAAGTACTGGTAAATGAATATAGAGAGGAAACTGTAAAATCCAGTTGGTGATGATCATAAGTTAAAGAGCTAATTAAGCAAACAGTTGAGCTACAGAAACGCACATAAGTAATAACTGTGACATTTTCATATGCACAGAATCTGTCCCGTTACTCTCCAAAGCCAGATGAATTACAGCAGCACCAAATTGATACAGACAGTTCATGAAAGCTTTTCCATTTGCTCTCCTCAATCCCAGACGTCCGTGGCTAATAAGAGGAAAAAAGCGCCACCACCACACCACAGTCATTACTTTAGGTCTATGGAGATCAAAGTGTCATCTTCACGTTCTGTGTGGCACAAGATTTTTCAAATAGTTGATAAATCAAATTGCCGTATGCAATCATTTTAAGGGACAGTGGTCATTAAGTCCAACAAACTGTCAGAACTAATGTAAAATATGAATACACTGCAGTTATTTGCATTCTTGTCATAAAAAGAACAACTTTTCACTCCTAAAAATCCAAACTAAGGTCAGTACTTTTTGTCATATTATCTTGTTTTTAAGCTCATAAAATCTATTTAATGTCACTATCATGTAGATTATCTGCATCTTCCACTTTACACACCCTAATTTGTAAACAGTTTATGTTAGTGGAATTTAGCAATTTGAATAAAACCCTTTAATTACCATTTTGGACCTTATTCGTATTAAAATTTTAAATTTCCTTCTGCCTGTTACAGACAAAGCACAGTCCCATATTCACCAGGATGGGTCCCTAAACAATTACATAATTTGAGATGATCATATCATATTCATTGTGGACATAAAATGATTTATTCTAAAAAAAAAAAGGGGAGGTGGTAATTATATAATGCTTCAGGTGGTAATAGAGTCAATTTTTTCGAGCCAAACAGCCTTCCTCCTGAAACTTCTTATGCTACGTCCAAATCTGATTTCTGTTTTCCTGGCACTTGGTTATGACATTTTTAAAAAAAAAAACAAATGTATATTATGCATTCGCATTTAATTTAGTTCATCAAATATCAGTTTTTACAGTATGGGATCAGCTTAACAACCTACATCTACCAGAAAATAACCAGAGTCAGAACAAAATTTCATTACATTCCCAAACAGAGTTTGATATTTTCAATATCAATGACTATCACGGGGAGGTGATTATTGGGTGATTTACCATTTGTAGATTGCCTACAAGGAGCGTTCAAAAATTTAAAATCACTAAACAATCTTTTGTTCATCTTTCTGGAACTTTTTATCTGATTTACTTCAAATCAAGTGCTTCACATCATGACATCATTAAAGATTGAGGGTGTTTAGGTATATACCTCTAGCCACTGTTTCTGCCTAATTCTAGGTCTATAGTAGAAATTAGCTAAGTGTTGGCACACTATGTAGTACCAACAAACATAATAAACCCTCTGTATTTCAAATGTTGAAATATATATTTTATCCATATGTATTCATACATGCCTACTGTCACACTGCTTCATCTGAAATGATATTTGGCTATTTGGCAATAATGAAATTCAGAATTTTCCTACATAAAGGGGCCAAAAATTTACTTTCCTGCTGTTTGAGCTAATGCCTTATGTCATTTTGCCTTTTTGTTGCTTTTTTTTCTTTAAAGGATCGATTTTCCTGGTTATTTTGGAAAATGTGGCATCCCACCGCACTCCATCTTTTAGGCAATAGGCACTCCCACTTCAAAGTCAGTAGAGGATGATGGATTGTTTTCCTTATGTGATTGACAGTGTGTAAATACACTGTCTACTGCTAACAAAAGCCTGCTGTAACTTCCTGTAGTACCAACTACAAAGTACCAACATTCCAAAAAACAAACAATTCCATTTGGATTCAACAACCATATTTTGCTGAACCACAGTTTGGCAAATTTGGTCCCGGGTGTTCCAGGGAACATCACACAGATGCCCAAAAGTCTGGACTAGAGGAGTTGTTTTTGAAATATGTCTATACTTACTGAATACCAATATGTGTCTATATGAAGTTGGGGCTGACTGCTAGGATGATTAGCATAGCTTACAGTGGCAACACTCAAAGCAGCAGGATTAGCTAACCTGGTTATGATGTGAAAATATTAAGCAGCTCACTAATAACAACCATTCTTATGATTCATATGTTAAAAGAATTCATAAGTTATTTATAAAGAGTTATGTAGTTTGTAGGATATTTCTGCTAATAGCAGTACTGATACAAAAATATTATATTGAGCATTTGACTATTTGAATTTCCAATTACAACTACAATCTTAAGCAATATATTAAAATGACTCAATCTATAAAAAGTAGCTAGCTGCTCTCCCCTTCCTTTAGACTATATTCTATGCTAACTGCCTTTTAGCTTTAACTCATCACTTCAATTGTATATCCAGTTCAGGGACCGCATACTGCACAATATGATCTTGGGGGGTAAGGACCTATAAAATAAATGATGATGACTTCAAGTTTTTTTCTGCATCTGTATGAAAATGTAGCTGTTTGCTAACATGATTAGCATAACTTAACAACCTTCAGCAACAGGATTAGCTAACCTCATTCTTTATAAAAAAATATTATGCAGCTCACTAATAACAATCATCATCCGTCTTTGTCTGATTCAAAGATTAAAAATTACAAACTGTTCATGCAGATTTATGTATTTTGTATTTCTGTAAGCTAACAGCAATTGCATCAAATGTGCTAATTTTGTCAGGTGATTTATGGTAACTTATAAATTTTGTAGGGTTTTTAAGCTAGTATCTGTCAAAAATGATTGCATCGTGTAACCTAAAAATGTCAATTACAACTACAATCTTGGGCAATACATTAGTGTGAGTTTTAATATGTTATCAACAGAAGTAGCTAGCTGCTGTCTCCTTCCTCTAGAATCTATGCTATACTAAGCTAATCACCTCCTAGCTTCAACTACTATCACTTATTAAGTTATACTTTTAGTTCAATGGCCAAATATAGCACAATGTGATCTCAAGGGGGCAAACTAGTCAAATAAAAACATAATAACCTAGAAATAATGACAAGTCTGGACTTTAATCTTTGTTTTTGGAATGCAAACAGTTAAGTTATTTTATGAAAATGTTTACATAGAAACTATCCTTTCAAATTCAAATTAACCTGAACACATTTCTCAAGAAAGACAAGTGGAATTCTAATAATAATATGATGCAATGTCTGTTTTAAACCTGTTCATTACTGATCACAGTGGATCTACAAAGGCACCAGAACAGCTCTCATAAAATGTTAAAATTCACCTTATTTTTCAGATATTTCAAGTTGTTCATGGTTGAGAGCAATTCACATTTTCCGTGAAAGGACAATTTAGAGTTGTCACTGATAATTTATTATGTTATTATTTTACTGGTTACACCCATTTGAGATCATAGTGGACTGTAGAATGATTTTGACACTATTAAGTATTTATACTGGAGTGTAATTTTTGCACTCCTTAAATGCATCCCATGGGCCAAATTATCCTGTTTGTGTCTTTGACATTTCAGACTTGAATCATAACCAAACATTTAGCCTATATCTGATAGTATTTATTTAATCTGTTTTTAATCATGTATTTAATAATGTTAACTGTGTATTAATATTTCATTTCTGCAGTGCATCTATGACAATACATTATATCTGTCTATCACAACAAGCAAAACAACAAAGTATTCCTCCAAATGTCATTTTATCAAAAACATACTGAGAGCTATTGTGTTGATATGGCCCAATGGATTTTATACTACATAATTAAATAATTCAGGTGTAAACACGTTTGTGCCCTATCATTTGGATTTAAAACACAAGCTGCTGACTGAAGCAAATTACAATCACAAATTCACTTCATACTGTACAGCTGTATGCAGGGGAAAAAAAAGAAAAGATTAGAGAAAATGGGATATGGAACATCTTGAATATCCCAATGAGTGACTCAGATTAGATGAGTCATAATCACTGCTTTCTGCCCTACATGGTTGACCTATATACAGCCTGACAAACATAAACAGCAGAGATAATACCCATACCTTTACTTTACTACTCTTGGATGAAAGTTTTTTTTTGTATTTTGTTTTGTGGATCATTTTTATTTTTCTATTGCAATTTTACTATACATTAATTGACTTAGGCAAGACCCATAACTGTATGTACTTTGACCTAATTTTTTGAGTCTGACTTAAAACCTGTGTTACTGTAGCTGCTGATAGTAAGGGAGACAAAAGGATATAGATTTTCCATATTTTTATAATTTAGTCATATATATGTATGTATAAAATACATTTTGGAAAGTAAAAGTAACTTATATTTGTAATTTTGCAGTAAATTCCAACTTTTTTTAATACATCTTTGCACATTTGATTATTTTTTAATGGAATCCAAGCTGTATCTGTGCTGTCTAGCTTTTAACAAACATATAAGGGTTCAGGTTATTACAACATGCTTGTGTTAAACTTACAGTTCCTGTGTTTCACATGTGGCTAAAGCACAACCTGAACCAAATTAGGTCAAACATGACTCAAACGTAACCCTAACCATAAACAGATAATCACTGACCCGGTGTGCGTTTCGGGGCTTACAGCAAAATGTATTTGAACTGTTGCTTATTAGTCGTCATATTCCAACTTCCTCTGCTTCTAATCTCATTAAAATTCAGTCTTTTCCACTTTATTTTTGCCTATAATAACTTCCTGCAGTAAGTCCCAGTCTCTTAACTCACAATCCGTCTTAAATGGTGTGATTTATCCAAGATCTGGTCCTTTAATCTCCAGCCATCTCCGCTTTGCCTCCTCCTCCTCCTCCCCTTCAGCACATTCATCCTCCTTTTTGCATTTCTCAGATTGATCAAATATTTGCTCTTCTTGGGCCCCGGCCCTGTTTATTTTCTGGAGTGTGTTTTCAGCAGTGGTCGGGCCCGTGCGGCCGTTCAACAGTGCCGTCTCAGACTGCTCAGTGTTTGGCTTTAGCGGCTGGGGGAAAGATTCTGGGCCGGGTCTGGGGCTCTGAGTGCACCGGCAACGTTGGCTGCCGTCCCTTGCTGGGCAAACTGGGCTTGTGCGTCTCACACACTGTGGCCATTCACTCTAACTGCACACACAGGATAGAGTACGGATTGTGTGGAGGCCGGCGGCAATGCCAGGAATGCTGGCTGAGCCCTGGTTCCTGGGAAAAAATGGTATTCGTTTCTCTGTCTCACTCTCCCTCCCTGCCTTTGAAAGCAGCAGTCTGATGAGAAGGAACACTAGATGCAGCAGTCGACCTGCTTCCGCTTTCTTGTAGATTCCAGCCTGACCGGTCAGAGTGGGCCTCCCAGCCAGAGGAATCCTAAGGAGAGCCACTGCCTTCCTTGTTGGTATTTCCTGACCCAGTCCCACATGCCAAGTGACTCATTCACAGTTATACCAATAAAAAAACTGAAGGCTATATCGACAAGTGTGATAAAACATCTATTGTTAATTCAGCATCAGTAATGACCTTTTATTTAGGATTAGATCAATTCAATAAGGTATTCAAAAGTTGGAACAGATGGTGGGTTATTTCCATAATCTAAACCATGGGTGTCAAACTAATTTTAATTCGAGGGACACATTCAGCCCCATATGACCTCAAGTATCCAAAAAAAAGAAGAGTACACTGCCCACCCAAAAAGTAGGGATTTCTTGCCTGGAGTCCCAACAGACCCTAGCAACACCCCTGTTCGCACATATAGTATTTCACTGTACCACTTTTGGTTTTGATTACATTTACTTTGACTTTTTGTTTGCCACATAATGTTTGTGTAGTGTCACAAAAAGGTTCATCAGATGTTTTCCATCTATAGTTGCATTAATTTTAGATTAGTAATGATAGAGAATCACACCAGTGCATCAACTCTTTATCATCCCAGATTAGAGTCTGGACTTTTCGGAGGCTAAATCATGTATGAAAATGATGTCTCATACTCCCTGAAGTATTCTGTCACAAGCCTGGTGATGACTCTGATCAATCATAATAATGTTCAATCTTTTAGACTTTAGAAACATGAGAGGACACTCACTGCGTCAATTAGATTAAATAAATTGTTACTGAACCACTGGAAGGATCTGAACTATTTGCTTAGTTAAATCCAGTGTAAGTATCCTGTAAACAGTGAAATATTGCACGTGCACCTTTTTTGGGCCATACAGTGTATAATAACTATAATAATAAAAGTTAAATTACATTATGGAAATATGAATAAGCTTAAACGTGTTTTGACCTGTGAATTAACAGTAAAAAAAAAAAAAAAAGTTGTAAAATTACAACATTAAAAAACTGTAAGTGAAAATACAATGCAATGTTTTTTTAATTTGAGAATATTTTTGTGTGAAAAATTAAAGCAAATGTAACTGTAGGGTCCAGTCTGGCCCTTAGGATGAATTTGTAAAATGTAAAAATTACACTAATATATGAATCATTTTAGTTAAGGTTCCACATTCACACCAATTCACTTTATAAAATAACCTACAAATTCTCATAAGTCATACTTTTTCTAATGTAAATGTTTTCATTTAGTTTAACTAAAAGTATAATTTCGCAAAAAAAAAAAAAAAAAAAAATCTCTAGAAGTGGAACAAATATGAAAAACCTGAAATGTCTTAAGAGAAGTACAATTTTAATAATCTTCCATCTGTTAATGTTTTGTGCATTTGTAAGCTATGATATACACAGGGAAATGATAAACTAAAGCCTAATAATGTTAAAATTACACATTTATTTCAGTTTGTTCATGCTATTCACATTCTTTGAAAGGATAGTTTGTAGATGTCAACATCTTCATAATGCTAATAATAATAATTATATTAATAAATAATAATTAATAATAATAATTTTTTGCTCTAAAACATGGACAACGCTTGATTATGAGTTATATATTTTTTATTTTACTGGTTCGGCCCACTTCTGATCAAATTTAGCTGAATACGGCCCCTGAACTAAAATGAGTTTGACACCCCTGTTCTACATCACTGATTCATGAATAAAACCCATTGAGTTGGATCAATGGCTTGTTTTATGTATTTATGTATTTGTATTTGAAAATGTAACTTTTCCTTTATGTTTCTCTGGTCTAATAAATATATATTTAATATATTTGTTATTTGTTAGTTTTAATGAACACCTAATTTGAATATAGGAAAGTGAACATAGGAAAGTCCATTATTTACACTGAAAAATGCAAAATATAGAAGATAATATTGTAATAAATGATGATAATCACTTAATAAAGGTTAATAGAGAGGTAAAATTCATTTGGGAAGTGCCACAAATGTATCACTGGGTCTCTATGGGATAAATTGTGCACAGGCTCTTTACATCCCCACCCCTATGTCACAATGTTGCACAAGATTTAATCATGCCTGTTGACAGACACATTAAAATGCTAACTCCTTCTCCCACTTAAGTGTGACTAATGCAATCAGTCAAAAGAGGATGCTGTCTGTTGGCATCCAGAATTTTCAGCCCTGAACAAATCTAGCTTTCAGGTGGTGGGTCGGTATTCACAACCTTTCTCTCCACCTTTACACTATTCCCAGGACTGTGTCTTTGTCAAAGGTTGCATAAAAAAACTCTCATCCTTCACATTTGTTCTCCCATCAAGCTGCTAAAGGATCTTTACTTCCCCAGACCAACCAAATTCGTCAGGTTTCACAGATTCTTGGACGACCCAAGGGAAAGTGTCACTTCCTCTCCAGGTCGGTCCTTATTCCCCATGATTGTACCACCTACACTTGACTTTTTCTGGTCTTTTTGGCGGTGAGAGCTGGCACCATTACCTCCTTGTTGAGCTTGATATATTGAGCTATTTTTCATGGTTTTGATGTATTTTCTGCCTCTCATGAAGACTTTTCCATGGCGCCACCTGCATCTCCCTACTCTAAGTGTGGTCTTGCATTCTGCCAGTATATGCGGGTAAGTGCTTCTTTCACCCATTGGCTATATAGAAAAGTGGATGAAGCCACCATGAGGTCACCCATTGGTTTTGACTGCATTTTGAAGCCAGGAGTTTGTGTTTTGGCTGATGCTATACTGGCTATTTGAACCTATAAGTGACTGCATAAGGGTGGAGGTGGGGAAGTATGAGCTCTGATGGGTGAGCTGATGCTAAATGCTAAGCTGCTAACAGTAAAAAAACAAACATAAAACAATAAATTCAGCAGTTAATCTATAGCTGCCTCCAAACTTTTCAAGTCAAGACAAAAGTCTTACAACAATAAATACTGGACTAAGTACTCTGTCATCCATCATGCTTGAACTGAATATTTTGCACAATACTGAACTCACCTATTCTTATGCACTGTATGTCCTTCATACTCATGCTGTGTATTTGTCTATAGCAGTTACATCTCCATACATCATGCCCATTGTACATAGTGTTGATAATTTCAACTGTATATTCTTTAATTTCTACATTTGTTTCAGATTGCACTTGCTGTTAGATGCTAAATTGCATTTAGTTGCCATGTACATGTGAACTGGGGCGCCGATAAGGGGGTTAAACCTGACAAACTAATGGAGCCAACATTTATGGGGGGCCCACAGTGGATACAGGTTAGAATTCGTCCAATTTTCACATAAAGTATAAGAGGTTATGGCATTATATGGATTTTAACCCTTGTGCGGTCCTTCGTAAAAGGCACACTGGCTGTGTCCTACAATCGGGTCTTAAAAACCCAGATTCCAAAGTTCAGTTCCATAGACTCATCACCCCACCCCCCAAGGATATATTACTGTTTTCAGTAGTAAGCAATGGTATCCTACAGTACGTATAAAAAGGTACATTTGTGAACCACCGGGTCTCTTTGACCCGAAGGACCGCACAAGGGTTAACCCCAACAAAACAAAGGCTAACATTAGCAAAGAGTTTTCTTTTAAATTTAACTGCACAACATCAGTAGGGTGAACATGTCAGGATTTTGTCTGGGCCCACGACATTAAATGCAAAAAGTTTAAGTCAGCAGCCATCAAAACACACACCACAGTGTCCACATCATGTTAGGAAAAAAGAGCATCTTGTCTTCATGTGCGTTGTCTGCGCTGCTGCTCATATCACTCAGGTTAGCTAGAGGACGCCTCTTCAGATGGCTGTGCTGGGTTTTTTTTTTCATCTAAGGTGAAGTATTTCCACGCATGCACTGTGTGTCTGTAACTGTCTTTTGTTTTGTCAGACCCATCACCCCCTGTTATACCTGCAGCAGTCATGTGTCCTCTGGTGTAGGTCTGACTGGTCTGTGTTTACGCACTCCTCCAAATTTAAGTTGACTTGTGCTACGGGAGTCGATGTGTTGACTAGTCAACGTTTCTGTTAATGTGCTATAAGAGGCACTGCAATCAGGAATTGGACATTGAAAGTATATTAAGGTTTACCAGCTGGTACAAAATGCAGCAGCTTGTCTTCTGTCCCACATCTACTGTAAATACTCCCACATTACCCACTTCTACATTCTCTTCACTGATTCCCAGTACAGTTCAGAGTTCTATTATACGTCTTCCAGGGCATCAATGGCCCCCCCCCCACATACACACACACACACCTCACTGAACTTATAACCATCCATAAAACAGTCAGGACTCTTCTGAGCACACGTTCTTGGTTGTCCCCAAATCCAAGTATAAAAAATATGGTGATCGTTCATTTGCAGCTACAATCAAAGCCTGAGCTAGCTGTTTTTAAATCTCAGTTAAAAACATATTTATTTAGACGAGCGTTTGACATGTAGTTGACTGTCCACGTCTGTTTTATGTTGTTGCTATGGTTTTATAACTTGTTTTATCTTTATTTTTTTATTTAATTTTTTATAATGGTTACTTGTTTTTATTGTTTTTATCTCATTTTGGAAAGCACCTTGTGCAGCTTTTGGTGTTGTAAGGTGCTATATAAATAACATTTGATTTGATTTTGATTTGATTTACTTTTGTTTTCATAGCATGAGTGATTTTATGTATGGACATTATGTATGGCCCACCTGTTCTGACAGATTTTATGAAAGGTTCATGATTTTTTATTAGGTTTCGTGGCTCCCCTGCATTTTGCATACAGCATTTTTTGGATTTTTTTCTTGAGTCCTGAGAATGAACCTTCAGTCACACCAGCTCTTCTTAATAGAAGAGTGGTTAAAAGATAGATGATAACAGTAGAATCCAAATGTAAGACCGTTTTATGAGAACTATAATGAGCAGGAAATAAAGTTCAGGCAGATCATATTTTGTGATGTAACTCAACCCTTGACCCTTGACCCTCACACTTCATCTTCTGTGTGTTGGACTTCAATTTGGAACATATCTCTCCTCTGCCTTTGGGCTGCTTTCCCTCACTGCTGGAGCTCTTGTCTATCCACATGTGTTATCGATGATGTCTTTTACCTTCAGATTGCTCTCTGCCTGCACCACTGATATTTCAGCTGCCCAGTTGAGTCCTGATCATCTGGTGACAACTGAACCTCTGACCTTTTCATCGCAGGAGTGTCTGTGCAATATCACAGCAGCACAGTGAAGCAATCAAGGTGCACCACAGTTCCATTTGTAGATGTTTTATTCTGCTGCATGATGGAACTAAAGGCCAAATATATCATTTATTTTAAGCCTTTATTTTCACCTATGCAGAATTGCTTCTTAATGGAAGTTAGTCACATTTGTTTTCCTGGTTGTTTGACTTCTATCAATTATGTTGAGGTTCTACAGCTGTGACACATGGACTAAGCCACGATTAAATATATAAACTAGCATACAGTACATAAGTATTAGCATTTGCAATGTTCATAAAGATTTTTCAACATCATATTAAAGCACTTTTAAGGGTTATTTTAATATTTTTTCCAATATAGCACTTTATCACTAGGGTAAAATACAAATATATAAGACAACATATACTGCACTTCTAATTATTTGCTTCTTCTTTTGTCAAAATCATGTAATATGTTATCAAAACATATCAACAAATTATTAATTATATATCACAATAGCAAAAGGTTTCGAGGTTAAAGCAGAACACAAAGTTTACCTGGAGTCAACCTGAGAACACCTGCTATTTTTTTTTATTTTGAGTTAAAGTTTTATTACTACTTTTTAAATGTATCACCTCTCTGTAAGTAGCTTTGGCTTAGCATGTAACCTGGTAGAAATAATAGTAAAAAATAAGTGGAGTTATCTCATCTGATGTGCGAAGGTAAGACGAAGTGAATGCAATAAAACACCTGATACTATCTTGTCTGGATTCTGAGATATCACCACTTATGTGTTTTAGCCTTCACTGTGATCTTGACCTTTGACCTTTATCACTCAAAATGTAATGTTTTTTTTTTTCCTTGATGCATTATCAGTCATCTCGGAAAGTTACATCAAAATCTGTCCATAACTTTTTGAGTTATCTTGCTGACAAACAAACAAACGCAAACTAAAACATATATTAACAATAATACCCCTTTGCCCTTGTGTTTTGGGGGGCAGGGTAATATATAAATTACACCACACAATTATAACTGCAAGCACTTTTAAGCACATCATGTATATTGAAAATGCTTGAATTTCAATCTTGTGTTTTCAAGGCTTAAAAGGATTTCAAGCACCCATACAAACCCTGTATTATATCAAGTCAAATTCTACAGTCATGCATACAGTGATGCATTGATTATAGAGACACATAAAGCACAGAGAAGTAATTACGTGGCTCAGCAGCTCACATCACATTTTTCCTCATAATTAGATCTGTAATGATTTCTCATAATTATTATTTTTTTCATTCAGCTCTAGTGAACACACAATGGGATGTTTTATACAACATAAACAGTTTTCTCTTCTGCAAAGCGGTGACACATGTGCAACCCTCCATCTGTGCAGATCTATTTCAGCTGGAACTGTGCGTGACTGTGTGTCCACTAAACTTGTGAGTGTAATATGAGCTGAGAGGTCAGAGAGGATATGAAAAACACTCCAAAAGTCATCTGAAAAGAGACTGTAAATCTGGAAATGTTGACAGGAAGAAAGAGGTGGCTAATTCTTTATTACAGAAATGTTTTCTGTGCCAAGAACACAAGCATTCAATTAGATGATATTTCCGAGATATTGTGCCCTGATATCCTTTCCAACTTAATAAACAACACAAAGGAGTCCAATTTCAACAACTTAGATGAATACAGAGCATATCCTTCAACACTTCCTTGTATTCACACTTCAATAAATGCAGGCATCAAGGGGCCAAGTGGAGAAATCAGAGGGAAAGAGGTGAAGTGTTCAAAGCCATTTGGACTATCAGATTCATTTTAAGTTCTAGGAAAGGTGTTAATGTACTCTACAACTTTGCAAAACTTTCAAGGAAACAGACCAGCCTCTTCAGGTTTTCGACAACGTCTTGTGAAATTCTACTTTGTGTGCATGCCAGGGGTGATTCCCAGAGTGAAATCCCATCAGTCCTTTCTACCAAAGCTCTTCAGCATTGGAGAAAGGTTCACAGCAACATTCTGTTTCATTGGCGGACAAGTTCAATAAATGTGTCATGACACCACATAATGAGCTTTTCAGATGAACAAAACCACTAAATGAAAATCTTTCAAATCTTCAAACTCAGCCAGAAATGATAAATGTGCTGGGAGAGACAAACTTCACTAGGACATTACATTCCAGTTCAGTGACAGGATAAAAATAGTGTAGTAGTCTGATGAGAAAGCTATTGTAATTGGGTAATTGCTTTGTACTAACAGAAGGGATACAAATATAATGCATCACATTAATTTTTTTTGTGACCACTGCAGCTTTATTTGGTGGGTTTTTGGTTTTAACCCATTAGGACCCAGTTTGACATTTGCACCAGTTCCACAATGATCTTTTCCTCTATATTTAACTATCCTAAAGTGATTTATTGTAATATTTTATTCTATAAATTGTGTGTTTTCATTGAAAATCTGGTATTTTCCAACATTTAATGTACTGATCATGTAGATGTTTGTAAAGGCTCATAGTAAAGTTAATGGTTATTATGTCAATATTATAGAAAACTGAAGAAAAAGTGACTTTTTCAGTCAAATCTATCATTAACTGAACATAAACCGAGGGTCTCCATCCACTGTCATTGATCCAACTCAATGCGTTTTACTGGTTAATCAGTGTTGTAGAATATGACAGTGTTTCCATGGTAACTACGCCATTTATTGTAATATTTTATTCTGTAAAGTGTGTGTTTTCAGTGAAAAACATTTAATGTACTGATCATGTAGATGTTCATAAAGGCTCATAGTCAAGCTAAGGGTTATTATGTCAATATTATAGAAAACTTAAGAAAGAGTGACTTAGTGGTGAATCAGTGTTGTAGAATATAACAGTGTTTCCATGGTAACTACACAGGCTCTGAACATCCAAATGGGTCATATTTGATGACCATGAAAAGAAGGCAAACTGTATTTGACAACAATTATTTATATAGATTAGTGGATCAACAAGGATTAAACAGTTTATATCACTAGATATATTTGGTAGATGGTATATATTTGGGTCTTTAGGGGTTGAAATGTAATAACCTACAGTAATTGTCAGTGGTGATATGTGGAGAATCTGAAAATGAAGCACTGTTGTTGAACAAGGTCAAGTCTTATAACACAGTTATGAATCTGAGAAATAAGATAATGTTTTCTGGCTCTGTCCCATCATGTCTTTTTGTGTAGTCCACAGTAACAGAGTCCATAGTTCCCTGTAGCTAAATTCCATATAAGACCAGCATACATCTAGGTTTCCAGATATTTTAAGTACACCAAATTCACCAGAAAGTATCTTGACAGAGCATGTTCAAGTATCTTTTTGTGATTATAAAAACAAGTTCAAGATTAAAAAAAATTGTCAGTGACAGATACAGCAGAAGGGCAGATTGTAGACCAACACACAAAATACACAATGGGCCGCAATAGGGTGCCTGTATTGTGCTTATAACTTCTGTTTATTTTAGCCTATACAACTTTTTTTGTAACTCTAACCAGGTTGTGTTTGTATGAACATAACCAAGTCTTTACTAGAATATTGTCACAGCCCAAAGCCAACAGGTGTGTTTTTGTTTTCAATAGTATTTGGTAACTCGAAATGTATTGGTAACTCAGTAAATGATCTGGTCTAAATAAATTAAGTGGTTAACTTTATTATAACATTGGAAATTTCTGTAATAGAATAGAATAGAATAAATAGAATAGATCATTATTGTCACTGTAACAGGAAAAATTAAAATAAGTTTATCACAGCAAATAAACTGCAAACAAAAAGACTGCATAAAATATACTGCAAACAAAATGTAAAGTCTGGGAATTAAATATTAAATAGACATATGCTACTAAGGTACAACTAAAACTGCTGAAATAAACCTGACTCTAGATTGCATTTATTTCTCATCTGTAATTACTGATTAGCATTAGCATTTGGCTAAGCAAATGCTAACAATGTGTTGAAAGTGTAATATTAGATTTGTGTTATTTACATGTATTATTAGTCAAATTATATTTAGTTATTTACAATTCTTCTTGCCTTGCTTGATGTCTCTATTTAAGGTATGACACATTTAAGTGTGACACAGAAAAAGGAAGTGGTTGTTGACTAGCAGAGCCTGTGTGGGCCGAAAAATATATATTCAGGATGAAAAAAGCAATAGTTAAATACTCGCCTGTTTGTGTATAAGCCCTGATAGGTTGTATGAATGTATTTTATGGCCCTTTTAGTGAACTCTATCCACCCCATTGGTATATATTGTACTTCAAAATTTCCAGAAAACAGAAGAAGTTGTGAGCCAAATGCCATGTGCTGTGATAAATCTGGAATTTGTCGTTGTCATGTGAGTTTTTTTGTCTCTTAAGTGCTTTTGTTTTGTTTCTGTCTTTGTTGGTGTCCGGGCCTTTTATTTTATGTGGGTCTGTGTGCACGTCGTGTAGTTTTGCTTCCTCTCCCTTCTCCTTTATACGTGTGGTGTGTGTGTGTGTGTTTGTATGGTGCTAGTTTGTCTGCCTCGTCCGCACCAAATAAGCGTATTTCTCCGGCCTCAGATCAACCTTCATTTTCACTGCTGAATATGTAACAGTATATTACTGTTAAATAATAATTATAATATAATGTTATATTGTATACTGTTAATGTATATATATATATATATATATATATATATATATATATATATATATATATATATATATATATATATATATATATATATATATATATATATATATATATATATATATATATATATATATATATATATATATATATATATATATATATATATATATATATATATATATATATATATATATATATATATATTAACAGTATACTGTTAAATAATGTAATATGATATACATTATATATTTATATTATAATGTAATTATGTGTGTATATTGTTATTATTGTGTATATATAAACCTTGATATTGTGATGTTATTGTATTAATATTTTACTTTCTTGGTATGTAAAATTAGGTTTGTATAACTGTGTTTGTGCATGTGACAAGTTTTACTTCTTCCCACTCCTTTTTGATTATACAAACAAAGTCATGTTTTGTTATGTGTTTTGTCTTGTTTTTCATGTATATGTTTTTATATTCATTGACTGCAATCATTTACAACTACTAGTGTTTTTCAATAAACTGCTTAAATCTCAGTTTTTGGTTCAGAGTCTTGCATCTGGGTCCATCTGTCCTGGTTCCTTGGTACACATGCTGTCAGTGCACACGTCCATTTGGTGACACCTGAGAAACAGCCAGAGTTTTATGCAAATTAATGACAGAGTCCTTGATGGATACTGAGCTTTGAAACTGAAAACTGAAACATCATGTAATTTCTGTTTAAATGTTGCACTAAACTCAGATGCTGGCTTCAGAGAAATTCATTTTCATTTAATTCATTTCACTTGCGTTTGAAGTTCCAAAGATGTTCTTTTTTATCAATAATGTGTTTTGATACATGGTATTTTTATACCATTAAATTCTTAATGAAGGATATTATTTTGAAGTAGTTTAAAAGGTACCAACAGCATCAAATTTGTTTAGTTGTAAAGAGTTTAAACTATTTCCTCAAAACATTTAACATTTTGCACTATTAATACAATTTGACATTGTGCTCTAAACTAAATGTAGTGTTTGTACGCATGAGTTTATACATTATAAAAATGGGAGAAACTAGCTTTAACCCATAAAGACCCAAATACACACCTGTGACCAAAACTATCTAATGACTTAAACGTAAAATAATCTGACTCCCTGATGAAGGCTATGATGCCGAAACGCGTTGGGGTTTTTCTATGATTTTTTTAATTGGTTTTTGTAACCAAGCCAAGTTAATAAAGACTTTTTAATTTTCACTTGCCTTGGAATTTTTATTTCTGTTTTGTCTTGCTATTTTCCTATCCAATAGAGCACCTCTAATTATTATTGCTTATTTTGAGTCCTGGTAGTGCTCCTTAAGCAAACTTTTTTAGCTAAAATATACCTGTTGATCCACTAATCCTGTCAATATGACCCATTTAAATCTTCAGATGTAATATCAGCATGCGATCTGTGAATTAAATATAGGAAAATACCTGAATTTAACTGAGAAAATGCAACATACAGAGGATAATATTGTAATAAATGGTGATAAATAATTTGAGAAAGGTTAAATAGAAAGAAGAAGTAATTTAGTAGGCGTTCTGAGTCTTTATGGGTTAACTTTCTTACCATGTTGTATTTTAACATTATACTAAATTTCACCACAAAAGCAGCTAAAAATGTTCTTGCTTCAGTTTCATCAGATCATTCCCACAAAAATTTAATTGTTTAACGTTAAGGCATTTTTGTGTGGATGGTTGTTTTGGTGTTCTTCTGTTTCTGTTTTACTTGACTTTTATCGGACTGTAATAAAAAAAAAAATCCAACACAATATAAATATCTTTACACTTCAAAATCACCTCAACTACACTATGGTCACACACTGCCTTTAAAAATCACCCATGTATCATTTGTCTCATAAAAACCCGCCATACAATAGGACAACATTACTCATACGTATCTAACTGAAACCTCAGAGAGCTTTGAATTAGCTCTTTACTTATTGAATTAAACAACATCTTTAACTAGAGGTGGATCAGGTTCACTTGAAAAGGAAATCTGATCAGCATCTGAGCTGATTGTGTTCGCCTGGTGAAATCCCTCCAGTCCCTGGATGCCAAGTACCACTCATGCAATCATATCCTTTGCAATGTATGCAGGCAGTTTGTGTCAACTAAGACAGGAGACACAACAAACCACGTCCTCTATCTAAAAGATAAAGTACATCTACTGCCACCAGTTTTCCCTCCGGGCGTCTGTTCAGCACTGATGGGAAGAGTGTAAGGTGAGTTAAGAGGAAGTGTTAAAAGCTAAAGTAGGTTATCTTTCTGCCCCTTAACCCTCTAATGCTGCAGCCAATATTTCAGCCTCTTTAGATGTTGGCAAGACTCTTGAAATTGACTCTTTTATTGTGAACCCTAGAGCATTAAAGTAAAATCCTCACACAGCTTTACAGTCAAGACTCTACAGTATCCGTTCCTTAAACCCTGGGTTTTGACCCTCAGGTGGCTCAGAGGAGATTTTACTCACACCTTTGAACCATATGCGAACAAAATGTGCATAATGAGATTTTATGAAGAATTAGTTTAATGTGGTAAATAAACTGATTTGACAAAACTGACTGACAATAAAAGAAGAACTAAGTGTTTAAAAGGGCAGGGTAGTGGACGTTTCTAGTGTCTGAGCTTTATATCTCAAACTGGATGACATGGAAACGAATCCAGTTCAGAGGTTCTGTAGAAACATGGTGTTACAATGCACTTGATGGTGTGTTAGCAGCGTTCTTCCTCATCTTGATTACTCTTAATATGAACAACCAAATTATAATATGAACAACCATTTATGCACTATTATCCCATTAAAAACCTTTCCATTATTCTCTGTATTTTACAAATTTTCAATGAAAATCAAGTATTTCCTCATATTTCATTAACTTATCATGTAGATGTTCATAAAAGCTCAGATTAAAGTTGAGGGTTATTTAATCAGAAACAGAAAACTGAAGATGACTGTGTTTCCATGGTAATTACAGGGCTTCTGAACATTCAAATGGGTCATATCTGATGACCATGAAAAGATGACAAACTGTATTTTACACCAATTTATTACATGTATTGATAGGATTAGTCGATCAACAGGGATTGAATATTATAGATCAGTAATGTAGAGTAGTTTTTTCTTAGTAAATTTTTTTCAAAACGTTCCCATGTTATTTATAATTTTTTTTGTAGTTTTTGTTCATTTTGTTGCTCATTTTGCTTTTTATTTAATTATTTTTTCTTGAATTTTGCTCCATTTGTGTTATGTTACTGATTTTTTCAGTTTATTATTCGTTTTTGTTTATTTTATTGATGACTTTGGTCATTTTTGTTCACTTTGGTGGTTATATTTTTTTTACTGTGGAACTGCTAAAGTTTTAAGAGTTAAAGGGTTAACTGATTCATGTGGAAGAAGGAAATATCTAAAACACGTAGAACACTGGCCCTCGAGGATCACAGTTTGACACCCGTGCTTTAGACATTCCAGATTG
This sequence comes from Siphamia tubifer, assembly GCA_020466265.1. NCBI lineage: Eukaryota > Metazoa > Chordata > Actinopteri > Kurtiformes > Apogonidae > Siphamia > Siphamia tubifer. The sequence goes on from CM035793.1 coordinate 32,449,231, forward strand.
TTCATACTTGTTAATTTTAGGCTTTTGTTCGCCCTCCAGCACATTATTTCTGAATAAGTTATTTGTTTGATATTCTGTTAATTCATATGTTTTATATTTTACCTTCTGTATTGTTTTTTTCATGTGCAAATAAAAAGAATAAAATGTAAATATTTTCATAATTTAATATTGTCATTAATTATTGGCTTAACTTTTTTTTTTTTATCAGAACAAACCAAGAAGGAAATTTAGAGTCATTATTTAAAGTTTATTTTACTGTAGATCATATTGATCTGTATGTACTGTATGTGGAACCTGACCTAAAATGAGTTCCAGAACCTTGCTTGTGTATTTTTTTCACTCTGCAAATTCATCCCTTTGACCAGGCTGGAACATTTGGTGAGCTTGTTTTGGCCCTCGGGCCGCATATTTGACATCCCTACTCTAGAATATTGTTTCGTGACTGTCTGCCATGGAAACCTTTAGACACTTTGGTGAAGTGAACTGAACACTGAACCCACAGAGCTGTGAATTCCACTAACGTCAGTCATGTGACCAATAAACCCATTCTGATTTTGAAGTGGTCTGGAACTTAGAACTCAAAAGTTATTAAAGATATGTATTTGAAATGTGGAAAAAAAACCAAAAACTCTAAAAGCACACTTTATGTATTCGTGCCAATATGAAGAATGTGTTGACAGCTGAATTGATTAAAAAAGTAAATATGTCTGTTTTTGTTTTTTAAGTGGTTTACACATGGCTAAAAATGACGCTGGAACAACTTCAGTGATGTTACAAAAAAAAAAGGCTCTAATTAAGGAAAGTAATAATATAACCAAAGTATTATTTTCCATACACTTCTCCATTTTATTGTTGGTGACTCAGTAGTGAATTAAGACTAAATGCTTTTGAACAAATTTGCAAATTAACATGTCTGGGAAACCTTTAAAGAGTAAATCTGACTAAAAGAGTTTGACAAATCCCCTACATGTCAAACAAAGTCAGAGTGACAGTTACTGGACTCTTTAGCACACACTTCTCTATAAATGTGCTTGTCTCTGAATAAACCTGTCCACACACTAACCCTGAAGTAAAAGAGGCAGGAAGCGTGACCCTGTATTTTCTGTGTATGGACACACAAGAAAGAATAGGTCTTGTGTTCAGGCTGTAAACACTAAATTTCACAGTATGGAGTCTCTCCACTGAGATATAAAATGCTCACAGTTTGCTCAGAAACGCTGTCATTATGCTCAAAAGTGATACTTAGCAAAGTTGGATGAGACGTTCACGTGCCAGCAGAGGGAAAGACGAGAACATTCTTCCATAAGTTTGGCTTTAAGAAAGAACCCATTGTCTCGTCAAATGAGTGAAGATCTACTTTTAACTCTCTGTACATCACTTATTGGTAAAAGTATAGTTCTTCAAGTCACTGTAACCCATAAAGAACCAAAACAACCATCGGAAATACAAACCATCTATGGATATCAGAGGTGGTCAAAATACTCACATTCTGTACTTAAGTAGAAGTACAGCTACTGGTGTGAAAAAATACTCTGGTAAAAGTAGAAGTACTGATTCAACTCCAAAGTCAAAAAGTACAACTTCTCAATTGTAATAAAGTAAAAAGTAAAACTGCATTCATTTTTTTTTTTATTTTTTTGCTATGAATGAAATAATACTTATTTCAGCAGGAAAAACATGAAAAATTTCAAAAATATCCAAAAATAAATCCTTTAAAAGTGAGTTACTGTGTAGATGATACAGTGGGTATGGACAGAACATTTAGGAAACATTCAAAAGTCATAAATAGGAGATTAAAAAAAATCTAAACTGTGAGAAAAAAAAATCTAAATTATGAGATAAAAAGTTAAAATTGTGATATAGTCAGTCACTATTTCTGATTTATGACTTATTTTTCATACTGTCACAACTGTCTAGTTTGAAAAAGTCTATTCTGAGAATGTAAAGAGTATAAAGTACATATATTTATATAAATGTAAAGAGTAGATATTTATACAAAAATGTAGGGAGTAAAAGTAAAAAGTTGCCAGAAAAATAAATACTTAAGTACAGTAAAGAAAATACTTCTATTTAGTTATTTCTACTTCTGATGGATATAAACTGTTTAATATCTGTTGATCCATTAATCCAATCAATACTTGTAAATAATTGGTGTAAAATGCTATTTTTTTGCTTTTATATGGCCATCAGATATGACTCTTTTTTTTAATTTATATCTCGTGGTTTTGTGTAATAAATTGAATATTTCTCATATTCAGAGACAAAACATTGAGGTACTGTAAAGGTTTTTGTTTCTTGGATTATTCATTAGCTGAGTCTTTTGTAAGTACAGGTACCACTGTATTTTGTTGAAAAAAAATCACTTTTTCTCTAGTTCTGATATAATATTTGAATGTACTCTAAGCTTTTATAAACATCTACATGATCAGTAAACTGAATATTTGAAAAAAATATGATTCACTTAAATTATTGTTTTTGTCAAGGGAGTTTCGTGGGTTTGACAACACAGCAGTTTTGGTTGTTTCACTTAGTTTTACAGAAATAATTAGCATAAAGTGTAAAAAGATTGGACCTTCAACCAGTAGACAAAGCTCATGTGGTCTAATGAGTCCAGATTGACCCTGTTCCAGACTTTTGGACACATGAGGAATAGAAAAGAGGCCAATAACGTAATTAGCCATCATGCCTAGTGTCTACAGTTCAAGCCTGTGGGGGTAGTGTTATGATCTGGCTTTGATTCAGTTCAGTCGAGTTTCAGAGACATGATGTTGTGACGTTGCATGAGCTTATTGAAACAATGCCTTGTCGATTGAGTGCCAAAAAGTTAAAGGCTTTGAATGAAATTAACTAGAGTGTGGGATTTTTATTGGCCCATACTCTAGCATCTAATCACAGCACATCTGAGTCACTCCTGCTGAGCAACAACCGTGGATGTGTTTTTCCTAATAAGGTGTTTCCAAAAACTTTCCTAACCTACTACGGTAACGGAAATATGCCTTGGCTTATTTCCATATGTGTTAGCTTAAATATATAAGCTGTAGCCTGTGGCCCTGCTGCGATAAAGTCCAGGTTCCCTGTAGTTGCTACTGCGCAAACTTATGGTTAGAGGTTTTAAGATGTTTCCCAACTTAAAGACAAATATACATTTGACAGGAATGTACATATTTTCAGTCGCTTTACAATTTCTGGCTATATCACTAACTAGGTAGCCAGTTGAGAAAAGTGTGATTTTTCTAACATAGTAGATAAATTTGAACTTTCAATAAATGTATGTGAGGGTGTCTTTTTTTAGAGGTAGCACAATGCTGGTAAAAGTCTAAACCAGACAGTTTCAGCAGAAAGTTAGATTGCATCGAAAGAAACTGTAACTCATTTATGTTTCAATGCAAATATTTGTTCTATGTCCTCTTTTCATGTTGGACTGAGGCCAAGAAATGAAAATATGTTGAGTTTTGTTCAGCTTCTATAGGAGCGGTTTCCAAGTGAGCATCTCTGCAGAGGAATGTAGTAGAATACTATTACTGTACTGTATGTATATGCAAGGATTTTTATTGTCATACCAGCAGATGTTTACACATGAGATGGCATGAAATTTGGTACTGAAGGTCCCAGATTTCTGCCAATAAGATCAATATATATATATATATATATATATATATATATATATATATATATATATATATATATATATAAACAACATGTACATAAAAAAGTCTTTTGTATTATAATAATAAAAAAAAGTCTTATTGACCATTGGCTTGTACTGCATTTAATATTGTGAGGTGTATAAAGTGTTCCTCATACAGGGATCAGGGGTACATGATGGAGGTGGTGGTGGTTGTCAAGGGCAACAGGACACAGTATGATGATGTATTTATTGATAAATTATTATAGGGTTCCACAGCACCACTGGAACTGTGTAAAGTGAATGCTTGCAGTTCATGCCCCACAGTGGCTTGGCTCCCTAACTAGTGCTGTCCAAATGAGCACATTAACATGGATTAATCCCTGATCATGATTAATATGATTAAACATTTTAAGGCAAATTAATTTGTATAGCATATTTTGTGTACAGGACAATTCAAGGTGCTTTACATAAAATGTTTATGCAAATTAAAATGATTAAGATGCATTAAAAGACAATTCAAATAAGAGACATTAAAATATTTAAAAAACTATTGAGAATTTCAGTAAAAGCTCCAGTGAACAATAAAGTTTTCAGTCTGATTTAAATGAACTGACAGTTTTTCTCAGACCTCAGGTATTCAGGTAGTTTGTTCCACAGGTGAGAAGCAGAACAACTGAATGATGCTTCACTTTGTTTGGTTCTGATTTTGGGAACACAAAGTAAACCTGTTCCTGTTGACCTATGACCTCAGGGCTCTGGATGCTTCATAGGGAACCAGCAGGTCTCGGATGTATTTGGGTCCAAGGCCGTTTAGTGCTTTATAGACCAGGAGTTAAATTTTTAATTCTATCCTTTGACCCACAGGAAGACAATGTAAGGATTTGAGGACCGGTGTGATGTGGTCCAGTTTCCTGGTACTGGTCAGGACTCTGACAGCAGTGTGTGAATGAGTATGAATGAGTGCATCAATGAGTATTCAATTAACCCATTATCTGAAGCCCAGAATGACTCTGAATATTTATGCCAATGCATTTCAGGCAGTTTGTCCAAGTAGTTAAGGTTGTTAACATAAAAAAATGGAAGACGCTAAACAGCACAACATTTGAGTACAAAAAAAAACCAAGACAGAAAACTCGACCATCAAAATAATATTAGACACCCTCTGCAGAACAGTTTTGTTTTCATTGCAATGCTTCCAGCTCAAAATACTAAATTAATACAAGGTGTATGTTAGTCATAGATTCTGTTAGCTAGCACTTCAGCAAATGCTCAGTTGAGCTTTCAACAAAAATATTAAGTGCAGATATATTCTCTTCTTGCTTGAATTCGTTTGCTTATGAAGTAAAATACAGAATTTATTTTATGAATTTGATTCGATTTTTAGATTAAAATTGTATTTAATTACCTCGTCTCTTGTCCTGTCATCGTTTCGTCCTTACTAGGGTCACTGGGGGCCTATTCCAGCTACAATGGGTGAAGGCGGGGTACACCCTGTATGAGTCTCCAGTTCATCTCACGGTTGAACATATATAGACAAACAATCACTCTCACATTCACACCTATGGACAATTTAGATTAACTAATTAACCTATCAGTGCATGTGTTTGGATGGTGGGAGGAAACTGGAGAAAACCCACGCAGACATGAGGAGAACATGCAAACCGTGCCGCCCTTATTAAATTGTAATTAATCAAAACAAATCCACAGGAAGTGTGTAATTCGTCTGATTAGCACACCCTCTGAAAGGGGAGAGGTAATAGGTAGGTTTTTGGTTTGGTTTAGTTTTCTTATTTTTCCAATTGTTTGTTTGTCATCAACTTTACACAAAAATGACTGAAAACAGGATAATGAAATGAGGATAGATCCCACAAAGTTTTGGTGAATGTAGGTCAAAGGTCAAGGCCACAGTCACCAAAAATGTGTTTTTGCTATGATAAGAGATCGGGCAAATCAGGTAGAACTATTGCAGGGGGTGAGGTTTGTTGTGCCTGTATAAAAATGTTAATCATTTGACCGCCTTCGTAAAAATATTACAAATTATAGCCTAACTCTATCTGTAAAGACATGTTGAGTTTGTCACAGGAGACAGTTTTTACATTTTAGACACATGGAAGAACACAATCTTAGGATTAGTGTGATTATGGCCAACTGTGTATTATTCTGTGTGAATTAGTGTTTACACATGTTTTAGTCATAGCCAACCAATGCCTCAAATAAAAGGACAGGGAGCATAAACACTCTTGACTCAGACCTTTGGTTCACCGCTCCATTTCACGACCTCCACGCCCTCCGTGGTCACTACTACATCCATCTTCCCTGCTGTTCAAAGACTGACCCTCTCATAGACTTCCCACATCACAGTTCTAAACCTTCCCCCCACAGAGCCATATAAGCAACATTTATCTTCTCTAAAAAATCTGTAATTACTCGCTGTCTTTCTACCTCAAATGTGTCCCACCTAGAGGGCAAACCAGGCCGCCGCAGAGCTCGCAGGTTTTTCTCTCAGGAAGACGAGCCAATGGCAACAGAACTGCTGTACTCATGAATATGAAGGAAAATGCCAACTCTTACACTGTTTTATACATTCTCACTGAATTCCTTTGACTGTTGCCTCATTATGCTTTTGTGTTTCCAACTTTCTTCCCTTAGACACAACAGTCAGTGTTATGGCTACGGTACATTCAGGTCAATTGAAGCTACTGCTGGCAGATACATTGGTGTGGCCCCTCAGTGTTGCTTTGCTTCTTAGTAGATGAGTCATTTGCGGAAATGTTCAATGGAAGTCAAGCACACTAGATGTGGTTATCTTTATTTACCATTTTCATGGAACTTTGAGTGAAAATGTATGGAGTATGATTAGTATCAGGGTTTAACTTGGAGATACGTTGACCTATACAGATAAAGATGTAAATGGATAAGGTTTGTTTTGTTGTCCACCAGCTACGGTATACTGACAGTTTCATGGCTTTGATGTGAATTAACCCATAAAGACCCAGTGTTCTGTTCTATATCACTTTTATTAAGTGTTTTATCATTATTTATTATGATATTATCCTCTACTTTTTGCATTTTTCTAAGTTAAATTCAGGTATTTTGTTATATTTAATTGATGTAAGTGCTCATAAAAAGTCAGATTAAAGTTGGAGCTTATTGTGTCAGAAATAGAAAAAACTGAAGAAAAAGAAGCTTTATCAGCAAATATATCATTAACTTAAGATAAAACAAGCATCTCTATCTACTGTCACTTATCCAACCCTATAGGTTTTGCTGGTGAATCAATGTTGTAGAAGATGAAGGTGTTGTTATGGTAACTACGGAGTGTCTGAACATCCAACTGAGTCACAGTTGATGGTCATAAAATAATTGAACATGGATTGATAGGATTAATGAATTTGAAGTCAGTAAGCATTTTAGTTCAGTAGTTCTTTTGGTTATTAATGGCTTTATAGGTTAAATATAATTTAATGTCTACACAATACAGGACAAACATTTTAACATTTTCTTCACTATTACTGAAACTGAACTGAATTTAGAAAGCTGAAGTGGAAGTTAGAAATACCTGAGAAGTATTCAGACATAATTCTCTGCATCATCAGCCCAAATGTCAGTGAAGGTAATCTTAATTAGAAATAGGCCGATGGGCAGTACTTACTAGTAAAAATATTTGGCAGCTAGACTAGTGCACTCCTGCTAAAAAAAAAAAAGAAGCTTCAGTGCAAAATACCTCTTTTAAAAAGGAACACCTGCCAGTTTCTATTTTTAGCATGTAGTTAAATCCCTATCATATTTCCCCCCTACTTCAATTTTTATTCAATAACACGCCACAGAAAAATACATGTTCCAGTTGATAATTTTTACTGTTTTTCCAATATTCTGCTAAATCCTAAAACAGAGACAACAATTACAACATTGACAAAACCATTTTTCATATGTTCTAGCCCAGCTGTATACAGTAGATTGATAGACTTAATGGGTTTTCCACCCTTAGCTAACACCATTCCTCACCCACGGTGCCCATCGATCTACAAACTGTGTGTTTTGGAGTCTAAAGATAAAAGTGATCTTTTCCATAATGAAAATTCTATCTATTGACTGCCATGTATCAATTGTCTGGAGATGTTTTTTAAGCCAGTTTAGAGTTATTGCTTTCTTAGCTAGTTAATGGGTTTTCCACTCTTATCCACCGATCTGTGTTTTGGAGTCTTAACATAAGAGTTATCTTTTCCATAATAAAAATGCTTTCTTAGCTGCCATAAATAGTGTATGTAGTAGATATGTCTTTTTCTTACTCATTTTTTGCTTCAGGGACGGCCCAAAGGATGGCCAGCAGTGGGTTCCTAGGAAGCTGAAAAGCAAATATTTGGTCTAATAGATCAAATATCTCCTTCCAAAAAAATATCCAAAAGGGGACACTTCCAAAATACATGTGTGTGTTTTGCAGATTCATTTCCACACTTTATCCGGCATGCACTTGTTTCAGTGGGATCTGTTTTTGGAGAGGATTAGTGAAGTTCTAAAGAATCAATGAAGTATCATCCACTGGCACTCTCTCCAGGAGTGTGCACTTCTGTACACACAGCATACTATATACACTAGATATTTGTCTCCTAGTATACGGTCTTTTTGGAATTCTTGTCAAGTGTTGTTCAATCGGTGAATCATTCCAATCTGTGTGTTTAAACAGATAACTTCTTATCTGAAGACGGCTATAAAAATCATACTTTTTATCTTTTAACTACCCTTTTTTTTTATCACAACCTACTCTGAGCTCATTTTAACTTATTTTCAAACGATTTGTGCTCTGTATTTATTTACTGATCATGTGAGATTTTTGTGGAGCACTGACTGTATTTTGCGATCTACCTACCTATCTATCTATCTATCTATCTATCTATCTATCTATCTATCTATCTATCTATCTATCTATCTATCTATCTATCTATCTATCTATCTATCTATCTATCTATCTATCTATCTATCTATCTATCTATCTATCTATCTATCTATCTATCTATCTATCTATCTATCTATCTATCTATCTATCTATCTATCTATCTATCTGTCTATCTGTCTGTCTGTCTGTCTGTCCAGATGACTCCCTAATGACAACCCTAACCCTTAGATGGATTCCTGGTGACCTGCTGGATATGTCAAAAACAACAATAGCATCAATAAAACGATCACTTTTGCTACATGAAGACCACTGCCTGTTTACTTTGCACGAAAAAGTGACTGTATAAACTGTTTGCACAGCTATGTAGAGCACAGCCTCAGCTAAAAACAACTGCATAAAATCATAATAGATGCAAACTTTCACAACACTCTGTAGCGCTCACACAGTGGCACAAACGACAAGTCCTTGGCAGGAAGTAGACTGGAGGGTTAAGTAAGGGTGGCGGCTGGCGCTGCTACTGATTTCCATGGGTTTGGATGAAAACTGACTGGCTTTTTATAGCACAGTGGCCGGGCGGGGTCACAGGGTATGTGTGGCTTACAGCATTCAGTGTGTGGGAGTGTGGCACTAGTTCAGAAGGAGCCCAAAAAGAGAGCGAGAGAGAGACGGTGAGAGAGGAAAAAGAGACAGAGGTGGCGGTGATGGGAAAGGATATACGACGCCAAGTTTAGAGTGGGAATCAACAAAGAAGAGAAATGCTAATGCATGAGTCATTTCAGCTTAATCTCCCCTGTGATCCCCTCTCTGTCATTCTGGAAAGGTGTCATGAGCAATAGAAAAAGAAGTGCCGATGGGAGTTTGGTAAATGAACTGAGACAAACAGACAGACGGCTGCCAAGCAGTGACAAGCCACGCCACTCCTCCCTCGCAGCCTCAGGAAATACCCCGGTTTTAGTCCCAGATCTTCAATCATTCAGCCTGACTTTGCATTTTTCATGTGCATATGTGTATGTTTGATATCTTCAAACAAGTAAAACTGCTGAAGTGATTTCCCCCCAAAGTAAAATCTGGTTTGCAGCATGGTGAACAAGGTTTTTTTTTTTTTTTTTTTTTTGCTCATGCCAATGCCAGCCATATAACAGATGACAGAGACCTTGAAGGCATCCAGAAATGTCCTGCCAGACACAAATTAACATATGAGCCCTTTGGTTTTGTACTCAGCAGCTAGGTGATGAGGACCGGAGCACCAGGCGAGCCTTGTCATCCAGAAAAGTGTTTTAAAAAGACATTGTTAAACTCATCCTGATTGTGCAAAGCTAAAGAATGATCATTGATGTTTAAGTTAATAAAACATATTTCACTGTGGTCTGATAGAATATGCCAGAATATTTCAACTTGGATGTGGTTTTTGGAACATTGGCCATGTTGATATGACAATAGAATAAACAAAACACAAAATGAAAATGGTGCTACAAAAAGCTGACAGAAACAGATGCACCAGAAAATCACATCAGTTTTGGCCAAATCATCAGTCTTTCCTGGGTTGTAGCCCCTGGGAGTAATTAGAAAAGAGAGAATGATTTTCCCTCAGCAAATGTTTACTCCATTGTTAATGAGTCACGATAGCTTTATTGGATGTAGTTAAAGGTGGAACTGATGACAATTTTAACCATATATATTGGTAAAGAAAACCAAATAAAAGCAAGAGCAATGAATAAAACCAACAAAAAAAGGGAAAATCATAACAGAAAGTGTTTTGAAGCCTCTTACTTTAATTTATTTGGGGAAAGAGGGTGGGGCTGGGAAAGGGTGAGGGTTAATGGGTAAAGCTGCTAACTTAATGAAAACACCAACTTATAACACTGTCAAACGGCATTAAATAAAGGCTACATGTTGGCATATAATGTTGTGTTTGGTAAGAGTAATGCTAACCTCATATTAACATATGAATTAGCTTCAGATAGCCTAAAGCTAGCGAACCACTCACTGTCAAATGAATATCCTTATAGCTTAATCAGTCAGGCATGGGTAAAAACAACATACCCATTGAAGGTTTCAAGAGATATATTATGTTGTGATGCATTTTTGCTTTAAGCAACTTATTATTCACACATTATTATATCATCAAAAACAATGTGTATGATATCAAATACTAACTAATGTGTTTATCATGTGACTAAAACAGACAGAAAGAAAACATGGAATGACTAACAAACTGTTTTTTCACTTCATTCCACTAAAAACCACTTTTCTATGCTCCTTTTGGAATCTAATGGGTCACCCTGAGTTGCCAACACATGCTGCCTTTGAAAGTGTTTTGTCACCTCCACTGGCTGCATACCGCATTCACAGAAAACAACAAGAGGAACGAAGGACCCAGAAAAAGCCGGTGTCCATCTGGCGTCAGATGGACTTTAGCGTCACCCACGTGGGGGTAAGTCCGTCCCCCATTGCAGCGAATCTGAAGTAGTATTAGCATTAGCATCTACAAGTGAAGTAGTAGCTGCTGCACAAACGTGAAAAAAATGACAGATCAAACTGGTTCATGTTGTCTCTGTGGCAATAAAGCCTGCAGAACAAGCAACGGCACGTAACCTAGCTGGATGATACTCTGGTAAAGGTAAACACACATAGGAGAGGGGAGTGCTCCTTCATGCATTTCGAGCCAATCAGAGACGCCTTGTCACTGCACACAGTATAAATCCTCCAGCGCATTCTCACTCCGACACGCTGACCAAATGTCTGTTTCTGACGGACAAAGTGTCCCTCAGTGTCTCTTTCACTACAATATGTGACGCTCAGAACCCTAACCCTAACCCTCACCCTAAACCCGAGCAAAAAAGTGTTTTGCATCTCATATTGTCGTGGATGGATTAGAAACTCGTTCCATCTGAATTAGACACCTTGTGTTTCAGAAACCGATGTTTGGTCAACAGGTCGGATTTTAATGCGCTGGGAGTGAGACAGTGTTGAATCCTCACGTCAACAGTCAATTAATGACTTCACCAAATGCCCTCTGGTCACAGAGAAAAGACTAGTTTGCTGGTGAATTTCATTGTCAAAGATGTTCTACCTTTAGCTGCAGTTCATAGAGATGCTTTCAAAGAAATGCTTCCTTTTTTTTAAACCTGGTTACGATGTCACATCTTACAACATGCGATGGAACACTATCAAACATAATTATGACAGCCTGCAGGAAAATGTCAAATAAAAAATTAACATTTTAAGAGTTGCTGTTAATACTTGATAATATTTCCTGTCGTGCATGACCTGACCATTGTCAGTCAATATAGGTTGTTGCAAAACAGTCCCTTCTCCTGTGTTTTTTTTTAATTACTGAAAAAATATCAATGACGTCACCAGTGACTACTCGACGTCGACTTGAATTTGATCACATTCGTGTCGACTTAAGAAAATCTAAAGTCATGGTACCTAACAAAGCAGGTATAGTCACTGTCCATGCAGAGGTGAACCTTACAGACCCTTTAGACCATATTGGACCTAAGATTGTTGACTCACTATCCACACTAAAACTGTTACTGTCTTGTAAAGTGTGTGGAAATGACCAAAAAGAGTCTCTTGCTTGATAAAGGATTAATACAGTCAACAAAAACACCAATAAAGGTTATTGATTTAATTATTACATTTATTACACTGTCATACTAAGATGCTGGGTTCATATTTTTAAAGCATGAATATGATTAAAAGCCAAATGCATTAACTGTAACAAACCAGAAACAAAAACGACAACAATTCCTGACATAATTTCAATGACATAAAGTTAGAAATATAACTTTTGGTCTTAACCACTGTGCTGTGAACATATTACATTTTACTGTCACTGTGAGAATCCAGGAGCAGATGAATGTAACTCAACACACTGAGGTTTATGATGGATACATCTTCTCTGACAGTTTCAATTTCCATTCCATCTGCTTTCTGTTATATAAAAAGACTTAATAAAATAAATAAATACTATGAAATGGATACAAATAAAACACACTCTTTTCTTTTCCATTTTCTATCTATTGTCATATCTCTCTGCACTGTCACCTTTCCCTTCATTCTTTTCACCTGGTTGTCGTTTCGTTCCTTCACACCTGTCCTCATCATTTCACTCTATTTAAATTGTGTTCTTTCCTGCTCTCTTTGTCAGTTTATCACTTTTTCTCTGGCTGTGTTTCCTCTCAGTCTCCTCACTAAGCTCCCAGTGAACCAGACCTGCAGGTTGATGTTCCAGTCTGACAATTACATGGACATAATCTTTTGCCTTGTGCAGTATTTCTGTTTATTTTTTTATTGAGTGGTGCTCAATAAAAGAGCTTTATGCTTCTCCTACAAGTCTCACATCCTAACCTTGATATCTATTGTATATTTGTATATTTTTAAAGCCTAAAACCTTTCTAATTTGGACAAAGTGCATCAACTAATTTGTATTCTAGACTTTAATGGCATGTCATTTTAATGTAGGGTGACAATATGTCTGGATTTTGCTCGAAAACCGGACTGTCTGGATATCTGTAACACATCCTTACTTTTTACATTTCATCCTAAGGACTTAAGGACAAAATGTAACAAGTGAGGACAGGTGACAGTCTGGACAATATCTGAATATATGGTCGCGCTAGTTTAGTGACATTTGCATCAATATTAAGTTACCAAGAAAATCAGTACTACCTTAATTCTTCACAAAACCTGCAAAAAATTTGAATGATTTGACATTAGAGTCACTTAAAGGTGTGATTTCTTCAATAAACTGGAAGTTTGAGTAAATCTTCAGTTGTTTAATAGCAGAGGTGGAAAGTGACTAAGTAAAAGTACTTCATTAGGTAACTGTACTTGAGTATTTATTTTTCCGGCAACTTTTTACTCTTATTCCCTTGATTTTTGCATAAATATTTGTACTTTATACTCGTTATATTCTCAGAATAGATGCGTTACTTTTTCTAACTAAATAGAAATGTGTCACTTCAGACAGAAAAATCAGTGGAGGAGAGAAAATGTGACTTTAAATATTATAGTTACATGAGTATTCTCTCACAATTTGGACTTTTAATTTCACAATTTTAACATTTTATCTTACAATTCTGCATTTTTTAATATCATATTTCTAACGTAAAAAAAAATATCATGACTTTTTATCTCAATTGTGATCTTTTTTTTTTTTTTTTTTTTTTTTTTTTTTTTTATTTTCCTAAATTTCCTGCCTATACCCACAGACCAGGATTACTGTGTCCTGATCAAACACAATTTCAACACAGTAACTTACTTTTAAGTGGTTTAATTTTGATGTTTTTGAAACTTTTCAGATTTTTCCTGGTTAAATAATGCATTGATGGGAACAACAAAAAAACATGTTTCACTTCTTACTTTTGTACTTTATTACAATTAAGAAATTGTACTTTTTTTTTTAAAACTTTTACTTAAGTAGATGAGTTGAATCAGTACTTCTACTATTACCAGAGTATTTTTTCCACATAACTAGTTGTACTTCTACTTAAGTACAGAATGTGAGTATTTTTAACACCTCTGTTTAATAGAGTAAGGACCTCCTATGTTTCTTTGTCTTTATTTCACCAACAGTTTATATAGTTTTGGACACTCGATATATTTGTAAAATACTGCATCAACAATCACTCTTAAGTCACTGAATTCTGCCAAGTATTGTTTCATTCTCCAAATCCACATGTTCTCTTCTGCACATGGATGAATGTTTAGCAAAATAATGAAACACATCCAGGAAACTGTCAAGAATTTAATTAATTTTTTTTTCTTAACACAAAACATAAAGAAAAATATTTTGCCTCAGTTGTTTGTTTAATATTGAATATTGTGAAAAGGTTAACCCTTTATCAGGCAAGTGACTAGTTTTGGTTATTTCCTCAAACATTAAATATAGGATCAATCCTATCTTCATGTGAGGTCCAGAAGTTTTTTTTTTTTTTTTTAACACTATATAGTGATCCAGATACATTTAATGGAGGTTTTGAAGCTGTAAATGGTGAATATGGGTGATTTTTGACAGTTTATGACCATATAACAGTTGTTTTATTGCTTTTTAGCAAGTGCTGCTCAGATGTTGTATGGTCAAATGAGGTAGAAAACGTTCAGATCAATTTTATTTTGAGCACAAAAAATCATCAAAACATGAAGGCATCAATCATAATGGTCGACAAAAATGTTTTTGCACTTAAAAAGGAGTGTGAATAAGTCAAATTTATCAACGCTAATCATTTAAAAGTTAATTTACAAGCTAATAATCCAATAGATTCTGCTTCCTATGCTTTAACACCCTTTTTTTAAATGTCAATTTACCACTAACACAAAGCCTCCATACAAACCATTTATATACACATATTTTCTAAGTCACCTCACACAATCTGATTTATATGGTCACCTTTAAGTATATTTATATTCACAGAAAATACAGCATTTAATAAATATATCTCCTAATCACGAGAGTCTATATTAATATCTTTATTTTATACATTCTTCTACATTATAACTATATTTTTCACATACTACCATACTAAGGTATTTCAATAAGTGTCCTATAAAGGGTTAATGAGGCCTGAACACTTTTTTCCTCCATTACTGTATATCATTCACAGATAAATGAGAGTGTTTTATCTAAGCAGAGCAGGCTTGGGTTCAACTCCAGGCTAGGTACATTTATTTTGACTGTCAATTGTGTAGGGTTGATTCCCCTGAAGTGTTTTCGATGAAGTGAGACCTGCATAAGTGAGGACACATGGAAACAGACATGCTCGAGATGAAGCGTCTTTGAACCGACAAAATACTGTCCGTAACCTTGGCTAAAATAAAACCATGTTTCATTCTCTTTTTTTGGCTGAAGAATAAACAGTGTTTTCGTATCTAAACTCTGGCCAGCTCCTACATGAAGCTGCATACTGTACGCCTGTCACTCAGTCTGTAAGTTAATCATGTCCAGGCAAACCACTGAGAAAAAGCCTGGTCCTGCCTTCACCCTCCACAGACACAACGAGACCGTACAGCCTTCTTAGTGGGAAGGCTTGTCTACATTATAGGGCACTATAATGACAAAAACAAGCCAGAGACTTGGGAGCAGATCACAGCTCTAGGGTTTCCAGTAGTGGCTGCCTACTGTGTTTCAGTTCCCAGGCTTCTCCATTGTCCCTTTTAGTCAAAGTACTACCAGGAAACAAGCTCTTTTATGGTACCGTGGCACACAGGACACCACAAAACACAAAAGCAACCTGCCCAGTAGATACAGTTGCACAACAAGTTGTAAGTCCAGCAAAAATAACGGTAAGTCAATGTGCTGCTGTTGCTGTTGCTGCTGCTGTAGCTTCAATGCCAGGGAGGAGGCTCACATCAGGCCAGGACAGGCTGGGTATGTTTGTGAATGGGCCATTTAGCTGGAATTTTTTTCTGGAATTTAAACATGTTGATACGGGCTTGGTCTTTGGCAGTCTGCAGAGCACAGGCTGCAAATATAGACACCAGATCGCCAGTTATGAGTGGTTTCATGCTGTGAAATTAAGTATATATTTAAAAATGCTAGGTTTTTTTTTTTTTTTTATTTGGATAAGGAAATGTAAGATTGAAATGCAGGTATTAGACTGCATTTCAAAGGGAACATCCTTTGGTTTTGATGTTTCGTATGTGTCTAAAGCATAACCTCAACGATATCAGTTAAAAAACGACTGAGATGTAACCCTAACAATAACCCTAATGTGCCCTTAAAGTATGGTTAAAGTAAAGTTAAAACTGCATTTTGCACTTTGCAGCATTCGGATTACTGTAACGTTTGAATGGTTTACATTGTCAACTAGGTTCAAATGGCACCGAAAAGCTGAGATTCTGAGTTTTCCAATACCGTATAATACTTTATTGCAGCAGAAAGGAACCATTTCAAAAATATCCACATAATCTAAAAAAACACCTGGAAATAAAAAAAAAATTATGAAACCATAATATTGCTACTTTCTACAGTTTCAGAATGTTTCATTGTGAGGATTTTCAGTTGTTTCTGAAAATAAATATGCTTAAAAACTCTGTCAGTCTTTTTTTTTTTTTTTTTTTTTTACTACAATACAATATTTTAAGCTTTTATTATTTATAATAATGATAATTAATGCACAGATGTTGAAAGTTAAATTCTTCCTGGATAAAAACTTACAAAGGCATTGGCAAAAACTACACTTTTAATCAAAGAAAACATGACAATACCTACACCACCTGACATAATGGCAGGGTTAAAAGGTCAAAGTTCACTATATAACCTTCTTCTAACATCTTAAAATCATGTTTTAATATTTTACTTGCTGCATAAAACTCCAAATCAAAACATGCATAAGGTGAATGTTTGTCTTACAAAACAGTGAGTGTAAGGCAAAAATGCATAAATTATCATTTTTTTGAAAGGGAATATCCTCTGGTTTGTGTTCGAACATGACTGAACTGACATAAAGACTCACCCTTTAAGCAAATAGAGAAGGAAAAAAAAATCAGGCTTGGGATTCTAACAGGTGTCAGGTTTGGTGTTATTTCTATTGATCTGTTACTGTTTAATTCTATGATCTCATAGTGACTAATATCCACAGTCCTTCACATTCTGAGATAGAAAAAATAATACGTGGAAATACTGGACAATAGACATGTTTAGAAAACGAACCATCACAATATGACTCTTGAGATCCATTTATTTTACTATTATTGTAATTATTTATTTTACATTATATCTCAGGAGCCAAACATGATAACAGGAAAATATGTGATGACCATGGATTAGACAAACAAAAAGAAATAAAAACAGTATGGAAAGATAGTTAATGTGTGTATATGTTCTGGGCCAGGGTTGTTAAGTTATTTTGCTTTCAGGGGCCGCATCCTCCTAATATGATCTGACCAGTAAAATAATAATATAGCATAATACATAAATAATGTCAACTCTATTTTCTCTATATTTTCGAGTGAAAAAAAGGAAAATTACATTAGAAAACCTATCCTTTTAAAAATGTGAAACATAAAAAAGAACTTTAAGTAGTAATTTTGACAATATTAAGTAATTAAATATGTGCACAATAATTTACTGATCACAGTGGATCTACAAAAAAAACTAAAAACCTTTAGTAACAGACTGAATATTGGTAAAAATCCAATTAGTTTTCTTAATATATTTCAGGTTCATACACTGAAAAAAGTAAAATATTGAATCATTTTAACCATTCTTTGTCAATAGGTCACACATTTAAAAGCATCTTGTTGAGTGAATCAGATTAAATTAAATAAAAATAACCCGAACCCTATGAAACTTAATGTGGCTCATTCAACTAGATTTTTTTATGTGTGACCATAAAAAGTCAAAATTATGAGAAAAAAAAAAGTTAAAATTTAATTTTTAAGTTTTACTTTTTTCAGTGTAGTTAAAGTACTTTTAAAAAAAAAACAATAGACAGACAGAAATAAACATTTGCATGTATTTGTAATATTTAACAGTGAAACAACAACAACAACAACAACAACAACAAAAGGGTTATTTTTAGGTTATGATTTTCAGGTTCCACATTTGGCTGAAAATCCATCTAAAGTTTTTCAAACCAGTAAAATACTAATAATAGTTTATATCTAAGGCTGTCAAATGATTAAACATTTGAATCAGGTTAATCACAGGCTTGGTTTGGATTCATTTAAATGAATCATAACCAAAACACGTTTTTGGTCGACTGTTTTGTCTCTGGCTTCTTTTGTGCTCAAATTTCCCAAAAATACACTAACGAACACAAAAAAGACAGAGGAAAAAAATAATCTAAAACAGAGAAAATCAACTAAAATTCACAAAAAAAACCTAACACAAAATAAGCAATGAAAATTTCAAAATATATATATATATATATATATATAAAAAAATCTTCTAAAATACAGAAAAAAAGCACCAAACAATTTAATCAAATATACAAAACATATGCAAAAATATGAATAATTATATATGTAACTAATATGTTTGTTCAACACCAGTTTCAACAATGACAACTTGAAACAAAACAACTGTTCCATTTAACTGTATTAACATTGGTGATAATGTACTATTCTGTGTTAATGCTTTCATTTTGACAGCCTTATTAATGTAGTCAGTGTAATGTTTCAAAAATTAATCCCATGGGCCAGATTGGACCTGTTGGAAAACTAGTTTTAGCTTGCGGGTCGTATATTTGACACCTGTGTTCTAGGCTGTTCAAGTCAATGGTGTCTGTTTAAACCACACGTGTCAAACATAAGGCCCAGGGCCCAAATCTGGCCTTCCAAGGTGTCCGATCTGGCACGTAGGATGAATAACAATGAAGATGTTAATGGTGTAAAAATTATTTTAATTAAGGTTCTACATACAGAATAGTCTCGAGCAGTAAAATATGTTCATAATTACTTATAAATAATGAAAACTGCAGATTTTAATGAAAAAAAGTCAAATTACATGAAAATCTTCATATTAAAAAAAACATTATTTTACAAAAACCTGAATAAACACCTGAACAAATATGACAATATCTGAAGAGAAGTACAAGTTTACAAATATTCTGCTTGTTAATAAATGTTTTGTGTCTTTTTAATTGAAATGTAAGTTGTTCTGCACATGTAGAAATGACAAACTAATAAACTGAGGCAGAAAATGGTTAAAATTGCACTTGTTTTTCTTAAGATATGTCAAGCTGTTGATATTATTCACATTTTGAGGGAAACATTATAGATTTAGACATTATAGTAAACATCATAATGTAATTGTACTGTTTTCATTGTTATAATTTCACTGCTCTGGCCCTTTTCTGATCATTTTGGGTTGAATGTGGGACCTGAACTAAAATGCGGTTGACACCCCAGCTTTAGACCCCAGCTTTAGACAATACAAATAACTACGTGCTTATACTTGCAGAGGATGTCAGTTGAGTAGGTGGTCCTTCAGTGTGGCCTCGGATGCATTCACGTACACACAGCTAAAAGCATGTGTCCATATGCGTCCCAGAACTCCTCTGAATGTGGTCTGAGTGATGAGACCTCAAAGCATAGTGATACTTTCACACCTGTTAATGCCAGCTGTGGGCCGTACACACATGTGAGAACAATGGTGCGTTTGGATTGTTTATACACTGTATGTTCAGATCACTGCAACACATTTTATGTAAAAAGTCACATAGACTGTTTAAAGCTGTCATTCTATGTTTATTTCATTAATATTGCTATATTCTCCATTGTTATTGAATACATTGTGTGCTACTTCTATTTAAAAAAAACATCCGGATTGCTTTGTTTCCAGCAGTTTTTTCACGGTAGAAAAATGACATGAGGTCGAACAACAGAGTTGTTCAGGTACTTCCTCATACATGTTCATGACATGATGATGAGGCGTCTCTGATTGGCTCAGAATGCATGAAGGAACACTTCCCCCTCCCCTCTTGCGCCCTGTGTGTTTACCCTTACCAGAGTATCATCCAGCTAGGTTTCATGCTGTTGATTGTTCTGAAATGTGCAGGAAAAAAAAACAGAGAGCACATGAATTAGTTTGAACCGCCATTTTTTCAAGTTTGTGCAATAGCTACTGTGGCGCCGTCTTCTCTTGTACATGCTAATGCTAATGCTACTTCAGCAATGGGGCACGGGTTTAACCTTACGTTTAAACAGAGGAACACAGACCTATTATCTGAGGGCAACACAACTTGAAAAATGCTGCTGAATGATAGAATTTTATTTACGTTCTGATCAGTTGGATACTGTAAGGTGAGCATTAACCATAAAGTTTCCTGGAGGTGAAATTTACCACTGACAACCACCATCTATTGATCTAAAACAGGGGTCTCAAACATGCGGCCCGGGGGCCAAATATGGCCCAGCAAAGGTTCGAATGCGGCCCCCAGGATGAATTTGCAAAGTGCAAAAATTATATATAGTCAAAGCTGTGGAACTGATTTTAGTTCAGGTTCCACATTCAGACCAATATGGTCTACAGTCAAAGTATAGCAGAATAACATATTAAAATAATTACTCCATATTTTCTTCTCATTTTGATGTGAAAATAATGTAGATTATGCCTACAAATAATGACAACTTCAAATTTCTGTCTTTCTTATAGTGGAAAAAATAACATTAAATTGGTAACATATACTTATGAAATATCCTATAACAATAAAATGTGAAAAACATGAAGGAATATGAACAAACTGAAATTTCTAAAGAACATTAAGCATAATTTTAACAGTTAAGTGTTTTTGTAGTAGATCTGATCCATAATGCACATGCATAAATGATAAAGTGAAGCATAATATTGTTGGACTTGCATATATTTTTCTTGAGATATTTCAGTTTTTTCAGGGTATTTACACCTTTTTTGTTGGATATTTTTTTAAAGCAAGTTCATAAGGTAATATGGTTTGTTTGCACTAAAACAAACAGGTTAATATGCTATTATTTTACTGGTCCGGCCCACTGGAGATTAAATTGGGCTGAATTTGGCCCCTGAAAGGAATGAGTTTGAGACCCCTGATCTAAAAGTTTTAATACCTAATGTAAACAATTAGTGTAAACTATCATCTATTGATCTAAAATGTTTAATAGCTTCTAATTTTCTAATTCTATCAAAACATGTAACTAATTGGTGTAAAACGCAGTTTGTCATTATACTGAATGTTCAGAGGTGATGTAGTTACCATGGAAACGCCATCATCTTCTACAACGCTGCTTCGCCAGTAAAACCTATGGATTTGGATCTATTACAGTGGATGGTAGTGTAAAACATTATTTTTCTTCTCTGTTTCTAATATAATAATCCTTAACTTTACTCTGAGCTTTTATGAACATCTACATGATTAGTAAATTAATTGTTGGAATACACTAGATTATCACTGAAAATCCTACTAAATGATAATGAACCACTTAAGGATGGTAAAATATAGAGGAATAAAATCATGGAACTGCCACAAATGTCACACTGAGTTATTATGATCACTTTCAAAACGTTAGAAATAAAGACAGTATTTTTTGGGAACTGGCACCAAAGTAGCACTGGGCCTTTATGGGTTAAGGTAAAAAAACAAAACAAAAAAACCTGCATAAAAATAAATAATAATAATTGGAATACATATATATATATATATATATATATATATATATATATATATATATATATATATATATATATATACTGTATATCCCCTCATGCTTTATGGGGACTTCTGGAAAAAACAAATTAATTAATTTATATGGCCACATTATTTCTACTTTACTAGTGGGGACCTTTATTCATATTTAAGCCTTGTGGGGACCTGAATTCTGGTCCCCAGTGTCAGAAGTCCCCATGGTGTGACTGTGTAAACATATCAATGTCCCCATAAAGATAGGAATACAAGCACACACACACACTTGTAAAAGAGTATATAGGCAAATATAAAATTAGAAAAATAAAGAAAATGTAATGTTTTATTTGTAGAGGGTGTTACAGAACTAGTTAACGTATATATCTGTCTGTAATATTGTATACATCCATACCATGTTGTGAGAATGAGTTGGGGTCTAAAACAATACTAGTGACATACAAAAAACTCCTTTTTATTTTAATACACTCAAGATTTTTCAGACGTCACATCTGATGCATGACCTGCAGACGTTGGTTCTAGTATAAAAGTTGCTTTTAGATTTTTGCTTGTACAGCTTTGCTTATATTTCCAGACAACATGTTTGAGGTGTAACTTAGTCATTTTGCCCTTCTGCTCCGGTTCATGCCGTTCTCTGAGTGTAACACCAGAGTGAAGGATGTAGAGGTGGACTTCACAGCCCTGTGTCCACAGTCATGTCTCAAGTATTCCTACTCTGACAAACCCAAGGATATGATGAAGGATGTGGCTCAAATCAGTCATGTGTAGTGTTTTATTTGGAAATATGTCGCATACTGACATCGGTACAGAAAATAAGGCACTCCATTTTTCATATTTAGAAGAAAAAAAAAAATATATGACAAGCTTTGAATGGATGAACAATTTTTTTTGTTAAGCAACTACTGTAATTGTTTTGATACATGAAAAAAAAAGTTCAACTTGCCAATTTTTAAATAATTATTATTCATGACTCTTAAATACTGAACAGTTGCGTGCAACAAAAACTCATGATGCAGTGACTCATGTATCCATTCATCCATTTTGGTTTATTTTTCAGCACTAAATGCTATTGAACTTGGCTTCCTTACAAAAAGGACTGGGCCAAAAACACACACAGCATTAAATATGGACGCCCAAAGTGAGCTATAACCTTAAGTATTTATAAAAAGATGGTAGCTGTAAAGTTCACTGGGAATACTCAGTTGTTCTCAAACTTTTGAATAATTTATTCCCTTTTATAATTTTGTCTTATCTTTTACTAGTCAGTGAGAAACTCATCACCGAGATACGTACGCTAGCTTTTATCCTTTGACAGTCATGTTGTTAGTCAAAGTTAATGTTTCTTGGATAGTTTTTCCTTTGTGTCTCCTTCTCCAATGAACAGCATCTTGTTATTAGACCATTTTTGGTCAAATTTCTTTTCATAACACATGTGATGTATTATTTTCGAGTTCTAACAGATAGTTTGTCTTCTTCAGACGAAGCACAGACATGGTTCATGAGCTGAGCACTTCTGCCTGATATGACTTTGTTGATAATTATGTGGGGAAAAATGTGGAATTAACATTTGCCCTTTTAACAGTGAAATTGTAATATTCCCTTAAGGCTATGATAAGGCGTATTACAGCAGAACAGAGCGATCAAAATGTAAACATATGAAAGGAAACATTTTAATCCTGTTTAAAAGTTAACATGGAGATGTTAGTGTTACACTTAAGCCATGTATGCTATGCTAATGTGGCTAAAGCAGAAGTTCTCAACCTTTTTTTGGGCTCATGAGCACATTTTAAAGATGTCAAACCACTTTTCCACGTTCCTTTTGGAATCTGATGGGTCACCCCGAGTTACCAACATATGCTACGTTTGCTGCATGATGTGTCACCTCCACTGACTGTATTTACCAGTCATAGAAAACAACAGAGAAATGAGAGACTCAGAAAAAGCCTGTCCACTACATGTCACAAGGACATTGGCGTCACCCACCCACATGGGGTTAAGCTTGTCCCCCACTGCAGCGAATCTGAAGTAGCATTAGCATTAGCATCTACAAGAGAAGATGGAGCCACAGTTGAAAAAACTGGCAGAGCAAACTGGTTCATGTGCTCTCTGTGGAAATATCGATCAATAACAATTAACAGCTGTGCACCTTAGCAAACTAGTTTCATCAGTTGTTCGGCAGTGTTTGCAGCTATTTGTGCTGTTGAGAGAAAGTAGCTCCAAGCAATTATGAGGTGTAAGTTTTTGTTCAGTGCCGTTTTTTTTACGCAAATAAATCACTCATTTAAACACATATTGTTTTGAGAAGAAACACATTGTATTTTGTTGACCCCAGGAAACCTGCAGGGACTACTTTCACTTTGACCAAAACCGGACTAGAACTGGACTCATAGGACACTGTCAGGGGTAAGTCACTGTGGGTGCACCAGAGTAAAGACACTGATTCCATACAAATGAATGTGAAAAATAGTGAACTATCCCTTTAATGGTATATATTCCTTCATTAATTCTTAATGTAAAAAAAAACAATTGATGAATAAAAGAACAATGTTTTCATTACATGAACCTATTTGACTGAAAAACAGAACATTTAATTTCAGAATTATTCTAAAATCATAAAAAATCATGTAAGTTATGAATTCTGACAAGTTGATGAACATAAGGTTGAATGGACGACTACAAATGAAATGTGGTTGAACGACCACAACACTCAAAAGCAGTGTGGTTCGTTAAATTCTTTAAAATGTATGGTACAATATGATTGGTTAGAGGCTTGTGTTATTTTTTTAAAGCTGTTTTTTTTAAAGCGTCATTTATACAGTAAATGACATAGTTCCATAGAAGGTTAAATGTTCGCAAATATTCTATGAGAATGTTAATATTACTTGGGAAGTCAAGCATCTACTGCACACTTCAAGGACCTGTGCATCTGGAGTTAACGGATGAAGCTGAACTATGAAGCCTAATAGAAAAGTGTCTGACAAACTGACTGACCCCATTGCATATTCTGTTTCCATGTCCTCCACCCACTGAATGGAGCTGCTGTTGATGCGGTCTACCGGAGAAGATCCAAGAAGAGAGCTCGAATGGAAAGAACAGGTGAGCCATCAGTCTCTGAGATTCACCGTGGCAATACTTGAAAAGACAATTAGACTGCTTAAACAATGAGGCCTTTGTAACGCTCCCTCACTTTCTTCCTGGCTCTTTCTGTTTTTCCGAACACATGTGAAATAACAGTAGACGTCAGAGCGAAGAGGTGTTTCTGTATGGCATCACGGCAGACTTAGCCCAGTGAATTCAGTGAAAAAAAAAAAAAAAAGAGGTGCAGACAGGTGCTGAAAGAGGGGCTGGGGTTTACACGTGTCTTAAAAACATTGAACGAATTATCACGGCAAGAGCAGTCGTCGCTTTAAGTGACTTTACAAAATAGATCTTCCTCATTTCCTTGTGTTGACAATAGGTTATTTGAGGACATCAGTGTAAATTCTGAGATTTAAACACACTGTACACTATACACTTGCTGAAAACTTAAAAACACTGTGAATTATGTTGAACTGAATTGTTGATTGATACCATGAGTTTTGAGTTTCCCAACCCAAACGTCTAAAACTAAAGTAGAAAAGCAGCCAGAGTCGCTCCATTTGTTTGGAGCTTGCTTATGCTTCATCAAAAATACAGACTGCTAAGTTGCATAAATGGAAAAAAAAAAGAATGATGTTACTTGATATTAGAGAGAGGCAGCATCTATCATGTGTGTCGACATGGGTTTGGACTTTGGAGAAGGACGCATTAGTATAAATATCGAAGCAAAAGCAGGATATTTTATAGGTTGTTTTGCTAAAAGTCTTCACTAGAAATGTAAAAGGTTGGGGCTGGTTAAGAAATGTAGAATAGAAATGTCTAGAAATGTCACATGCTAAACCTCACATTATTGTGTGTATTGAAAGATTAAAGGGTACAGGAAATTCCATCTGCATTTTACCCATTAGCTAAGCACTGTCTTTAGGTAGGACATTATATACACAATATAAAGTAGTGTTTTGGCCACTGAAAAGAATCAAGAATCATTATAGAAGCACAATGACAATTCATTCAGTTAGTTTAAGGCACATAATAAGAGAAATAGCTGACAATATATATACCTTTTTCACTGTGTATAAAATATCCTGCTTTTGCTTCGATATATACTGTGTATATATATATATATATATATATATATATATATATATATATATATATATATATATATATATATATATATATATACATATATACATACATATAAAATAGATTAAAATTGAATTAAAAAATAGTACTGCACATCAAGAGTGAGGTACAACCAGTAGCCATATTGCACAGAATTTCATTGTTTTTTTAATGCAATGACAATAAAGATTCTATTCTATTCTATTGTATGTACTGCATGGTATGTAAGATAAATTTTGCTAACAATCTTCAATAGAAATGAAACAAAGGCTGCTAATTATAAGTTTCTAAATGTCACATGCTAAAACTCACATTAGTGTATTGAAAAGTTAAAGGTGGAACTCAATTTATTATTGTAAGAAAATTCCACCTTCATTGTACCCATTCTAACACACTTAGCATCCAGCATTAGTAGCTAAGCACTATCTTAATATAAATGATTGTTTTAACTGAATCAAAGAATCAAAAATCATTATACAAGCATAATGAAATTTATTCAGCAGCTCTTAGCTTTTAAGGCACACACTAAAAGAAATACAACGTATATGTGAATAAATAAGAATAAAAGAAAATAAAAAAATAGATTAAAAATAAAATAAAAGTAGCGGTGCACATCAACACTGAGGTAAAACCAGTATAAGTATATTGTGCATATTATGGTATATTAAATCCATTATCCTAACACTCTTCTTTAGAAATGTAGCAAAACTAATTAGATGTGTCTGAATGCCATATGCTAAAATTCACATTAGTGTGTGTATTTAAAGGTTAAATGTCTTCCTGATGTAGACAGGCCTCTACTGTGACTATGTTGAAGTCTGGGTTGAAAACGTTTCTGTTCAATAACTGGAGGGGAATTATATGCACTCTGACCTTCTTTATTTTATTTCATTGATATCTATATTTTATTGATTATGTTTTAAGTTATGTTTAAAACTCTCCCTACATTGTACCGAGCCTATTACACTTAGCAGCTAGCTTTAGCAATTAGCATTAGCGCATGGGGAGCAGTAAGCTGCCATTGAATGTGATCAGGGAGGGAAACCAGTGGTAAATATAACACTATCACGTCAAAAATGTATGTTAATTTGTGTATAACTTGTATAACGTATAATTTAGAACGTGACATGATGTTTTGTTCTCTTTATAAAAATGAATGCTGATTGGTCGATCAAATGCCACTGCACTCACTAAAGAAGAGAGAGTTTATTTTATTGTATTTTATTTTATTTATGTGACAGGAACAATATATTTAATATGTAGATTATGCAATGTATATAACACTTGTTTCCATAGTAACTCATGCCCCTGATTGGGTTTTAAATAAACAACACTATTAATGATACGAATAAAAAAACAAACAAACTGTATGATAGAACAACTTTAAAATGGACAAAGACTAAGTACTTGATAAAAATAGAAAATGATGTAAAAACACTGTCAACAAAAAGTAATGCATGTAATGATTTAGAATGATGCAGGGTGTTTTTCAGTTGTTTGAGCCACATTTTTGCCTTATGGTTGAAAACGTTTAAACTTCTTACTGTATGTTTTATCTCAGGTGGTAAAGCTTTCCAGATTTCATCAGGGAATGTTAGAGCAATAAACACTGAAAAAGACCAGAGAGGGAAAGAATGTACAGTATAAGTCTTTCAGTGTATATTGCACTTCATTGCTCTGTCCAATAATAATTAAGCTTTTATATCATTATCTTTCCATAGCATATATATCTGATTATTATGTCATGGGTAATGAAGTTCTTTGGCATTTGATAAATGTTGAACTGAATTAAAGTTTTTTTTTTTTAATTATTTTTTTAACTGTACAAAGATATGTACTTCATTGAACATGTTATATATTACTGCTAGGAACCACTGTTTTTAATGTATTTTTTCCCCTCTTCTGGGCCTGTGGATATTGTGGTCCATTCTCTTAACACAGTAGCACATTGATGATTTGTACACCATAAAAGAAAAAAAAACAAGTCTGTTCTGAGCGATTGTCAAAACACAGCCAATCTGATCCCAGTATGAAAATAAACTTCACATTTTATGGTAACAGAACTACTCTGATGCTTATTTACATGCAATTATACACTACTGAAAACTCACCACATTTGTACATCAGCTTTATCCAGTAAAAGTGTCAAATTATTTAAAATATGTAAGACCCGTTTTATTATAAGACTTGGACAAAGCTGTTATTGGGTCTGTAAAAATACCTGGAGATGTTAGCAGTCCAACACTTAGTAGGCATAATCATTTCTGCGTAGCTACAGTGCGATTCTAGGAACTTCAGCAGCGGAGGATAGCCAGTTGACATTAGTATGTTTGGGAAAATGTTCAGTGCAATCAAGTACAGACCTTTAGGCAGTAATGTGATTACATTACAGAGACTTAGGGGATTTAATGGTGGAAAATGTCAATAGATCTTGAAGGGAAAGTACCAGGCTCTCCTTTAGCTGCATGGTTTGAGCTCATGTCTCTATGCAGAATATGCTTGAGCTGCATGGCATTGGGTATCACAAAATACAGTAGGCCTCTTTGTAAATGCTCAACCCCCTCCCCTTTGCATGTTGTTTGTAAGCCCTGTAATACAGCTTCCAGTTTAAGCCAACATCAGGAGCTATTGTGGAGAATTTTGTCAACGTACACTTTTTGGGCCTCCCTACCAGGCCGACAGCTCCCCTGAGTTCCCAGCACTCACCAGGTGGGAGATGTTATAATGGCCATGTGGGACAATTTTATATGAAACACCTCTTTGCCTTCCAGGCCCGTGGCTGTTAAATCCCCCCTTCATGGCCAATCCTACCAGCGGTGCTCTAAGCTCCCTACTGGGGTCAGGGACTGAAGGTCGGAAGGCTCTGGGGGAAAAAAAAAAAAAGCACGGACCCTGTATAGAAAACGAAAGGGGAGGGATAGGGTTCCAGCTGTATGTCCTCGCTTTTTTTTTTTTTTTTTTTTTTTTTCCCTCTTCAAAATATTTGCAGAGTGAGGGGCCATGAATGGGACACAAGTTGTAGGAGGCCTAAGGGGGAAGTGAAAGTGCTAATTATCCTGTACCTTTAAGTCACGGTGCTTAACACTCACTTTATCTGAAGAGTGTTGACTGAGCATTCTTTTACATAATGTTCAACTATACACGATATACATACTCTGCAAAAATCTCAATCGTACCGAGTGTGTTTTTCTCATTTCTAATCCAAATATATCATCACACTTAAAATAAGACATAATTGCCTGAAGAGGAACTTTTCAGTTAGATATAAAAAAACTTATTACTGCCAGTAAATTTTTTTTTTCATTTTTCCATGGCAAAATATGGTGCATGAAAGTCCAACAGTATGGCAGTCACATTTGCAATTTTTACATTGCCCTGCACACTTAAATAATTTAAGCTGACCTTGTGCTAATGGCTTCAGGCATTTTAATGGCAGCAGTATGTCAGGTGTGGTCTCCTGTCATCCATGTTGCTTAGGATCAAGTCTTGTTTTGGGGTCTTTGGCTCATCTCACATGAGCAGACAGTGTTGGATATGTCTTCTTATAACACTACTGGTGGGAGGAAGAGCATTGATTCCAACACCACTGCTGTAGATTTCTACTTTGAAATCATCAAATGTTGCAGCTGTTGTGGTTGACCTAACCCCCGCCCAGACACGCACCAAGTACTTCTTGGCCAGTGCTGCATCTTGCTCCCCCAATACTTCTCCAAAGTTTGCCAAGTACTGGACAGGGTCAGAAACCATAGCAGTGTGTTTAGTCCCAACCTTACTCATGCAATCATCTCCTGACAGGAAATGTGCTTTGATCAAAGTCTTTGTCAGTGATGGAGTGGAAGCATTGTCCACCTCTCACCAGTACCATACCAAATACTTTTCTGTTTTTTTTAGTGATCGACCAAAATTGATTTTTTTGGGGCCAATATCATGTATCTTTTTTAGATCAGCCTTAGCCAATGACCCATACAGAGTGTCGATATTTCGAAGCCGATCCTGATTATTTTTTTCTCTGTCAAATGATAACAAATAGTTTAGTTAGAAACTTTAATTCTAAATAATAATAAAGTAACAGTTAAAATAAAAAAGCTTCCAGTATAAAACTAATGCAATTTTACCACATGTATGTTAGTGATAAAGAAAACTGAAATCTTAAATGCTGGTTGGCTCAAGTTTCCAAGATAAGTCTTTGGTCAAAATATGACATTCTTAGAATTAACAACAGATTAAGTTTTAGTCCAAAGGAATATTGTTCTCAGATCTACTTCAAAACACTGTCTGCACATGATGATCCATTCACTTTACAGGTTCTTTCCAGTGGAATATTTACTAAACCACTTTATACATGTACCACCATGAATGTGAAATAACACACCAACATATATATTAAAAACATGAACTAACCAACACTTTTGTCATTTTTCTGATTGATCTGATTAAAGTATGTAAGATTTAACACATTTAATGTCTGAAGCAGATACTTTCTAAAAAATTGTAGATCAGTGGAACCTAATAAATATTACTTCATCAAAAAATATTTGTTGTCAGTGTGGACACCAGTATATCCAGGAAGATGGAGATGCTGTGAACTTCAGTTACCAGTAAATCATAGCAGGAAAAAAGAAAATATACCATAACAATTCAAGAAAAACAACTGGAATACCAGCTATCATTCCTATTTTTGCCTAGTACAGTATAGGAAGATTGTGTAAGAAGATCGTATAAACACCACAGTGGCTGTGTCCTTCTTAAATAAGACATGGATCAGGTGTTTATTCAGTAGAATAAGGTGTGTTTGTGTTGGAGCTCACCAGACACAGGAATGGAATGGCCGTCATACATGCAGACATGCTGATTTCACAGGAAATTACAGTGGTCTGTTCATTTTTTCCAGAGCTGTATACAGTATATTCATCCTATTTTTGCACCTCAAATCTGCAACCTGCTAAAAATGAAACAATAAGCAGTTTGTTGCAGCGTTCATTAACATGACAGGAGCCTTTGTTTACTTTATGGGGACTGTCTTAACACTGATAATGCATGATTAACACTCCTAATCTGCATTTCATTACCGTGTTTGCCAACGGATTTATTTTCTCCTATTACCAGCTCGCCTTCTGTGAATTCCATACATGACCTGTGTGCTTACATTCCCAGCATGAACAAAGATATTTACTAAATTTTTTTATCATTACTGCAGCTTATCTTCTTGCCTTGCAGCCGCTTTTCAGACTTTTGGGAGGTAGTGTTTACACTGGAAAATAGTTTCTGCTTTGAGCGCTTAACCTAACAAGTGAATTTAAGCTCAAGTTATAAAAACAGAACAGCACACAGAGCGTTTTTTTTTTCTTTTTTCTTCGCTTTAGAGAGTGCTGCTGATCAGAATCACAGCTGACACTCATTCACACAGAGGAAAATGTGTGTGCTTATCATCAGTGTTGATGCAGACATGTTTAACGTGAGAAGTAGCTTCAGGTCCTCTGGTATTCTCTGGTATTCATGGAGAGGGGGTTTGTGCTGTCAAAACAGAAAGAATAGAGTGAGTTTCACCACAGAAAACTGTACTTCTAAATGATTTTCATGATGCAAGACAGATTGAACTGATTTACGTGGTGTTCAAAATAGTCTTTCAGAACTTATTGTTGGATTTTGGAGACTTTATAGAAGAATTCATTCTACTAAAATAACATAATCGCTCATGTTAAATGAAGTCAACTTTTATCATTGGTTTAAACACACAGATTTATTGTTTTAACCCTTTATCATCCATGTGGCTGTTTTTCGTTATTTCTGTATATATTACAAGACCGAGACAACAATCTCAGGTCCAATGTGGTCTACAGGGTCTACAGGGTCTGTAGGGTCCACCTCTGCATGAACAGTGAGTGTACCTGCTTTGTTCAGTACCATTAAGTAATGCTACTAATGTAAAAACTGATGTTCAAAGGGATCATGTGGACATGGACACGAGTCTTGACCAACATTTATGTTGATCTAATCTAATCCTGCATTCCAGCCAGGTCTTTGAAACCTTCAAACCACGACTCATGACTTTGTAGCATTCCAGGCAAGTCACGCCAAAGTAAAGTCATATTATTCATGTCACATAAATGGGAAAATTTACAAGTCCTTCTTCAAAAAACAGACAATGCAACCTTTAAAAAGGTATTTTTGCAAATAATTTCCATAATTTACCATCAAAATGAACATCCAGAAACATATCTATCTCCATTTTGCAACATTTAACAAGAAAATGTGTCTCAGTTCAGCACAAGCATTTGGTTTCGGCCAGAATACATTAAATTAGAGTAATAATGAAATCAATATAAAGTGATATTCAAACCAGCAAGAAATGTGAAAATATTAACCCAATAGGTTTTCATTGTGCTACATTATTTAAACATTTTCCCTCCATATGTCAACTTCTACCCTTTCAACCCACAAATGTATTTTTTTTTGTCATTGAAATCTTCCTGGGTGAACATAAGCTAAACTACCTAAAGTACCATGTGAAATGTCACTGTAGATCCTGTCGTCCATGGCTCCCTACATGGACACTGCTGAGAGGGACACTAGCTGAACAAACAGGAACACACCACATACTGCAGACTCAGAACAATGGACTACTGTACCATGAGGTCCAGTGCCTTGCTCAAGGGTATATCAGCCAATAATTTCTCTGCCAGTTCATTTCCCTGAAGCCTCTTCCAGACTGTGGCTGCCAAGCTCACTTGTATGTTCAGCGATGGAACATGACTAAATATAAACTTAATGGACATAATGAGGTTGGTTTCATTGTAAAGATCTGTTCAGGTAAATAATATATATATATTTTTTTTTAATTACACTAGCATTTTAGCCATTTTGCAATTTAGCAAACTGTACGTTCTATTCTAAGTTAATGACATGGTTATTACTTAATTCATGTGGTGAGACAAATTCAGAACATGCATATGCCTGTTTTCTACAAGCTTTAAACTCATCGTTTTACAAATAGATCAGATTTTCCTTCCGTCAGTTGTTAAAATTGGGTAAGATTTAAATCCATAAATCTGAGTTACTTTCACCAAGAGTGAAATGTTAGGATAAGTTCTTCTGTGACAATTACAGGTTGCTGCAGGTTAAAGTATTTCCAGGTTCATTGGGAAGACATTTTTATGATGGTAGACTTGCATAAATCAGTTGAATAATTATATATATATATATATTTATTTTTTTTTTCATTTTTTTGCTTAACATGGTGTCTATGCCTTGTTTTTTTGTGTTTTTTTTTACTCTGCTCATTACAATAATACATGGTTTTGGTCTCACACTTTCCAACAACAGTGTAGTGAGTAAAATCTGAGTCCAAGCCATTGATTTTTCATGCAACAATACCCAAAAAGTAAATGAAAATCATCATGAATCCATTTTTAATGACTTGACAATGATTGTTTCATCTTCAATCAAAACCTCCAGATGATTTACGGCTCATCTATGTGCATGGTCAGGCTGTATAAGTGTTTGCTTTGGGCTGTCAGTCAGGAAACATTCCTTTGGCAGCTGATGAGAGTTTCCAGAACCTGAGAGGGCTGTAACATTGATCGTGTCCTCGAGGGAGAATAGGCTTCCTTCTCCAGTTTGTCATGGAGGATATCTGGGCGCTATGTGCGGCCCAGCCTGCTGCGCTCGGTCTGGTGGTGGTAAACGCTCAACAGCCTGCAAACCATCTCCCCGTCCACTTGAGCAACACTTTTCCTGTCAAGAAAACCAGAGTCTAATAGCTCACACATGTCAGTCATTAAAGAAGAGAGTGATGAGACCATGATGAGCCACTCTGTTTTTCCAACGCCGTCTCTTTGTGTTTCTTTCCTCCTTTAAAAAAAAACAAAACGTTATACTTAGGGTTATCTTAAACAATACCAGAGACTGTATGGATATAATATGCAAAAACATAAAATAATGCAAGTTTCCATCCAGCATTTTATCATTTTTATACACGGTACAAAAACAAAAACAAATTAACAGCAAAAAAGTTGTAAAATAACATTTAAAAACTGAAAATACAATGTAAAATTTTTGTGTTAATGGTAAAATAAAATTTATTTGTAGTTTTTACAAGAAGAGTATGGCTCCAAAAGCAGATTTGTATATAGAAATGATGTATTGTTTTATTATTATGCATCATTGTTTTGAGAAAATAAAACTGTAAATTGAAAACAATGTGGTGCTGTTTAAAGTGTTAAAATAATGGTCTATTTGCTTTAAAAAAATAAATAAATAAGTAAACGTTGAAAAATTAGAGATTTTAAATAGATTACCCAACAGGTGGCTGTGGTTCAGTTGAATAATGTACATACTTAAAACATTAAATCTACATGTTTAAAGTAGTAAATCCATGTGTTACTCTGTAAATACGTTCATAGTTTTTTTTTTTTTACAGTACTTTTCTGGCAACTCCAACAGCCAGGTTTTTTTTCTGTAAAATAATTTTTTTAACAGTGTAGTTTCAGACTTTATGCTTCAGCTTTACCCTAAAATTCTTCCAATTCTATCTCCTATTTATTTCTGTTTTTGGTACGTGTTGGTTTTTCCTTGCTGCTTCTCATCTCAGCTTGACGTTTGTTTCTGGTTTAATTTCTGTAATTAATTAATTCATTCATTCATTAATTCAAGGGCTGCTGTGGTCTCATGGCTGTACATCATTTTTATTCCACCAAAGAGCAAAGATGAAGTTGAAATCCTAAATGTGAAAATACGACAGTGCGGGGAGTCTAAATCATTCATGTCATGGTTCAGCCTAATTAAAAAGCTTAGCAGGACTTGCCTGAGGTTCTTAAAGACCTTTCAACATCCTTTGAAGCTTACAAAGTGCTGTTTCCTCTCTAAGTAGTTGTAAAAGCAGTAAAGATACCTTGTGAATCTACGCTCTGTTGCATTGGTCAGGTATAGTACCATTGCATTACAATGCCAAAACAATGTTAATGAATTAATTCATTACCAGTTATCTTGTAGTTAAAGGATATTATAATTCACAATTGACTCTTTTCCAAACTTTTGTCCTTGCGAGCTCATTTTAAAATAAGTGATTCTCAACTGGTGGTTTTGCCACCCAAATGTGGGTCACAAACCTGTGTTCAGTGGGTCGTGGCCCGTTATCTGGGCAAAATATAATGGCAAGAAACATTAGTTGAATTTTATTAATTACATATATTTTGCATGAAAACACAAAGTGTGTAAACATTTCGTGTCCCTGAAAAGTTTTGAATAATTACATTAGTTTTATGTATACTTGAGTACATGATTGAATTCAGTTTATTTTTATACTTTTGTATACATTTTTGTTTTAGATAAAACATGTAATTTAGTGTTAAAGAGAATACTTTCATATTTAGCATCATCACTTGTTGATCATTTTGGTTTAACATTAAATAATAAATGAAAGAAATAAGAATCTTCTGTGTTTGAATACTGTGTTACCTTTATTATCTCAGGTTCAAAACAAACCATCGTTTTTATTAAATGCATTTGATGAGTTTAACTGTTATCAGTTTGGTTCTATTCCCACACCAGACCTTTCTGTGTGGAGTTTACATGTTGTCCTCGTGTCTGTGTGGGTTTTCTCCAGGTACTCCACTTTCCTCCCACCATCCAAACACATGCACTGATAGGTTAATTAGTTAATCTAAATCACCCATAGGTGTGAATGTGAGAGTGATTGTTTGTCTATATATGTTCAGTCCTGAGATGAACTGGAGACTCATACAGGGTGTACCCCGCCTTCACCCACTGTAGCTGGATTAGACCCCCAGTGACCCCTGTGACCCCTGTGAGGATAAAGCAGGTTCAGACGATGAGATGTGTTTGGGTCCTGAAGTCGGACCAGTTGATAACCACTGTTTAAATAAAAATGCATTAAAACGACTAAACTCACTCTGTTTGCCCCTCTCCCCTCAGGCAGGGGGCTATGGAGTATTAAGAGCAGGACCACCAGACTGAGTAACAGCTTCTTCTCAGAACCTGTGAGATTACTCTTTACTAAGATTACTGAACTCTGGAGGACCCCTGTACCCCTGACACCCCCACCCCTCATCCCTACCTGGACTCCACCACAGAGGCACAGAACAGTGACACAACTGCAGCACTTCACTGTTCTTTTTATTTATATATACTTTTTTTATTTCAGGATAAAGCAGGTTCAGGTGATGAGACGAGACTTTTTTATTTAAAAATGGCCTTAGTCTATACGTACATTTTTATGCATAGATTTTTATATCCGGTTGCTCCGGAACCAGGTGAAAGACATTTAGTTTTGTCTCATGTTTAACATGTGTTGGAATGACAATAAAGAATCCTTGAATCCTTAAATATAGTTAATTTATACTGTGCAATATGAACTGCATGAGCCTTTATGAAACAATAGAGTTGATCATATTTCTGGTTAGTTCTTTACTCTGACTTGAACTGACTTGGACTGAAGGGACGCTGCTGAGTCCAGACAGTAGCAGCTGATTCCAGCCTAAAGCAGCTTCCAAATGATCATCAGTCATGGTAGAATGGTATTTGAACTTAATAATCTTCATGTGGGAATAGCAGCCACAGTCTAATTAACTGTCATCCTAGTTTGCTCACCTTTCTGTTTTTGAGCACATTGTTCTGGGGGAAGTCTGCGTTAGAGTTTTTGTGAACAGTTCAAAGTGTCTCTATGGAATAGCAGTGATAGATTGACAGAACAGATGATCACACTTCAAATATGGCAGCAGAAAAAGAGTCTTCCTCTCATTTTGCATGGGAGTGGTATGTTTTCGGTACTGGGTCCAGCTCTACTACTCACTTTTATATTTTTATATACCCTTAGTGGATATCAATGTGAAGGTTAAGTTGTTCACTTAACTCCCAGGAGTTTTTGTGATTGACACATGATGACCCTGTGTTAGATCTCAGACTGGGGGATAGATGATATACTTGGATCTCATTTTTTACCTCCACCATGGAGGTTACAGTATGTTTTTGTTGGCGTTCGTTGGTTTGATTAAATTTTCAGGGTAGGTTGGTAAAGGGGAGATCTGGAACTGATTAGATTTTGGTGGGGGGGGGGGTCGGGGGTCTGCACTTTCAGATTGATTTTCTAGTTTTAAACCGCATTTAATTCGATTTTATTTTATCTCAAATGCCATGTGATCTACCTGCACTACCTTTGACCTTCACATACACTGTGTATTAGGGAAACAACAATAATATTGTAAAATGTAGACACATTGATCTGGGTTTACTGACAACTGTGAGCTTAACTACAGGTAGTGCATTATAAACATTTTATACTCATAAAATAACATCATTGTGAATGTAGCTCTTGAATGTTCACTGAAAAACCTTCTGTTCTATTATATCTGAACTGTTACCACAGAATTGTGCCATTTCCAATACCAGAAATTAGAAAATATTATAATTGATTGGTTTTTATATATATACAGTATTTTCTCAGTTTAGTGATTTATATATGGTTTTACAACTTAATTTTGTGTTTCATGTACATTTGTAATGTGGATGAGATATGACCCACCAAGGATCATATGTCTCCGCAAAGGAGGTCATGTTTTTGCCGGCGTCTGTCTGTCTGTCTGCCTGTCTGCCTGTCTGTCTGACTTTATACAACATAACTCAAAAAGACATGGACGGATTTCAATGAAACTTTCAGGATAGCTTGGGAATGACACACGCACCAATCGATTAGATTTTGATAAAGATCTAGTGATGAAGTGATTCTGGATCACTTTGAAATATATTCTCCATTTACCACAATCTAAAACTTCAAAGTGATCCAGCCTAGGCAGACGTCTAGCTCATGACTGACTTCTAATTTGTGTAACTTCTGCTGTCTTGGCCAGGACGTTATTTTAACCTGGATTATCTTTTTCCAGGTTAAATAAAAATTCAATTTAAATTTAAAACAATATGTAATCTAGAATAATACCATGTAATGCATAAATCCGGAAAAGTGTAGAATAAACTGTGCTTACAAAGCTCTTTTCACTTACTCTGCAGTTCTGTCTGAGGAAAAACTAACACACATTTTTATATTTGCATACACATATACACAGACTTTGGCTGTACGATACCTCTAGAACAATGTGTTTGTACCAACTTGTAATGTACAAAAACTTTCCCATTGGTGTTGATTTAATACAGTTGTTGTATATAATAAGTACTGTTAAAGTTTTTAAACTGTTTTGAGGTTTTCCTTCTTCATGCACCTTGGGATTAGGTGACCCTTTTACTTTAGACATGAGTGTTTAAAATATAACTGCTGTGTTTATAAGGACCACCAGTACTCATATTAAGAGTCCAAATAAAATTAATTTTGACTGTTGGACGGGTAATAATTATGCTAATAATAACAAGCACAGTGCAATTTTTAATTCCTTATAAAGACATCAATAATACTCTTCCTGTCAATTTGTCAGTGTCTGTGCTGGACCAATATCCATGAAACTTTCAGGAAGGGTGTGAGGTGGTCCAGAATAGATCCCATTAAATTTTAGTGAATGTAGCTCAAAGGTCAAGGTCAACAAAAATTGTTTTCACAATGATCAGAGATGAGGAAAATCAGGAATTTCCTTTTCATTCCTGTATCCTCAGTTTTACATATAAATTATTTGAACTCACTGTTGAACGATGAAGAATAAATTCTTTCTGTCAAAGTTCAAGGTCACAAAAAAATGTCAAAACAAAATTTTGGATATAACTTTTGAACTATTCATATCTTAGTGTCTTCCATTGAGCACCAACATGCTGATCTTTGCACCTCTTCTGCACCTTGTGTGTGTATATATTTTGACCTATTGACCCAAGAGGTCAGGGGACATTTGGTCAGTACCTAAAAAAACTACAATGAACTGTAACTGGAGATAGAGACTACTGTTGACAGATAGGAAACTACATATAGGCTCTAAAATGGCATCATGACCTTTGACCTTGAGAGGTGGCTTTTGCATTTTTTCATGGGGGCAGTGGATGTAAGTCTTGTACATCATATGTGTTAAAATCAGACTTGTGGACAATGTATTTCTGTCCCAGTCAGGTGCAGAAGCTGTATTTTCCAATAAAAGGCAACAGTAGATTTGTTTCTTGAAGAGGGCGGACGGAGGTTGGCGAGTTGAGAGAGTGAGAGAGAAAATACCAAAGCGGAAGATGAAATCAAGCAGATAAAAAAAACAAAAAACAAGCAGTTTACACTGGCACAGAGTTGTTGTGACCGCAATTGATAAGGGTGAGGTGGCAGGTAAAAGTGTATAACACCATATTACTGTTGATGTGTGCTGGTCTGGGACATACTAAAAGTTGTGAACATCTCACATGAATGAAACAATACAAGGTGTTGGGACACCTATTTTTTGGGTCTTGAAGGTTCAGTGAAAATGGCAAAAAACTTTGACAGTATGGAGCTCTCTATAGCTGACAGTCAATGAGTTAAGAGCTAAAATAGTTGGAGGAGGAGGAGGGGGGGTTGTTCTGCCTGGCATCACTTGAAAATAACTGTCAATATTAGTTTTTAAGTAACAAGGTTTAAACACAAATGAATATGTGATCTATTTGTGTTCTTTTCTTACCCTGGTTTCTATTATGTAACTTCTTTGCTTGAATCTTACTGTAACTAATACAGTAAAAAAAAAAAAAAAAAAAAAAAAAAACTGGTAAAATTATTGTAGGAAAGTACACTTTTGAGAAATAAATTGCTATCACTGTTTTATATTA
Organism: Siphamia tubifer; assembly: GCA_020466265.1. NCBI lineage: Eukaryota > Metazoa > Chordata > Actinopteri > Kurtiformes > Apogonidae > Siphamia > Siphamia tubifer. The sequence goes on from CM035793.1 coordinate 32,488,811, forward strand.
TGTATTTGATCGGTTTATTTGTGCTGACATACTGCTCTGTAGCTGCAGTATAAATTAGATGGAAAATGAAATGCTGGACTACCAGATTACACCAAGTGTCTTCGTCTGTAATTTTCTTGTTTTAAACAGTTAGCGCCATTCTGACATTTGGCTGCACATACTGCACCAATAAGCTGGCAGTAGATACCGTAGTGACATATGGAAGTGTTTGGATCTTCTGTCTGCATATCTGTCTACACTCTTAGATGTACTTGTTTTTATTTCCTGACTATTATTACCTCTGCCAACAAGGGCAAAGGCTATGTGATCACTTGTGTTTGTCTGTCAGCAGGATTATGCAAATACTACTGCACTGATTTTTATGAAACTTAGTGGAAGGATATGGCACAGACCATTACAGTTTGGAGCAGAATGAGTGGAGATGGTGGAGGTATGTGCTCTACACTGCCAATTATATTCAAGCAATGGTGTTTATAATGATGAATCTAGTATTTTTTTTACTGTAACAAAGCAAAAATAACCATAATTTCTACGACTCACCTGCAGGTATGAGCTGTTTTAGGGTATATGTGTGATAATGCATATGTTTTTCTGTTTTTCTGTCTTTTTTTTTTTTTTTTTGCTATAGATGGAGGCCTCTTCTCCGTCACACCCCAACTAATTTCTCAACACCTCAACTCTGACCCCTGCAGCTATAATACACATCTGACTTGCATAGCAGCTGGAAAAAATATTAGTTGCTGTCTGGTATGATAACGTTTCCTAAAAAGAAGAAGAAGAAAATCATAAAACGACCTGTTTCTAAAAGAATGAAGTGCACCCTGGTGCCAAATTCCTTCATCTGCAGTTGTCATCTTTTCTTCAAGGTTGACAGGTCTGGCACCATCTCATCCGGTTTTTATATTTAAATTGTATTTGCTGCAAAAAAAAAAAAAAAAAATGTCATTACCAGTATCACTGTTAATTCTGCTTCTTCTTACAGTGTTTATTTGGAATTGATGGTTATTTAGGAAATAGTTGCACTTTTGGAATTTAAGCAGAAATTCATGTTTCATATTAATGAGTCTACATAGTCTTACTTGAATTATAATAAAGGCACAGACTTATTACACTTATTCGTTTTGTCCTTGTCACATGGACAGTTTTACCCTCTCCATCATGACCTCCTGCTGCTAGATTCCAACAGTGTAGAACTATTAGTTTGACACACTGCTAATTATTTGACTATTACTATGATGCAACAAAATAAATGACCTAACACTTGTTAATCTAAGTTTATTTTTTATTTTCCGTGTTCATACATATGTTGATATTTGTAGATGTAAAATAATTAGGTACAGTATATCAAATACATTTTTCCAACATGTTTATATCATGGTTAATTTGATTCATTCTTTAATTTTAGTGGAAAATATTTTGAGTGCAGTCAGACCAAAACAAAAACTAAGGAACATACATGACTGAAGGTAATTTGTAACATGAGTGGTCGTTTTGGAAATGAGCAAAAGTCTCGTAAAAAGTCTTATAATTGTTACCCTGCCATCCAAAGGGGAAGGGGGGGGGGTGTCTGTGTGTCTGTTGGCAACTTTATGCAAAAACTACTGGACTAATTCCCTTGAAACTTTCAGGAAAGGTGTGAAGTGGTCCAGAATAGATCCCTTAAAATATTAGTGAATGTAGGTCAAAGGTCAATCTTAAGGTTATCAAAAAATAGTTCCTGCAATGATAAGAGATAGGACACATCTGGTAAAACTAAACGTTTTACAGTAAGAACAAAATACGTGACCAGTAAAACTAGGTAATTCTCTGTTCTGGCTGTTTCCGTTTAATTTTAGTGACTAGTTAACTAGTGACCAAGCTTGCATTTTTATATGAATCAATGAAAAAATAAATCAGCAGTTGCTACATTTACATATTTAATCTTCAGCCAAAACATGCTAGGGACCTCAGGTTAATCTGGCTCTTATACTGCTGATATATCAAATTATAGGGCATTTATTTTCAGACAATACATTGCTTTTCAAATTTTCTCTGAAGGAATAACACCATTTATTTTTCATCCATGCAACATCATTTTTTTTAGGCAATTTCACTCACCACTATATTCTGGTCTAAACTGTTATTAGTAATATTTTAATCTATCATTAATAAACTGCCCATAAGTAAAAGAAGCAATAGGAACTTTTGATCATACTCCATATTCTGTACGACTGAATATTTTATCACGTCCAGAAAGGTGTTTATTCCTCTGCTGTGTGCTCTTTCTGTACTGTAGGTCTTTAACAGGGCTGCAGTTTCCCAGCAACAGCTCGTTCTGCATCCCGAGTGGTGCTTGTAAGCCGGCAGTGGGTCTGACAGGAAGACGTTGTGGACTAATGAGACCGAATGCATGGGGAAGCATCACCTGGGGCCAGCTGAGTTAATCATTTCCATCCAGGGCAGCCGTTCCTTTGTACATAGGCGATGGCTAATAAACCCTCAGCTGGAGGCATTTTGACTTTATCAATGACTTTCAGAGACAGTCTCCGAGTCAACTGTGAAGGACTGTTTGTTGGATAACACACACGTTATTAAATGCCTTTGGCCTTTTGAAAGGGACAGTCCTGGCACTCTTCCATCTGAGGTCATCTTCGAAATTCCCTACATATTGAACTGGCACACAGTCCAAACCCCTTGAGAAAACAAGACTAAGCCACTCGGTCAGGTTTATACAGCATTGATACGGATCAGCGACTTGAATAAAAAAAAAAAAAAAAAAAAGTTTTTTTTTCTCTTTTCCTGTGGTGCACCGGCCGCTCTTGAGCTGAGGACAGGCCCACTCTTTCCCAAAGACTTTTCCCCATCGCACCCCTAATTAGATAGGAACTTTCCATGCTCATAAACGCCAATGCGACCATCAAAAGAAGGAATGCTCGGAAACAGAGAGGAAAGCTCCAGGAATCACAATCTTCAGGCTGACGGAAGCCTCACGGATTACTATTTAGAGTGTCACAGGCCTGGGAAGTAAGGGAGGAGTGGAAAAAATGAAATGAGTTTGGGGAGATGGAATATATCGTAGAATGTCTGGCCAGACCGCTTGTGGGCGGTGACATACAGCAGCTTGCATATTATAAGTTACAGCCGCCACCAAACAGATATACATTTTTCACAATGAGACTCTTTGGTGTTTGTACCCTTTGAACGTCTGACCTAAACAGATGGACAATGTGAGGAGGAGCTTTTGATCCCATGTGGAACATAAAGGAGGTCCAGACATCCTGCGCTGGAGTCTCCTGATTCCAAGAATATAATCATGATATAATGTTTAGAAGAACAGTCTATAAGAGGTCATATTGGCATGAGTTTCATTGAGTTTCTCCAAAAGTCTGTTTTCTTTCTACTGCAATTTGAAGTACTAATTAGCATCCCTTTACTATGCTGTGAGAATATCTAGCTAGCTACTGTATCAGTGGAAATGTATCTATGTGAAAATAGATGAATATATGTAAAAAAAAAAAAAAAAAAATGTGTACCTTTAGTCTTGTCAAATTAGAAAAAAATTAAGCTTGTGTAGAACTTTATAAAAAAATTATACACATTTATATTCTCAGAGGTCCTATTTTGTCAAATGTAAAGGTGTAGCAGGAAGAGACAATAGGAAACATATCCTGGCTCTGGCTAAATGACCTTCATTTCTTATTTGTGTGTATATGTGGGTGTTAGCTATAATGTAATGTTTTTGCTGAGCTATATAACCTAACAGAGGTCAACTCCAGCAACTGTCTGTAAGGATATGACACCACTCACACTCAATGTCCACCCGCTCTTATTTTGAAGGCGTGGAGCAAATTTACAGACTGCATCCCTATCAATGACATTTTCTCCCTTTATTCTTATGCATACTTTGTTTTCATACTACCTTATTAATGTATTGAGACCTAACGGGATGTTTGAATTACAGACTTTTATTCGTGTGCCACACAATAACAGAGGTAATTGCAAATTACCAGTGGTCCACAGATAATATTTATCCCCTGCGAATAGGGCATTAGTTACTATTATTGACAGATAGGAAACCTGGCATGAGCTTCAAAATGCTGTAATGACCTTGGATCTTGAAAGGTCAAAATCAAGGTCACATGATTTTAAAAGGTCGTAAGTACAAAAACAGTGGTGATAAGTACTTGGATATTGTTGTTGACAGATAGGAAAGTACACGTCGGCTCCGAAATGGCATCGTGACCTTTGACCCTTGAAAGGTGTTTTGAGATGGAGATGCCCAATCAGAGCTAAGACATTTGTGAGGGGCGGGGTTTGCTGTTCTGGGCACCAATTTTTGGTTTTAGGACTACGGTTTCCAGGTCTTGAATTGCTGGTGTCATCAAATGCATCCAAGGCCAAGACGATGGAGATGATCTATTGTAGATCTGTGGAGGTGGTCCAACCTATACCTACCTGGGGCCACCACTGGATGACAAATGGGTCTGGTCAGAAAATGTGGACATTTGATCCAGGAAGGGCAGAGTCTGCTTTGTTTCCTGAGAAGACTGGGGTCCTCTCACATCTGTAACACACTTCTGCAGATGTTTCACCAGTTTGTGGTTTTCTATACTGTTCAGGCAACCCTACGAGGAAGAGGACACTGGGTCATATATTGTTTATCATAGACCTTCTGAATTAAGAAAAAAAAAAACCCAACTAATAATACAAATAAAATAAAATCTGCCAATGGAACAAATGAACATTATCTTGGGAAGATTTCGTAACATAACATTGTCCAGATTTATTGTCTAAAAATATGTTACCAGACTTAAAATAAGACATAATCACCTAAAGACTAACTTTTCAGTGAGATAAGATATGAGGAGGTATTTTGACTAGAAATAAGAAGAATACATGTGGGAAGATTTAGATTTTTGCAGTGAGAAGAGTTGAGTTCTGGGTATAATGTTCTTGTTTTAATGTGTATTTCAGTGACAGTAGTGATCCAGCTGTACACATTATTTATGTCACTGCATTTGTCCCAAATTTTGTAGTTAATAGTTTTTGTATACAGTGTATATAAAATAAGAATATATATATATATATATATATATATATATATATATATATATATATATATATATATATATATATATATATATATATATATATATATATATATATATATATATATATATATATATATATATATATATATATATATATATATATATATATATATAGTTAGGATAGTGAACAATAGTTGTGGTTTTTATTATAGTGCAGAGACATTATAATATAAACCCTATTATTTAATGCGTATTATAGTATATAGTCTAGATATGCGTAGACTAGAAATATCATTGTTATTAATTATTGTAGGAGGGACAGGAGCTTATGCGTAATTTTTAATAATAATTGTATGTTTTAGTATTTTATTATCATGTTTCGCATGTTTTCATGGTCTAATATTTATTTTTGGTATTTTGACATTCATATTTGAAATAAGTACATCAATCTATGTCAGATTAAAGATAAACTTATTTTATTCTTTGGGGGAATTTAGATGTTATTATTTTTTTCCTAATGAGGTAGACACTGAAACTTGTTCATGTTTGTTAAACCAGTAGACATTTTCACTTATGTCAGGATCAGTAATGGTATATTAGATATTTCATTCCCACAGATGCTATTTAGTTGATATTTAAAATACCTAGCAGATTTAAATTCTTCAATTCTCTGACCAGCTTTGCTTGGATGTCTGTGTGTGTGTGGGGGGTCATTCCTTTTCTCCATCCATGTGTTTCAAAACTGGAAAATAAAAGTACTGGTGCGGTTGTACCATGCAAAGATGAAGAGAATCAATATTTGAGGAAGGTCTAAGTTGGACTGTTTGTACTGAGAAAATAACCACTTTGCTCTTAAACAGTCAAATAGAGCAATTGCTTTGGCCTTCAAAAACTATGATAAATACCTTTTGGGAAAATGAGAAACACAGAATCCATTGTGAATGGAACTTAAATGATTCTTACAGCCTGAGTAGCAGAAAACAAATGTACTGCTGGCGTTAAATTCAGTCATTTTTCCAAAGAAAGAAATTGAAGCAGTACAATTTCTTGCTTTTCCAGCTTGAACGAAGCCAGGATTATAGATGAGCAAAAGTTATAAATATGGCAAAGTAAGTGCTCAAGTATTTTTGGCTATTTTTCTGGTCTTTAATCTCCATTCTCTGCTTTCTGTAACCCTATTTGACCTACATCCATTAGGTTGCATGATACATTCGTCTGAATGTTCTACCTGGCACAACTGGAGGTAACGGATTTAACACATTTTCAAACAAAGCTTTTAGGATGCACACTCACAACCATAAGTATTTGGAGGATGATACAGAGCTAAAAACCCAGGATGGAGTTTCAGGGATATTATGTTTTTGATCCGACTACCGCCGCAGGATATCCTTCGTGTTAAAAGATATTGGGTTTAGAAATTCCATGTTTTCCACATCAATGAATATGACAGAAAAGAGGAACTGATTCATTTTTGGATGATTTGCTATTTCTACATTACCCACAAGAGGATACTCAAAAGTTTAAAATCATACTCTTTTGTTCAAATCTCTGGAACTATTTGTTTGATTGACTTCAAATAAAAAATAAAGACAAAACAAAGATCTTAACATCACAGCTGTATGGTTAAGGATCGGGTGGCGATAGAAGATGCACCCCTTTGCTGTCACTTCTGATGGATAATTTTGTAGTTTGTAATTGTGTGAACTTCATGGTGTTTAACAAATAGAATAGAATAAGCCTTGTTATTACACCTGTTGTGCGACATAATCACAGGTGGTCTCTGCCAGCGATGGTGTACTTACTGTACATCTACATGTGCAACACAAAACATATAGACATATCTTAAAGGTGTCATTCCTCTGAAAACCGCTTTTCCACACTCCTTTTGGAATCTGATGGGTCACCCCAACTTACCAATACATGCTGCCATTAAAAGTGGATCACAGAAAACAACGAGAGGAATGAGGGACCCAGAAAAAGCCGGTCCATCTGACATGGGGTTAAACCCGTCCCTGATTGCAGCAAATCTGAAGTAGCATTAGCATTAGCATCTACAAGAGAAGACAGCACCACAGTAGCTGCTGCACAAACTGGGGAAAAAAAATGGAGGATCAACGTGGTTCATGTGCTCTCTGTGGAAATAAAGCCTTGTTTTTTTCACTGCACATTTTCAGAACAAGCGACGGCACGAAACCTAGCTGGATGCTACTGTGGGATGGTAAACACACACACAGTGAGAGGGGAGTGTTCCTTCATGCATTCTGAGCCAATCAGAGACGGCCTTGTCACCCCGCCATAAACATGTATGAGGAAGTACCGGTAAACTGTGTTGTTCCACCTCAAGTCACTTTTCTACCGTGTAAAACAGCTGGAAACAAAGCAATCTGGATGTTTATTTATTTATTTTTTTAAATAGAACCAACACACAATGTATTCAATAACAATGGAGAACACAGTAATATTAATGAAATAACCATGGACTTTATGAAAGGCTAAGACTTTTTTTTTTATTGTAGTATAACATGTACAAATGTATTTATAGTAGTGTAAAAAAAACAAAAACTGTGTTACTGTGCAAATATAACAAGTAACCCTAACAAACCAGTTTAGCTGATGTTATATCAGTTGCCGTACAACTTTGACTTAAATTGAAATAAAACTTATATTTTATAGACATGTGAAGTGTTGGCCATTATTAAATAAATGGGAGGAAAAAATACAATAAAAAAAAAAAATCATAAAAATGTCATAACATCTATTCTGGGTCATTGAAAATCTATAACCATAATTTGGTGTGAATTCAACCAAATGTTTTCCTGCTAGAATGTTAAACAAACTGAACCAAAAACAATACCCTTTGCCTCCACTTCAGGGGTGTGTGTGTGTGTGTGTGGGGGGGGGGGTTGTGTCGTATGTAATTAGCAATGTACCAACAGTGCCATTACAAAAATACAACATTTAGGAATGATCAGTTTCAAACACAGTCTAAGAAGCTCTAAAGTAATTGGATAACTGAGTGAAAAGCAGCTTCTGGTCTAGATCCATCCTGTTCCCTCATTATTCTAACAAGTGGAACAGGTAAATGAGTTGTGACGCAGACATGCATGACCTGTATGATCTGTATGACCTGTATGACCTGTATGACATGGTTTGACTAGTAATGGAAAAAGTAAGACTGGACAGGGACATTCTGAAACATACAGGTTTGTCTTCTCAGCTCAGATACAAACTGACAGGACAGCACTTCACATAACAGATGAATGAGCAAAACACACTGTTGGAGCTTTTTCACTGAAAACTCAAGTACATCTTGATATTTACAGTATTTCAGATTCACTGTGGTGTGGACAGAGGCAGAAATGATGTCCAAATATGACAATATAAGCATTCTAATCAAATGCCTGGTTCAACCAAAAGGTCCACTTGTATGGACAAATATAATGATAAAATACTAAAATAATTAGTATTTTCTAATTAGTAATTAGTATAAATAATTACTAAAATAATTTTAGTTCTTACGTCAATATCTATGGCATTATACTGACAAAAACAGTGCTTTCATTGTAGGTATTCAGTGTTTTGGTCACATGGTATTATTACATAATCATTGTTTTTGCTAACTTTTGATGGTCTGGTAATTTAATTTCCATTAATTTGTGGAAAAAGTCCTTTTCTGTGTTTCAAAAGTTGTGGCTGCATCAGACAGACAGGGACAAAGAGGTTAATCTGTTTCTTGTTAACATGGAAAAAATAACAAAACTAAATTCTTGATAGTTTCAACATGTCATATAACCTGGACGTGTTTCATTTTCTCACTGAAACATCCAGTTTTAACCTCGACAGAACAGAGCACAGGCAGAAGTGAGCATGACAATGACTTAAGAGGGAATAGAATCTTTATTTGGAAGTAGTAGTTTATCACACTTTAACCCAGGGGTGTTTAATCCTGGTCATTGAGGGCCACTATCCTGCATGTTTTAGATGTTCTCCTTATCTAATAGATAGATAGATAGATAGATAGATAGATAGATAGATAGATAGATAGATAGATAGATAGATAGATAGATAGATAGATAGATAGATAGATAGATAGATAGATAGATAGATAGATAGATAGATAGATAGATAGATAGATAGATAGATAGATAGATAGATAGATAGATAGATAGATAGATAGATAGATAGATAGATAGATAGATAGATAGATAGATAGATAGATAGATAGATAGATAGATAGATAGATAGATAGATAGATAGATAGATAGATAGATAGATAGATAGATAGATAGATAGATAGATAGATAGATTTAGATACTTTATTCATCCCCTCAGGGAAATTCAGTTAGTTGTCACATAGCTCACACCACATAATATACCTACAATAGATGAATGAATGAATGAATGAATAAATAAATAAATAAATAAATAAATAAATAAATAAGTAAGTAAAAGGTTATGGATAAAAGTGAGCTAAAGTGCTTAAAAACCCAAACTTTCTCTGCAGAAGACTGATAATGACAGTCAGGTGTGTTAAAAGAGGGAAACATCTAAAACATGTAGGCCAGTGGCCCTCGAGGACCAGGATTGTGCACCCCTGCGTTAACCCATCACTAGAACATACATCATACACACTGTATGTCAGGAGTAGTGGGTTTATCTTGTCAGGAACACAGAGAGCAAATTGGATGAGGGTGTTTAAGTCATCAGCCAACTCCCAACCAGTCAAGGGAATTGAACCGACAACCCCTCAGTCACAAGTCAAGTGTCCAACCACCAGGCTTGTGGCTGTATGGTGTGTCCAACCCACGACAGACAGACAGACAGACAGACAGACAGATCCAATAGGCTCCTGGTACAATTTCCTTTGGGATCAATGAAGTATCTATCGATCTAAATTTCTTCACATTATTTCAATAGTTACTTGCACTGTAGTATAGGTATATTTTAAAACTTTTGTCTGCTGCGGACATTTTTCATCTGATATTTTTAAGGGTCCTTTCATTGTTCCTGTGATAATGACAAAAAAAAAAAGATCTATTCTATTGTATCAACTCCACATACAATAAAACAAACCAAAAAAAATAACCAAGTCTTAATATGAGTATTTCCTTGTACAGTAGTGTCAGAAATCCTCGCCTCCTATTTGGGAATGGAAGCACTGACTGAGCCTTTAACTGCTCAACTGGTTTAACTGGTTACTATAGGTCTCCTGTGGTAAATGCTCTTATGTGCATTATAGAGCATTAGTCGTAGGCCACAGTACAGAACAGATTAACCCTGTAGTATTCACAGCTTCTACATGTAGCAGGTACATCTCTCTCTCTCTCTCTCTCTCTCTCTCTCTCTCTCTCTCTCTGTCTCTCTCTCTCTGTCTCTCTCTCTCTCAACCGTTCACAGCATAAGCCTCACTAATATCATTAACCTACCTGTTAACGAGGCGAACTTACATTTGATATTGTCGACTTTGACACAAAGGAAATGTGAGATAAGTACTAACGGAGGTATTTGGAATAATACATTTTGGCCTTATACTGTAGATCATATGTTTAGTGTGTTTGTTTGTGGTGATTTATAGATCTATCTTGTTCTTCAGGAAGTTTTCTCCAAGTGTCTGTCTGGATATTCTTTGTAATATTTGGCTACGTACTTCATAGTCTCATCTGGATGTAATTTGTCTTAACATGATTCATCTCTGGATACAGTTGAAGTCCTCACACACACACACACACACACACCAACCTCATATTAATGGCAACCAAACAGACCTGCTAACAAGCCAAACTGATATCAAAGTAAAGAACTGTTTATAGTTTACATTTACAGCCAGTTACATGTTGCCTCAGGTGTTTTTATGTTGACAGTTTTATCACTTTTCCCGATTCATATTTATGACTTCGCGACTGAAGGAGGACACTAATAATTCCAGAAATATGGACCGAGATTACATAATAGCACAGTAGATCAGAGCATATGTGGTAGTTTATGACAGTATGAAGAAGAAGGTAATCGTCTATGTGTTTATATGAAGAAAAGTTTGGGTTCCGCAGTGGTATATATTTATTTATATGAACTCAGTGACTAATACTCTGACTTGCATACTTTTGACTTTAACTTTAAGGCTGATCCCTTCGATAATTAATCAAATCATATTAATTTTTAGGATTTGATCCAAAATCCTGTAAATATTCAGTCCATTTCTTCACCGCCTGCTCTACTTCTAACCTTCTGCTCTATCGTCTGAATATAAAAACTAATCAGTGATGAATTCCATTTGGAATTCAATGTAATCTGTTCAGCCCTGTATACATGTAGTGCTGACTGCTTGAATACAGATGATAGATGGAAGGGTTAGTGGTCACTTTTCTTCTGTGGACTGCTGGATAATATACGGTATGAACTGGTTATAGTTTTCCTGAAGATATGAAGATTACGTAATGAAAAATGATTGTAAATACCATTCCATTGTTGCACAGCTAAAGCAACAACTGCAACACTTTGGAAAGGCAGCCAATGCTAAAATATTGTTGCAATTACAAACACTGTCAAATAGTAAAGAATTAGGGCTGTCTCTAACACATTAACACAGATTAATCATCATGATTAATCATCATGATTAATCTAATGATCTAAATTCAAATCTAAATTTTAACGCAATTAAATGGAACAGTTGTTTTCAGTTCTGTTGAAACCGTTGGAAGGTGTTGAATAAACATGTAACTTGCATATATATTCATATTTTCACATATGTTTTGGATATTTTATATATAAAAAAAAATACCTCTATTTTAGAAGAGTTTTTCAATATATTTGATTTTTCAGTGTATTTTGTGAGAAATTTTACTAAAAAAAAAAAAGAAAAAAAGTTTTCCTTTCACAGAAACTCTTCCATCTTAAAATACCACTTTAACACAATGCATATGTTAGTCAGGGATTCTGCTAATACTGTACATTGTGCAGCTTGGAAAACCATGTACAATGCAGCAAAATTAACTTTCTTTTTGAGTCTGTTTGCTCATGCAAATTGAAATGCAAGATTAAAAATGAATATTTAATCATTGGATTAAATCATTGGATTCAATTAACCCAAAGCAAAGCCTGTGATTACTCAAATATTATTGGTGCTGCAGTTACTTTTCTTAAGAATTTACAGATTGATTATATTTATAGTAAAGTTTATAGTTATTCATAGTTATGATCAAGTACAGTTAGTATCATTATGGAATTTTGCTTTTCAAACATAGAAAATGTTGCCATTCAGATTATTTATACGTTTTTATCCTATTATTTATATTATATTTTGGCCCACTTCATGTCATATTTGGCTGTATGTGTCCCTAAACTAAAATTACTTTGAAACCTCTGCTGTCGTGGAAGGCTCTTACCCATTTCCTGATGTAAATCCAGGCAGTGACTTTATTTTTTTTCCAGTTGTATGAGTTTGTGTATACTGCAGTGACATTGTTTTCTTACTTGACCTCTAATTAAATTTTTCCTCTATTCAACTTTTCCCAAGTGATTTTTTTTCATTATTTGTTCTAATCTTATCCTCAGATATTTTCCCATCTTTATTTCACTGATCATGTGGATGTTCAGTAAAGCTCAGATTACAGTTCAAGGTTTTTATATCAGAAACAGAGAAAACTGAAGATAAAGTGTAATTTTCCATCCAACGCCTCATTAACTGAACATAAACACAGTGTCTCCATCCACTGTCATTGATCCAACTGAGTTTTACTGGTGAATCAATGTTATAGAAGATGATGGTGTTTCCAAAATGTGGTTCTGAATGTCCAAAAGGGTCATATTTGATGACCATGAAAAGATAAATATAATAAGAAAAGCACTCTGAGAGCACAAACCTCCGCCAAGACAGACCCCCCCCTTCGATTAAAGAGAGGTCCACCAAGGAGGTATTAAATTTGAGTCTGTCTGTCTGTCTGTCAGCAGGATTACGCAAAAAGTTCCAAACAGATTTTGATGAAAGTTTCAGGAATGATAGTTAATGGGTCAAGAAAGAACCCATTAGATTGAGCAATGAAGGTCAAAGGTCAAGGTCACACTAAAGGTCAACATCTAAAACACATCAGTGGTAATATCTCAGGATTCAGACAAGATAGAATCTCGCAGTTGTTTTTTTTGCATTGACATCATCTCACCTTCAGACATCAGATGGGTCAACATCTATGGCTTGATCACGTCACGTTTTGACGTCACATGACACCATATCAAGCCTTGGCGGAGGTCGGCTGTCTCTGACTGCCTTGTTTGTTTGTCTGTCTGACTCTCAACAGGATTACGCAAAACATTTTCAGGACGTGTTGGGTGTGTCACGAGGAACAAATGATTACATTTTGGTGGTGATCCGGAAGAGATCCTGGATTCTGGATCACTTTGGAATTTGACATTGCAGTAAATAGAGAATACATTTCATTTCGTTTGTGTAATCCTGCTGACAGTCAGACAGACAAACAGACAGGCATAGGTAATAATTTTACACCAATTATTTGCATGTATTGATAGAATTAGTGGATCAGAAGTTGTTAAACAGTTTGGATTAGTAGATGTTTGTGGTCACCAGGGGATGTGTGGGCTGTTATGGATTAACACTGCACACAATAATCTGGACATTTTCACTAAAACACCAGTAAATTTATTTCAGTTTTGCCATCACATTTGCAGTGACGTTTGACCCTCATCCAAATGCGAAATATAAAGACTTCAGTGTCTTTCAGTGCTGCCGTATAGTGACAACTGTTGACGGGTATACATACTGAACCTCTGATTGCAGGATGGAAAACTGACTGAACCAGAAAAGACACAATGGAAACCGAAGACTGAGTCAAGGTCATTAACACAAACACCTGTTTGCGCTTGTTTAGTTTGAGCACAAACACAAGAAGATGTATGACCGTGTTTAGACTTTCTCTCTCGCATTGACCATATATGCACTTGTTTGGCTCACGGATCCTGCCAATGATAATCCATGTGATGGGATATACAGCCGCAGGAAAAGCAGGGGGAGTGAAAAGAGGAAAACAGAAGGAAACCGAGACAGCCCTATAGCCCCCACGATGAGCCATGGGTAAGCCCTCCGACTGAGTGGAGACTCGACCTAACATTTTGCATTTCCCTGTTTACCTTCATTCAGCAGCCCTTTCATTAACATTCCTCAGATTTTTCAAAGTGAGCTCAAGTTGGAGTTGGTTCCTCAGGCAGACAGGAATATACTCATATGGTTGACATAAGGAAAAGCCTGCAAAAGTGATTTCCTGAGGAGAATTTACCCTTCCACTTTTCACCACTTAGCAATATTGTATTCCCATTTACCCCATTTTTATCTGCTCCATATCACACACACACACACACACACACACACACACACACACACACACAAGAAACCATAACTTGCCATAATCAATTATAGAAATGCGATTTAAATCATGACAGGTTGGGGAAAAAAAAAGGCTCATCTGAAGGTGTTCACTGTGTCATTGCCGTGGAAACAGTGGCACTGTCAGATTTAACATCTACGAGGGGTAACATTGACAGAAGCTGGACCGCAGACCTGCGAAGGCTCTTAAATCTGTCCATCCTTCACAGCTGTAGGGCTGATTTAAAGTGATTTATACGTTTCTGGCAAATGAAGACTCTGCTCTAGTCACGTTGCAGAAATATATGCCTTATGTTTTCATTTATTGCTCCCTTCTGCCAGTCTGCTAACTACTGAAATGTAAAAAGAATGATAGCCATTAAAGGGTCAGTTCACCTGAATCACAAAAACACATCTTTTTCCTCTTACCCACAGCACTATGCAGATAGCTTTGCCAGATTTTAAGATTTCACCCTCAGAGACTTCTGTCACTACCCCAATAATGGAAGTGAATGGAATCTTATTCGTCATCCTCGAAGCTTCAGAAACACTGGAAAATTTTAAGAGATGGTGTCTTTCCAGAATCGTTGGTCATTCTGGATAATCCACAGATGTACTCAACACATTTTGCCATTTCGTGCTGTTAAATCAATGGGCTTTATGTACAGTTTAAATATGACGACAGTACACAAGTATCTTTAAATGTAATACCACTGAAATACCACAAAAACTATTGAATGTCTAGAGAAAGTCACAACAGTTTTTTTTTCCAGGATTGGCTATGAATGGTGCCATTTGGTTTATTACTTTATTTAGGTTCTTTGTAAAATATTATTTTAATAATAACATTAAACAGAAGTCTTCTGTTTCCAGCTTTGATTGACAGTTGAGAATGACAACCCATTCTACTTCTCAAAGCTCCTCTTTATTGAGTAAAAGAATATTGTGTTAAAGATTTAGATTTGATTAATTCATATAATTAAAATGATCAGTGTCTGTATAAGGATCCAATCTGGATATATCCAATTGTTTTAATGGAGACCAAAAAGGAGATACAATAGTCCATTAAAAGGTTACACAAAGAGGACAATGAAAATATGTTTTATATTTCTTGACATTGTATGAGTATGTTCCCCAGATTCACTTTCCAAATATAATTACTTCTGCCTTAAAAATAAATGACAGTATTATAGTGATCCAAAAACTGGGTCAAATCAAGGTGACTGATTTTTTAAAAACAGTTTATCAACTTTAATAGAGTAAAAAAACGGTGTAGCTCTAAGCAGTTTTTTCCTCTGCACATTATGGTTCAGTTATTGTTGGTTCAGGTAGCTGCACTCTACATAAACCAGATACAATCATTAAAGATACTTCAAAATAGGTGTTTCACCAGATTCTTGTAGACTGTTTAACACCACAGCTCCAAGTCAACAAAGAGACAAAATGATAGCATATTGCTAGTGTGGTTGTTAACATGATTATGTTTAACATGTTGCAATCCCTCCAAAATAACATTCAACAGAACATGGAGCAGTATCGCAAATTGAGAAACTAACAAAACTGCACAAAAACCAAGAGAACGTCTGTGAAGTAGGGCCTTTTTAAATGACAATGATATCGTCAGACAAAACAAAGTGAAAAGGTAGGCCTTAAACATCAGTATTGGAAGTTGGAGTCTCTGGTCAAGAGGAGACAAGAGATGGAAAATGTTGAATCCAAAACTAAGCAGGGACAAACATCAGACAACTTAGAGGGGATGTTGAGTTCTGGACAGTTTACAGTTGACTTTGTCTCCAGCTCCTTTTCAAAACTACCTGACTAATTACAGTCATGTGAAGGAACCATAGCACCTCAACCTGATCACCACTAAGGTCCTGTGGTCCAGATACTAGCCAAAAAGCAAAAAATATATTCTGTGGTAACCTGTGTCTGTAACATATGTTGGGTTCTGGATATATTAACGTCCTTCGTTTTAATTGTATTCTGCAAACATTGACGTTCAACTATGGACTTGCCAATCAATGGTCAAAAGACAAACATGCTTAAAGGTGTCATTCCACTGAAAACCACTTTTCCACGCTCCTTTAGGAATCTAATGGGTCACCCCAACTTACCAACACATGCTGCCTTTGAAAGTGGTTTGTCACCTCCACTGGCTGCATACTGCATTCACAGAAAACAACGAAAGGAACGAGGGACCCAGAAAAAGTTGGTCCATATGATGTCAGACGGACTTTAGCGTCACCCACGTGGGGTTAAACCCATCCCTCATTGCAGCGAATCTGAAGTAGCATTAGCATTAGCATTAGCATTGACAAGAGAAGATGGCGCCACAGCAGCTGCTGCACAAACTTGAAAAGGTGGCGGATCAAACTGGTTCATGTGCTCTCTGTGGAAATAAAGCCTCGTTTTTTACCTGCACATTTTCAGAACAAGGGACGGCACAAAACCTAGCTGGATGTTACTCTGGTAAACACACATAGAGAGTGACAGGAGAGGAGAGAGTGTTCCTTCATGCATTCTGAGCCAATCAGATCATCACCGCGTCATGGACATGTATGAGGAAGTACCGGTAAACTCTGTTGTTCCACCTCCAGTCATTTTTCTACCGTGTAAAAACAGCTAGTAATAAAGCAATCCGGACATTTTTTAAAAAATATAACCAACACACAATGTGTTCAATAACAATGGAGAACACAGTAATATTAATGAAATAACAGCTTTAAAAAAATGAGATTCATTAAAGCATTGACAATAGCCTGTCCACCCTTGGCTTTCTCCTAATGTTCTCCAATGTCACAGAGATGTTCTCAAACGTTTGTTCTCCAGTGTCTCAGTTAGCTTAAGTTCAGGTGAATCTGGAGGGTAGGTCATGTAATGAGCATTCATGACCCCTGAGTGGGTCCAATTTCTCATTCTGGAACTGTGCTTGGGTCAATTGATGGCCCCAGTAATCAAATGTGATTGCATGGTCCAGTTAAATGTTTTGGTAGCTATGACAAGTCAAGTGTTCTTTGAATGCTCAACAGATTACCATGAGCTCATGTTATATGGAAGTGCTTAATGGTCTTTTTTTTGTTTTGTTTTAAGAGTTAATTTAAGTGTTCTGTCCAACATTGCTAATATTTTCCACATTGACCTTCACTTGTAGAGAGTAATGGTGGATGTACTTAGCTTATGACCTTTTCAAAAACAGAATGAGAAACGTTCTCTGTTTTGGGACAATTACAATGACTCAATGAGTGAGTGAATGGTGGTGAACATCCAGAAACACTTGACCTTATTTGAACCCACATTAAATAAAACTGAACCTGTTTAATTCATTTGATAGTTTTTTCACTCTGAAAAACAGAACACTTTTGCGTTTTTCAGTCATAGCGCAAACACAGAAAGACAATAAATCACAATTTTGCTCATGTTACTTTCCTTGAGGAGATTAAAACAGGTGTGTGTGTGTCTTTTTCTCAGCAGACTTGGCGGCTCACATTTACCGTGATTAGACATAGCTTGCTGAAAATCAGCCAAAACATGCAGGCTTATGTTGAGCAAAAAGATCTGAGAAGACATTACGATAAGACAGAAAGAAAGTGCAGAGTATATGAGTTGACAGAAACATGGATGGAAAAACTCTAACACCCATGCCAGGAGTCTAACTTATTTTATTGACAGCCAAAGCGATATATCAGGAACCTCTTAAAGGAATTTGTTCAAATTTGGAACAAATGTTCACTTGGAGCAAAGATGATCTAACTAAAGGAGGAAGATTCCAGTCTTAAGGTATAAACACATCACTGCCTCTGGGTCTTTGAAGGGAGACCAGAAGCTTTTTTATGAGTGAACTCTTATGGGAGAAGTCACCCAGTGTAAAAAAAAGTTTTCCCTAGAGTTACTCAACCTCCGCTATGATCTTTATCCATATATTAGACAATTAAGGACATTACCTGGCAAATGAAACATCAGGAAAGCTTTGGCAGATGTTGTAAAACATGATACCATTTGCTCAAAGTAGTGTAATGAACTTTAGAGTGATATTAACACAGAAAGATCCTTTGGTAGTTTGAGTTTGTTCTCAAAGGAATTTTAACCTTTTTAATACCGTAACTTAATACCATTTAATATAATATTATCCTCTGTACTGTTTGTTGCATTTCAATGATGTAAAAGACCATTCAGACAGAAGGTACATGCAAAAATATCTGACACATATGAGATCTAGGACTACTGTAGATATGATAGTGGCCTGGGTAGGATATGTGTCTGATCGTATACAGATCACATATGAGAAAAAAAATCAAGATTTGGACCACATTTGCCTGCAATCTGAACACAGTTTTAGATATAATATAGAGACTGGCTTTTGTCAAGTGTTAAAACCAGTACAAAACCTCAAGCAAACCAAAGCCACTAACCCTGACCAAAACTATCTGTATACAAGCAATGACATATTTTGATTCCAGCTCCCCCAAATACACCCATCAACACCTCAACCTACATCTACTGTACCACGTTTCTCCAGAACCTTAAAACTGTGTCGTTTAGTTCTTTTTTTGTCCGTCTGTCTTTCTGTCAGATTCACACAAAAACTATTGGACCAATTTCCATGACAATTTCAGAAAAGATGCAAAGTGGTCCAGAATAGATCCAATTCAATTTGAGTGAATGTAGGTCAAAGGTCACAGGTCCTCCGCCAAGGAGGTTATGTTTTTGTTTGTGTGTCTGTTAGTTAGGAAGATAACTAAAAAAATCTGAACGGACCTGGATGAAAATTTCATAACGTGTTGGGGTGTCATAAGGAAAAAAATATTCGATTTTTGGTGATGATCCGGAAGAGATCCTGGATTCTGGATCACTTCTTAATTTTACATTGCGGTAAATGGAGAATTAATTTCAAAGTGATCCAGAATCCAGGACCTCTTCTGGATCATCACCAAAATCTAATCATTTGTTCCTTGTGACACCTTCAACACGTCATGGAATTTCCATCAAGATCCGTCCATAACTTTTTGTACCAGTAGTGATTGGGGCACTAGGGGCAGTGACCCCCAAGCTGGGAAAATGGCTCCAGCAGATACCAGGAACAACATCAGAGACCTCTGTACAAAAGAGCGCATTGCTAGGAACAGCTAAGGCCTCTGGTAGAGGACCCGAGTCTGAAGGAGACACCGCCCAGGTGGGGTGAGAGGAACATTTTATTTACATATATACAGTATATAGTGTTCTACCTGTAAGGAGAAGTTTGGTCATTTCCCTTTTTTATTTACATTGTCTTTTATTCATTACATGCAATTACACAATTAAATTATATAGAATAGAATAGCATTGATTGTTATTGTGTGTACAGTTAAATTGCTTCACATTACGTTCTAACATTACTTCCTCTGAAATCATAAACACTTTTCTATATCTTAAACAAGCTCTGAATAGGGATAAGCAATTCATTTTCTTTTTTTTTTTTCTTTTAAATTTCAACATAAATTTAAAGACTTAAACATAAACTTTAAAGCTTTGAACTTGATTTAAAAAAGCAGACTTCAGTGTTCCCTGTAGGATTATTCATATTGGCCTTTTCGGAGTTTTCGGAGTAATGGTAATTAGATTTATATTAGTGTTATACGTATTCTCCCACACCTCCATGCAGTACGTCATACATAGGGGAAAACTAGAGAGCTATACAGCGGATCTAACATTTCAGCATCATACTGTTTCTGGTTGTAAATTATTCACTGGAAACTTACATATGAATATAATGATACACTCCATTTATGTCCAAAATACACTTTCATTAAATTCCTTTTGAGTCTTCGCTTCATATTTTATATCAGTTTGGACACATATGGATGTAAACTGCAACTTGAATGCTTTCTGGAGACACTCTTGTGAGGCTGTGATTCTGCTTAAGAAATGTTTAGTAATGTATTTTGACTTTCAGCTTTATTTTACACACAAGCATGAAATCACAGAGCTCACATTTGCCAACCCTTGAATGCCCACAACAGACGTATTTGCAGTCTGAGTCCCTTTATTTACTGTTTTGGCTCCACACGACGGGGACATGGGATCTATCGTGGTGGAAAAGTCCTGGTCCTGGTTTCCCGGATTAATACAGACCAAATATAAAGTGTCAGATTCAATTTAGGTCTATACATGAAAATAAAAGAGGTGAATACTGTCGCTGGTGTTGTGTCAAGAGTACAGAACAGCAGGACACGCTCATAAAAGAGATTCTGATTTCACTGGCTGCCCCGCCGCTTGTGACTGCGAGCATGTCACGCCTGCCAACACAAGGCTATGATTAAACTAGCTTGTGTGGTAATCGGCAACATTTAGAAATGCATGATTGACATAGCATAACAAAGATTGAACCTATGGCCAGGACATGGAAACGCTGTTGTAAGCATCAAGTGTTTGCTTGGGCTCATTTAAAAAGAGGAACTGGGAAGTGATGTTTGCAGAGATTAACCCATAAAGACCCAAATATCCACCACCAACCAGAAGCATCTGCTGATAGAAAGTGTCCAGTGCCTGTTGATGCACTTACAGTACACTGAGGAACAATTTGGAACCAAAAAAAGTTCTGTTGAGTTAGATTTTTATGTTGATTAAAACTAAAATGTCTACTGTCTACTGTAGTAGGTTTTCGTTTGTTTGAAATCTTTATTTCGGACATGTAGAAAATGAAATGAAAACAATGCAAACAACAAAACATCAATGATACACAAAGGGTTGATAAGTAAACAAAGAAAACACACATACCTGTTAAAGTACACTAATTTTCATATGTTTTAATGAAACAAAGATCCCATACAGTCGCTCAAAATGTGATGTTTTTGAAGAAAAACTGAAATCTGTTTTGAATTCCGTATCCAAAAGTTAGTTAAAAATAGCTGTCAGGACAAACTCAACAAAAATTGTGTTGTCTGGTGTTATCTGATCAATACATGTAAATAATTGAAATGCAGTTTGTCATATTTTCACATTCATCAGGCTAGTTACTATGGAAACACTGTCATATTCTGTGGGATAACATGATGATGATGATGATGATGATGATGATATAAATTAGACTGGACCAGAAAAATAATACAAACAATAGGATAAGAAGTCAAATATACTCCAAAGGTTTCTGTATATTTTTGACTGAAAAAGTGAGATTCATTTATGAAAATGTTTACAACTACAAATGGTATTTGAACATAACATGAACAAATGTTATGTGTGCATGTGGATATTGTTTTTTGTTATTCACATTTTCCGTAAAAGGCTAGTATATAATGTAAATGTGTTGTGTAATTTACCTTAACATTCAAACGAACACAAAAATGTGGGTTTTTCCATTACTTATAGATTATTATTATGATAGTATTTTACTGGTCTGACCCATTTTGAACTGACCTAAACTAACTGTAACACCCTTAGTCATTAATATCTTCAGTGTCAGTTTTGCGTTTCACATATTCATTTCAGAGGCCAGATCACACACTTTGGCAGGCCACTTTTAGTCCCCGGGCCACATGTTTGACACCACAGCATTGAGTCACCAGTAAAACCTCTGGCGTTAGAGTGATGACAGCTTGGTTTAAGTTCAGTTATTGATATCTTTGCTGGAAAAGTCATGTTTTCTTCAGTTTGTTCTGGTTCTGATGTAATAACCCTCAGCTTTAATCTGAGCTTTTATAAACATCTACATGTTAAGTGAAATAGAAATAGGAAAATGCATAATTTTCACTGAAAAACCACCAAATACAAAACATAACATTATAAGACTAAATGGTGATAAATCACTTAAGAAAGTTTAAGTAAAGGAAAAAAAATGGATTTGGGAGCAGCCAATAGAGAAGCACTAGGTCTTTATGGGTTAAACACAAAGGCCACATGGTGTTTTAACCTCCATTACCATACGTTTGCATCAATACTAAACCTAGTGTTGACGCCTGAATGTATACAGTATCTATGGTCACATATACATTTATTTTTTTACATATACATAAGCACACACTTCACATACACATCCCATGTCTTAGATTTATGAAGCAGCTGGTTTGTATTGTATACAACTTAGGTATGTGGTACGTTTGACGTAGTGCTTTTGATGTTAAGATTATACATGTGGACACATAATTCTAGACATAACACACACAGTGCATATCTGTAGTTGGACAACACGGTTTGATGGAGTTTATTTTTGTTTGTTTTTTTAAATATAAGGTTATTTTTATGTTGTGTTTTTGCTGGCGTTTATCTGTCTGTCTTGTCTGTCTGTCTGTGTACAACAAAACTCTGAGTTATGGACGGATTTCCATGAAACTTTCAGGATAGCTTTTGGGAATGAAACAAGGACCAATCGATACTAGATTCTAACCTGACTCATGTCATCTGGCTGCGTTTGGCGAGGCTCATGCAACCATCTGAGTATTGTACAGTTCAGGTTTTCTGAAAAATGAAAGAGCCAATCACTGTCCCTGGGTGGGACACTTCATGATTGGACAGCATTGTGTCTTTCTGTGCCACGGCTGATGTCTCCATCGTCTGTTAGGACACTGGGTTCTTCTTCATTCCCTTCTATTGTCCAGTGTCTTCCTACCAAGCGAAGGCATTTCAAACATATGTGAGAGGATTTTTGTAGAACATCTGACACGTTAAGAGCAACTTCTGTAAGCCGCTGGTCTACCTGTTTTCCTTGGGGAAGTTCAAGGAATATCCGCTGGCTGTTACCAATGTTGCCTTTTATCCTTAGATTTTCCCTGCACATACGACAATGGTCATTTACAGACAATGCAGCAGTGTGTTTAGGTGCAACCGTATTGTCACATTTGATTTGATGAGGGTCTGCTTACAGTATAATGTCAGTGTTTATTCTATTCTATTGTATTCTAGTGTGTATTATTGTGTATTATAGTGTGTAGTATTGTATATTATAGTGTATTGTTGTGTATTCTAGTGTGTATTATTGTGTATTCTAGTGTGTAGTATTGTATATTATAGTGTATTGTTGTGTATTCTAGTGTGTATTATTTTGTATTATAGTGTGTAGTATTGTATATTATAGTGTATTGTTGTGTATTCTAGTGTGTATTATTGTGTATTATAGTGTGTAGTATTGTATATTATAGTGTATTATTGTGTATTATAGTGTATATTATAGTGTATTATTGTGTATTATAGTGTATATTTAAGGGTATTATTGTGTATTATAGTGTATATTATAGTGTATTATTGTGTATTATAGTGTTTATTATTGTGTATTATAGTGTATATTTAAGGGTATTATAGTGTATATTTAAGGGTATTATTGTGTATTATAGTGTATATTATAGTGTGTTATTGTGTATTATAGTGTATATTATAGTGTATTATTGTGTATTTTGACTGTTCTTCCTGCTGTTGCTCTGAGCTATGTTATAGCTTGAGTTCAACGTGAGTGGCTGAAGTGATGCATCAGTCAAGATGACGGACAGATTCTTCATTTAATCACATTGAAGGATTTTAGATAAGGTCCCTCCGTTGAAAACGTATTGGTTCTGGGAAGGTCCCACATGGTATTGTGATACCATGTGGCGACAGTCAGGTTAATAGGATTCTGGATCACTTTGAAATTTATTCTCCATTTACTGCAATGTAAAATTTTAAAGTCACAAATACAGTAATCTACAGTCGATTAATTGATTATTCAAACTAGTGGTGCCAGGCACCCCTCGTTTACTTTGCCCTATCTGTTATTGTTGCAAATACACATTTTTGGCAAACTTGACCCTTGACCTACAGTTCACCAAAATGTAGTGGGATCTATTCTGGACCACCTCGCACCTTTTTTGAACATGTCATGAAAAGACCGACAAACAAAAAAACAATACTCTAGCCTCCTCTTCGGGGGGTTATTTCCATATCTTGTATTTACCTAATATGTTTCAATTGTTTAACAAAAAAAATGACCTGACCTTCATGAATTATGTACTATGTCCATGTCTATTGTTTATGTATGTGCTTGCTTATCTGTGCTTACACTGTACTTCTAATTTCAAAACAAATGATAGTGCTGTAAAATGCATCCAGTAATAGATACATTGACAAAATCTAAATTTAATTTGCTATGTCCTTGCAATGTGCCAAATGATAATAAAGCTGATTGTGATTATTATTAGTTCCAGCCCTCGCTCTCATAATGTGTTTAAGTGAACACAAAAAGTTGTACTTCCTTAAGCTGCTTCTATGACAGAAATATAAATATCTGTGCTTGCCAAATCATATGGCAGGCTTGTGGTTATGTTTTATTGCTCTCCCAACATATGGTACAACTTCAATGTGACATGTATAGCACAACAACACTGCAATACAGAAATAACAGACCATAGAAGGATGTCATTGAATATTCAGCCAAGCCAATATTTAATATATTGAATATAAATCAAGAGGATGTATTGTGTGTAGCTGTTTCAGGGTAGCCGTGGCTACATATGTAGTTTGCCACCACCAGAGCGTGCATGTGAGAGTGAATGAATAGTGGGTCACTAATGTGAAGCGCTTTGAGTGGCCAAAAAGGCACTATATAAATCAAATCCAGTATTATTATTATCATTATTATGACACACTAATTAGTTAGTTAGTTAGTTAGTTTATTCAGTCATTGAAATAAACAAAACAGTTCATGCCACTAATTTGTCCAAATATACAATAACTGAAGTTCATACTTATTATACGTAACCCTATTAACAAACATAAAGAGAAAAAAAACAATAACCGTAAAATAGTACTAGTACTACTACTACTACTACTACTACTACTACTACTACTACTACTACTACTACTAATAATAATAATAATAATAATAATAATAATAATAATAATAATAATAATAATAATAAGGTCATGTTGCACAACAAAACAATAACAAAAAAACATAGAAAACATAAGATAAAGTATTTCTTCAAATTCAGACATTTTCTATTATTTCTGTATTAATAACTACATATATTAAAAACTGTATTCTTTATAGTGCTCTATATTTTTCCATAACGTAATTCTTAAAGATATTTTTTTAATTGTATAGATTGAAGAACACTCTTTGTTTTGTTTTGTGTTGTTTTGTTTTGTTTTGTTTTGTTTTGTTTCATTTTATTTTGTTTTATTTTATTTTATTTTATTTTATTTATCCTTTATTTAGCCAGGATTGAGACTAAGTGTCTCTTCTGCCAGGGAGACTTATACATGACAACTGCTCTACTGAGATCAAAAAGATCATTCTAATTTTAGGATATTTAGTTTGATTAAAAAAAAAAAAAAAGAGGATTTGTTGAAGCATATGAATCTGTTCCATGAATTATTCAATTACTTTTTTCTGCAATTAAAAAAAAAATAGCTTATATTTGGTCCATAGTTATTACCTCAAGTCTCACAATAATTCCTTAAAATATGTATATGTATTTTCCAATAATAGACTGGAAGTAGAGTTACTTCTATTTATCTTATTGTGTTTGTAAATAATTCCAGTTTATTTAATTCATTAGTTTCATTGTTTAATGCATGTCCTGTGTTTCTTTCCAGAAGCTGCTTTTAACAAAAAGCTGTAAAATCATATCAGCAACTATGGAACCTGAGTCATTTTTGTTAAGTCAGTAAAAATGGGTTTTTTGAGGCTGCCAGAGATGACATGACAAACAAGTGCTAATGTATCTATCTCCTGTAAAGTATGGATAATTATCACAGATTATTGTCATCAATTATCTGGTCACCTCTGCAAAACTGTCACAAAAATACATTTTATGGAAATTAAACAGGAATGTCAAACAGTGATGACAGTTTCTGATGTGGATTTTGGTCGTCCTGTGTGCTCCATACACACACGACCACAAGAGAAACACTGTTGCTTATATACACACCATGTCCAGACCTTGAATAAACATTTGAGGTATTTAATGTTAACACAAGGAACAAGAAACATCACCAGATAAATTCTGAGTCTTCACTGAAATTCTGAAATTCTCCTTTTATATGAAAATAAAGATGCTCATGTACAGTACACATGTTGTTTTCAAGAATTTTAACAGTTCTAACCCATTTATAGAGCAAGTGTGACTATATTTGGTAATTTCCTTAAACATTTAATATGGGGCCAAACCCGTGCCTCTGTAAGGTTCACAAGGATTTGGTTTTTATAAGGCAATACAGTGATTCAGAGAGATTTTATAGACATTCTGAAGCTTTAAATAGTGAATATACATGATTTTATGTATGTTCATGTTTCCATATGACAACCCATGTATGTCAGACCAGAGGTGGTAAAAGTACTCACATTCTGTACTGAAGTGTAACTGCAAGTACTTGTGTGAAGAAATACATTGGTAAAAGTAAAAGTACTGATTTAACTGCTTTACTTAAGTAAAAGTAAAAACAAAAAGTACAACTTGTCATTTGTAATAAAGCAAAAAAAAAAGTAAAACAATTTATTTTAAGTAGAAAAAAAATCATAAAAGTTTCAAAAGTACCCAAAAATAAAGTGAGGTACTATGTAGGAAATGTGTTTGACTGGGTCACAGTAGTCAGCATTTTGGGTACAGGCAAGACATTTTTGAAAAATTTAGGACAAAAACTCATAATTATGATTATGATATGACTATGATAAAAAAAACTGTCATAAATATGGGATTAAAAAATGCATAATTATGAGATAAAAAGTCAACATTGTGAGCTATAAAGTCATAAATATGAGATAAGAAAGCCATAATTATGATCAAAAACAGTCAAAAATATGAGATAAAATGGCACAATGACAAAAAAAACTTCATAATTATGAGATAAAGAAGTCATAAATATGAGATTAAAAAAATCGCTATCTTGACATAAAATTCATAATTACGCCACTGATTTTCCCTCTGAAGTGACTTATTTTTCGTACTGTCACATCCGTTTAATTTTGAAAAAGTAACACACCTATTCTGAGAATGTAAGGAGTATAAAGTACAGATACTTATGAAAAAATGTAGGGAGTAAAAGTAAAAAGTTGCCGGAAAAATAAATACTTAACTTAAGTACTGTACAGATACCTAAAAAATATACTTCAGTACAGTAATGAAGTACTTTTACTCAGTTACCTCCCATACCTGCTCAGATTATCAGACCACCTACAAACACATGGTTTTGACAAGAAAGAATCCTGACATCTCACTCATTGTGCATCTGTTTCACTGTCAAACTTCTCACCATTATTGGCTTCAATCATGTTTTGACTTTTTCATAAACCCACAAGAGGTTTCACTTAAAACAAACTAACGACCCTGAAAGTACAGATATAATCAACTAAGAGGATTCATGCATGACACGTCTTTTTCGCATTAATAAAATGTCAAATATTTTTTTAAAAAATTCATAATTGAAAAAAAAAAAATTCTGAGAACAAATTGTACAAAAGGTTTCAAATCCTGGCTCTACTGGGAGAAAGTGATGACAAGTTCAACTAGACAAAACAAGGTTCCTCACAGTCTGCTAAGTGGATCAGAGTCCGTTTCCTCCCGGGGTAAGATTAGTCGTCTTGGGAAATGAGCACAAGTAGGTATTAGCACAGTGACACAGCTCCTCTCCCCTGGCGAACACAAAACATTGGCTAAACCTTTCATGGCCTCTGCAAACATAGCAAGGGTGAAGGAAGTGTGAAATGCAACTAGATAAGTTAATGAGTTATTTTGGACACTTTGTCTGCAAATACAGACGGACATGCTAATACAGACACTTTCATTTCCCAGGAAAAAGAAATCTCATTTCCATTTGCGTGCTTGTATTAGGCTGTCATCCTACAGTAATGATATTTAAGACTTTCTCATATGCACGTATTATTAGGATTGGACTTGATACAAAAACACTGCATTTTGGATCTTTTTTTTTTTATTATTTTAAAGTAACATAAAAATAATTTGTTAAGACTAGCAAAAAAATATATATAAACATTTTTTCTTCATGCATTATGTTAATGTCAGTGTGTTATATTTTATATAAAATAAAGCTAAATGTTGAAAAGTCATTGTTTAACCACGTAATTATTTATTTTAACATCATAGTATTAACGTTGATGATAAAAATATTACATTTTTTGCTTTTAATTCAGTTAAATATTTAGTGAAGTATATATAATTGACGTCTCTATTATTATTATTATTATTATCATCATCATCATCATCATCATCATCATCATTATTATTATTATTATTATTATTATTATTATATAGTAGTAGTTGTTAGTTTATTATTCAAATAAACAAACAATGCAGTTCATACCACTAATTTGTCCAAATATACAATGACCGAAAGAGATGAAGTTCATACTTATAATTCCTAACCCTATGAACTAACAATAACCACAAAAAAATAATCAGATCATATTGCACAACAAAACAATAACAAAAAACATACAAAACAAACCGTTTATATTTGATCTATAGCTATTACCCCAAATCTCAGCACAATAATTAAGATATGGAAGTATTAGTATTTACATTATACAGTATTTATAATGAGCTTTAATTTAGAAATGTTTTGATTTTCTACATCATATATAATTTATTTGCTGAAAAATCAAGGGTATCTTCACCACTTAAAACATTTTCAAATGTGATAAAAGTAAAAACACACACAATATTTTAGTGAACATCTTCGTAAGCCTCTTGGATTTACATCTAAAACACTTTTACAGGGATTGTGAATCCTCACAGGTCTAATATTATCTCAAGATCTCTGTATTTAGATTGGGTGGGTAATTTTTGATGGATTTTTTACTCTACATATTAAAGAGATGGAAGATTCACATTATGATTAAGATCATAGACAACCACTGCAATTATGGTAAATGACCAGAGGTCTATAGGTCATACTAGTCCCATACAAATAGGGCTTTGATGATTACATCTTATCCCATAATGACCCAATGTTACTTTTCAGGCAGTTCTCAAATGATTTTTCTCTCTATTTAACCTCTCTGAAGCAAAATATCACTATTTATTATACTATTATCCTCTACATTTTGTATTTCTTAGATAGAAATCTGGTATTTTCCCATATTTAATTAACTGATCATGTTGATGTTGATGAAAGCTCAGTTTAAAGTTAACTGTCATAATATGAGAAACGGAGAAAATAATGAAAAGTTGATCTTTTCGACATAGTTATCTTTAACTGAATATAAACCACCATAATTTGCCTTCGCCCATAAGTAGCTGGGAAAGGCTTCAGTGACCCCTGTGACCCCTGTGACCCTAGTGAGGATATAGTGGTTTTAAAAAATGAATGAATATAAACTAAATCATTGTCATTTGTCATTTTCCATGCATTTTACTGGTGAATCAATGTTGTAGAAGATGATGGTGTTTCCACAGTAACTACGGAGCCTCTGAACGTCCAAATGGATCATATCTAATCACCAAGAAATTATATGAAACTGTATTTTACCCCAATTATTTCTATAGGTTGAAAGGATGAGTGGATCTACAAGTATTAAACAGTAAAGATCAGGAGACGGTTTTAGTCTTTATGGGTTATGCTGAGAAAACAGCATTTTGAAATGTTTTACTCATCAATATTTAGTTTTAAATTATACATTTTCATCCATCCACACTTTAAGGTAGCAATTTCAATGTAAAAAAATTAAAAGATGAGCAATTATCGTGTATATCCATGTTGAATGCATGTTAATGTCTGAATAAAAGGCAGAAAATCTAACTGAAATCCCTTAATTGTCAATTCATTTCATCCTGTCCTTGTACATTATTGTCTATATGACCCCTCATTCTATGTGTATGCATACAAGCAAGTTTGAGTTTAATACTGTAAGTAAAATAAAGTTTTCCCATGAAGCATAGTGGTGGTGGCAGGTCAATATTGAGAGAAAAATTAAAATGACCAACTCGGTACAACCCATTTCCAGAGACAGACGAGGGAACGTTTGTTTGGAACAGGTCAGCTTGTTTTTCTTCTTTTTCTTTAAACCAGGAAAAACCTTTTTAATAAAACTGCAAAATCAATATCCAACCAAGCCTGAAATGTTTCTACAGACCCTGGCAAAGCAGTGTTTGTATCCAGTAAACATCATTTGTGTTCTTAGAAAAGGTAAAAGATACTCAACGTCAACAAAGGCTGCTCACAGACAAAACTCCCAGAACATCTCTCATTACAGAAACACATGTCTGATTTCTGCTGATTTTAGTTACCAAATATAAAACATAATCTTCCAAAACCTTCACTTGTGACCCTGAACGCAGTGATCTGACACTAGAATCATATCAGCAGATAGCATCGTCTGTATCCTGATGATATGACTCATCAAAAATAAGGATGCAGAAACACAAACCCGGTTCATTGTCTCAGCTCCACACACGTATAATGCATTAGTCAAACACAACAGCACGGCTAGAAGGTCACTCTGAGAGCACATACCTCTGCCAAGGCCCCAAGGTTCAAGTAAGTGTTAGGACTAGTGAAAAAAATGCAGTATCTGCCAAGTTTGATGGAAATCAGTGGAAGAGTTTAGCTGTTATCCTTCACTGAGACAGACACCACAGCCTGTCCTGGAGGGAGGTCAAACACAAGTATATAAACTACTCCTTCTTCAGCAGCAACTTCAGACCCTTAGAAGAAACACTGCACTAGTCATCTTCTTCATCATCACTAAAAAACAAATAACCAGTGACTAACAAGTACCACTTGGGAAAATGAGTGAAAGGCCTTAACCTTTTATTAGCCACTCATTAAAATACTCTGAAATTCAACATTTTAACCTTTGTCTGTGATTGGACAACATCTTTTACCTCCTTGTTGGTTGGCATGACAACTGTCTACCTCCTCCTGCCATAACACATCCAAAAAGCACTTGGTAAAAAGTAAACACATATAATAAAACAGCTGTTATAAGGTCACAGGTTGACAAAAACATTCATAATCACTATTTACAGCTGTCTGAATCATTGCATAATGACAGGTGTTTTTTTTTTTTTAATTTCAGTCTCAAACTGGAGTTAATATCAGTAACTAAAGTTTTTAGTTAAATGTATTTTTAAATGTATATTTTACATTGATATTTACTATTTACAGCTTCAACATATCTATAACTTATAGTATGACAAAAAGAGAAAATTCCAAGGAACTCTCTTATAAGCGAAACATTTAAAAATTTAATTAAATTAAAAAAGCCTTTATTATCTATCTATCTATCTATCTATCTATCTATCTATCTATCTATCTATCTATCTATCTATCTATCTATCTATCTATCTATCTATCTATCTATCTATCTATCTATCTATCTATCTATCTATCTATCTATCTATCTATCTATCTATCTATCTATCTATCTATCTATCTATAGATTTCTTCTCTCTTGTTTGCTATCTATCTTTTTAGATTGTATAAATGTTTAGTTTTTAGCTTATATATTTTTCATATATTTAAATATGTATATATACTTTTGTATTTTTTTTCTATTTATTTCTTTGGATAAAGGGTCAGAGAGAAATACCATTTCAGGTCTCTGTATGGGCACACATGTAGCAGAACTGACAAATAAAGCAAACTTTGAACTTTGAATTACATTGGCTTGGTTACAACAAACCCATAAAAGACCCCCACTGTGTTTCAGCATCCAAGGCTTGATCAGGGAATCAAACATGTCTATATCTTATCTTTGAATTACTGTAAAGTTTTATAAAACATTACAAGATAGATTACAGAAATGACCAAAAATAGTCCCTTGCCCAATAAAGGGTTAACCCCCCCCCCAGGTCATTTTGCATATCTCATCATGACATTTAGTTTGACACGTTTTGTCAAAACTAATACATTTTGTCTGTTCGTGGTGGAAAAACATCTGATCCGAACAAAAATGAGGAATGCATCCAAATCTGATGCCATCTATACATGTATCTGTGTATCATTTTTTCCTTTCATCCACATGAAAACTATGGTTTAGGTCACTGAAAATGATTACTATGAAAACCCCAGCCAAAGAGAAGATTTTGGAGATGCAATTTTTATGCTTTTGACCGAGCTTGAGGTTTTTAAATGTCAGTATGGGACAAAAATTGCATCAAGTTCATGTGTGTGAGACTTTTGTTTAACCCAACCCTGACCACATGATAATACTCTGTAACATATTTATGTAGGTTTGTGTAAATGGAAACATTCCTTCAAACAAGCTGCTGTGTGCAACGTTTTATTAAAGATAAAGGTGGGAAAATATCTGTTTGTATAAATACCCAGTTATGTTTGTATATGGTCTGAGATCAGCATTTTTTACAGTGTCAATATTTAGTATGTATGTGACATAAAAAAAAAAAAAAATTTGAAAAACTTATATTTCATGCTAAAACCTTTTACTATATATTGTCAACCTGAGGATGATCTGTGCAATAAAGAGAGAGAGAGAGAGAGAGAGAGAGAGAGAGAGAGAGAGAGAGAGAGAGAGAGAGAGAGAGAGAGAGAGAGAGAGAGAGAGAGAGAGAGAGAGAGAGAGACAGAGAATAACATGCGACCTGTCGACTCCTCCAAATTTAAGTCGTCTTATGCTACGGATGTTGACGTTTCTGTTAATGCCCCAATTCATACACTTATCACTTATAATGTTTTCAACTCTAAATGATCATAAAATGGTTCTATAGTCACCCATAACATCTGCAGTAGCAGCATTTGAATCCGTACCTGTCACTATATCATATAGAGCTGAGCTTTGAAGGAGCCATTAGACATCATTATTTGTCAGGTATTGAAAACCATGTGATTTCAGATCATTACATGTTCATTCATCCATTCATTCTCTGAACCTGGTTTATCCTCACTAGGGTCACAGGGGTCACTGGATCCTACACCATCTACTTAAGGGCATGGTACAGCATTAGATGTGATGGATCTAAAACACTGGTGTGATGTTCTGCCAATGGTTATATGATGACTTCTTTCAGCTGGTAGAAAAATTTTTGTTTCCAGGGTTGATGTTCTCCGCAGAAGATTCATGTGTGTGTACTCAGATGACTTCCTCATCTTCTCCTACTGTCCCTGGAAATGTACACATTGACTGTCTGAAACATTTCCACTGCTGTTAGATGGTTAGGACAGGTGGTCCCCTCATGACTGACAGCATCATTAAACTAACGTTCTGAAAATGCTAATCCGATTCTTCCCACAGTCCATGTTTCCACATAAAGTCTGTACATATCAGTCAGTCGTACCCTCCAGCTGACCGACCTCTACCTGTGTGGGTCACTGATCATCATCCTGCCTTACATACTTTACTGAGTTTTGGAAATGAGCTGCCAGGGCTTATTGATTCATCATCAATTTAGTAGCGGTTCTAACAAGTTTCTCATTCAGTTTTTTCCTCCTTCTGGTCCAATAACGAAGATCAATTTCATCAATAGTCTTTGTTTTAATTCATTACAATGACAAGAAATAACAACATTATTTTATTACAAAGATTAACAAGAAATAGTCAACACAAGCATTCATGTTTCTAGAGTAAATACTATCATAATAAAAAGAATAATTACATTATAAACATGTTTATATTTATATTTTATCCTTTGAAAAATGTGAAAAAAATTAACAACCTAAAATGTCTCAAGAAAAATAAGTGTAATAGTGCAATAGTATGCCTTAGTTTATCATTTACACACATACATTACAACTTATAGATCATAGTGGATCTATAAAGGCATGACACGTTTAGTAACAAACAAAATATTGTAGAAATGGGACTTCTTTTTTAGTCAATGAAATGTACTATATTGTATATATTATATATCAGGTCATGACACTTCAAATTTAGAACTGGTCTAAATGGGACCCTTAACCCAATTCACAGAAAAGACAGAATCCTCCAGGAGCTTTCTAAAGACATTTATACAATATTTATTCAGGTTATTACAATTTTTTGTGTGTGAAGAGAATAATTTGTAATGGGAAACACTTTCATGGTCTTTTTTTTTACATAAACACAAAGAAACATTTGGAGTTGTCATTATTTATAGGATATTATGATCATATTTGAGATCAAGTCATACTGCATGTGACCCCTGAACTTAAATCATTTTCACACATTTGATTGTTAATATCCTCAGGACACTTTTTGGATTTCACTAATTCACCCCACAGTGTGGTATCAATATGCCTGACACTCTTGTGCTACAAGGTTTAACTTTACAATCAGTTCCAATGATCAGGTGTGTTAACCCTCCCAAAAATTGAATAACCTGCAAACATAATCAAAATTAGCAGCTTTTAACGTAACAATCCCACAAATATAATAACTTTCCTACAAATGTAATAGCAGTCACTGCCCAATTCACTATATTTATGGGATGTCAAAAATAACATTACTTTCCAAAATTGTAATAATGTCCCACAAATGTAATAAATTGGGAGAAATTATGAGAAAATTATTATATTTGGAGAATTATTACATTAAAATTTGCAAATTTCTGTCATGTTTGCAGCTTATTGCATTTGTGGGGAGTTAGGTGCAACACTAATTATAAAACCTTATTATAAAATGTGTAAGAATCTAAAAAAACAAAACAAAAACAATGCACAAAACTATCATCTTCCAAATCAGTTTGATCTGGATGGACTATACACAGTAAATTTTGCAGTGTTAAATCAACACTTAGAGCAGAGGTGCCAAACATAAGGCCCGGGGGCCAAATGCGGCCCGCCAAAGGGTCCACTTCGGCCCCTGGGATGAATGTGTGAAATGCAAGAAATACACTGAAGATAATTAATAATCAAATCATTTGTCATTTATGTCAATTCAATCTAAAGTGGATGAGATAAGTAAAATACTATCATAATAACCTATAAATAATGGAAAACAACCTTATACTAATTTTCTTTTCTATTTTAGAAATTTATGTGGTATATATATAATATATATATTATATATATATTATATATATATATATTATAGATATATATATATAATATGGTCAATAAAAATTTCTATTTTAGTGTAAAATAAAGTACAAAAAAAAAGACTAGCCTTTTACAAAAAAAATGTGAATAACTTGAAATATTTTGTGGAATATTCAGCCTGTTACTAAACTATGTATAAATGACAAACTAAAGCATAATATCATTAATATTGCACTTATTTTTCTTACGAATTTAGAACTTGTTCCTGTGTTATGTTCATGTACAGTTTATAGATGTGACCATTTTTATTGGAAAATTTTGCTTTTTTTTTCCCCCACTCACAAACAGAAATTTTTCACCTGAACAATATTTTAGACATTTTTATCTTATTATTTATAGAATTTTACTGGTCCGGCCCACGTTATACCAAATAAGGATGAATGTGGCCCCGGAACTAAAATGAGTTTGACACTCCTGACTTAGAGAGTTTATTTAACTTCTTCTAGAGTGTATTTGGTCCCATTGTCTCCAAATTAACACTGCAAAATCTACAGTGTATATGCCAGTTTTTACATTTTTATCGAACCAGTATTCCTGCTTTGGATCTCAACTCCCATACATAGAATAACAGCGAGTAACATTTTGGAAATGACGTGCTTGCCTCCGTCCGTTTGCATGCGTACATATGTTGATGTACACGTCAGTCTATTTATACACTCTGCTCCTCACACACACAGTGGAGTTGTCTCACAGCTTAAGAGCAAACACATGGATCTTATGTGCAGACTCTGTGTTTTGACACCCCTGTATAGTGGAACTACAAACACACAACGGTATTTTTAGTTTGGCACAGTTTCACGCTACATGGAAGTGGGGAACTAATGGCTTGAGGAGCACAAGCGGTCCATGCACACGGTGTTAAGAGTGGGACTCTTCACCAGCTTCTGACAAAAAAAAAAAAAAAAATGTCGGCGGCGGTGGTGGTGGTGGGACTGTTGTAAAAATGATCAAGGAAGCTTTTGTTGCCTGATACTAAAAGGACCTTGTGCCTTTTGCTTGTGGATATCCACAGTTCTAGACTCACAGCACGTGTCACAGTAGTGCTAGCAGTGTGAGGGAAATGCATAGAGAAGGTCAAATAGGCAGCTTGCAAAGAACCACAGAGTTTGTTCACAGACAGCCTACAGAAAAGATTCCACATCAGTGACCATATGTAATTAACTGTTTTAGGTAGGTAGCTATAAAACTGTATTTGTCCGTTTTCTTGAATTCCTCCTTCCAGCCGCTGAGACTGAATCATGCGGGCTTGATCCAAGGGTTGCCAATTTGTGTTTGTGTCTTTGTCTCCAGCTCTAGTACAGGCTAGTGGTTTTGGCCAGGCCAAATAGAAGGAGGACAGCGTTGTGGGTGTACAGGGGGGATGGAGATGGATGTGGAGGAGGGACAGGACAAAGAGGAAGCAAGAGAGGATGATGTATTTCAGCCATAAACAGAGCTGAGGTGAGGAGTTCAGTCCAAGGGTAGGAAGTCTGTATAATTTGACCTTCAAAACTATAGAAATATATAATACAGCTCTGGCCACATGGGAATGAGATAAACAAAACACACTCCTGCTGTCATACCACAACTGGAGCTTTGGCATTTATAAGAAAAAAAAAAAAAAAAAAAAAGGAGTCACATACTTGCTGAATCGTGAATGATTTCACTTTTTCATCCTTCCATATAATACACTCCAGTCCTTTTCCCCCTGTTTGAAGTGACATCTGCTATCACCAAAACGTTTGTCTGAGCCCAATTTACCCTGGTTCCACGGTCATTTCACAGTCTGTCATTGTGCCCAGGGCAGGCCTTTCTCACTGCCATCCCTGCGGGACCAAATAAAGTTACCCAATTTCTGGTTGCTGATGTCATCTCCACCATTTAAATGATTGCCCTATAATCAGCCTGGTCCTGCTCTGTGATTGGAGCGGCCTGTCCAATCTGGCCTCAGTAACTTCTGTGGGATCGACGTCGGCGAGAAGATGAAGGAACATATGGCATCTTTTAAAGCCAATCTCTCTCTCTCTCTCTCTCTCTCTCTCTCTCGCTCTCTCTCTCTCTCTGTAAAAGTGGCAACTTAAGTGATCGTTTTGAACTTTTTTTTTTCCAAAATAAACCATCTGAAATTAAACTGAAGCTACCAACATATCCAAAATTGCAGCTGTTTTAGTGCCAATGGGTATAAATTTCAATCATTAGTTACCTCAGTTTGTCATGGTTTTCCAGAGTATGTGACATTTTCCTGTCATGGAAGGACATTTTATGGCCTTAGTATTTGGCATAAATGTCCTCTACTACAAACATTCAAGATTTAAGACGTGCAACACTGCCTTTTATACTGGAATTGACCTGAACTGACTTTTCAATGCTCTCCTTTGGTTGCAGTTTCACACATGGCTGATTTGTGTTCATATAACTCTGTGGCAAGTCACTCCAAAAGAAAAAACATACCATTTCTGCAATAATACCTCTATGTAATACAAAATAATTAGTCAGAAATTACTGTATCATACATTTGGAAGCTATATCCATAATAAGATGAGATACGATACAATACAATATGTTACGATACGATAAGACTTTATTTATCCCACCATGGGGAAGTTTCACTGTTACAGCAGCATTTTACAGAAAGAGAAGAAAAACAACCACAATAGGAAAAATATAAAAGACAAATAAGAAAAAATTGTGTGTATTTAATTATTAATATAAATAGAGAAGCTAAAGAAATAGAATTAAACATTCTCAGAATATGGAATATTTACACATTTAGCACCAAATCTTAACTATTCAACCATCAGGAAATGATGGGTTAATTTCAGTTTAGCTAGCTTAGCAACCTGTCATTAGTATAAACATAACATTAAATATGATTTTTATTTTTATGTTTATTGTTGTGTACCACTTTGGGGATGAGAAATTACTTCATACCACCTTACCAAATGAGACAAACAGATGGGATATTCAACCTTTTCATACTTTGCTAACTAGCCTATTGCATGCTAAGATAGCTAACGTCACTTAGCATCTCACCTTGGAGAAAACAGAGCTTCTTCAGTATCATTAATGTAGCTCTCAAATGTATATTTTTGTCCTTTAGTCGACTTTTTTCTGATATTTCAGACCTGCTGTTATAAATTCCTCCATTTTTTCCTTGTTTCTATGTTAGAAAACACTGGGAAAATAGCATTGCAAATTCTTTCCCATTCTGAGGATATTATGTCTCTTTTTATTTATTCGTGGTCAGTAAGAATCTCAAATTCTTTAAATCTGTATATAACAATGGTTTCATGTGTGAGTGAGCTCGTCCACACTGTTAAACACATCCATCATCTGTCTGATCTGCTTAACATGTTGTCACTGGAAAACTGGTTCTTAAACTATGACGATATTTATTGACTGAAACGTGGGTTTCATGTGTAAGTTACATTGACATTTTCCCCAATTCTAAATACTTGACAGGCTTCATAAACCTTACATATGCTTAATGGAATCAGACAGCGACTATTGTTAGAAAGAAAAATCTAAAATCTATTTCATACAGAAAGATGCACAGTTCAGCAAAACAATAGATTCCAGCTCTGGACTGATTTCATTCTACTTCTGCTCATACTCTATGGTCATCTTCACACCTCGATTTGATGTTTATGGTGCACGTTCATTACATTTTGACACAAACATTTCGAAACATTTTCACTTTGTGACTTACAATACTGTTAATATATGGTCAAGACGCCCAAAATACATAGAAAAATATAATTTTTGCTTTTTCTGACCTACATCGTTTCTCTAATGCAAACAGAGGACACCAATTAAAGCACTCGAGTGAAGACGGCCTCGACTGATGCTTTAGATGAGAGCTGCTGAAGTGGCTAAACAGGATGGGGTTACCATTGAATAGTAGCCTACATTGTATTTGAAAATTGGACCATCTTCAGACGGAATTACCATAATTGCCTCCTGTTACTCTCTCAAATATATCCACAGGGGTTCCCAAATAAAGCGTAATATGGCTTGCCACAACACATTCTGCAACCCGTCATTAAGAGCCACAGCTCAGTCTGTTTAACGTCTCAGACCTGTCCCGATAAAAAGAGCTTTTAATGTAAAGAGTGTCCACCATAAGCATTCAGTGAGACAAGATTTAAGCGTACAGTATCAGATGCAGAGTGTGTGGCATGTGACAAGCCGCTGTTGACAAGAAGAGACCTGAGAGGTCAAAAGTCTGTCACAGACCCAGATGTCTGGCCTGCCGCTGACCCCAGATCAGGCTTGTCACTTTATTGCATGTCAGCTGTCAGCCTGTGGAGAGCAGTGATGCCCACCACAACACAAGATGACTGTATATAGCAACATGCAAACAATCTAGCACTAACTACTGCATATTACAGTGAAATGGAATAGTCTGCACACAAAAATCTCTGGGCTATGACTTCATTTTAGAAAAAGCAAAGGGAAAAATACAGAAAATGTCACCATTTGTGTGCCTGCAAATATATGGATGGATAAAATTTCAGTGAGAATGTGTGAGCAACTGAACAATACATCAATAATGTAAAATGTTTGGGTGCCTTGAAAAGCACTATAGAAATTTCATTGATTATTATTTTTTTTTATTTTTCAATCATTTTCAAACCAAAATTTGGTCTATAATGAACACTGACACATGCATATGTATCAGTGTAACAGTGTTTAACAGCAGTTTATTAGGTTCAGGACTTGTGTTAATACAGAAGAATTCTGAAATGTATGATGAAAAAATATAAAGTTTCAATTGAGCAATACTTCAACATTAAATAGGAACGTTCTGACATATTACACATCAACATTATATCCATATATTGTTTGTATAACTGTTGTTACGCAAAATAACAATTGAATTAAGCAAAAAAAATATATTAAATTAAGAAAAAATAATGTCTTGGTTAGATTTCTTGAAATAAGATTTCCCAGATGTAATGTCTACAAATAAGTTCTTATAATCTCACCCAAAAGTTAAACTTGAGCTGATTGTGTCTTATTTTAAGTGTGATGACATATTTTGACTAGAAATGAGAAAAAAAAAACAAAAAAAAAACTTTTGATTGTTTTCAAGTGTACACATCTGACGTCAAAGACAACATGCAACTAAACTGGTTATAACTCTTACATAAGATAAAATCTGTCTCTACACACGGAAGTGGTGAGGGCTGATGTCTGATGTTTCACTGTGTGAAAAGACTGTATCGGTGTGATAAGCCTGCAGCTATGATGAACAGACAAAACAAACAAAACCTAAACAACCTGCATGTTATCAGGTTCCAGTGAAGACTTGGTGAAAGATGCAACAATCTCTGCGCTGGAGAAAAACTAGTTTTATTCTCTCTGTTTAACCCTTTATCGTGGAAGTGACTACTTTTGGTCATTCCCTTAATCATTAAATATGGGTCCAATGCTGTGCCTCAGTGAGGTCCAGAAGCATGTTGTTCCTAAAGTCTTCCTACAGTAACTTAATTGATCAACATAACATTGGTATTCTAACATTTCTTACAGTTAAATCATGATGAATATTAGTGTAGCCAAGCTTAAATATTTAGGCCCTGTCCCATTTCTCCCCCTAACCCTAAAATTTCCCCTAACCCTAGATTTTGCGCGTTCATGTGTAGGGGTAGGGTGTCCCATTACCTAGGGGAGCAAGTGGGAGTGCGATTTTGCCCTTAAAATCAACCCTCAAAATGTAGTGAGGTTGGTTGCGGACTTCGTTTTGAGGGGAAGATGAAATTACCCATGATGCACTGCGAGCTCAGCGAGCCGACTGATTTCTGACAACAAAAATGGCGGCCGCAGCTGGAGGAACTGGAGATGAACAATTTCGTTGTAAGTATATTTTGGCACAGAGGCTATGACCGGTAATGTTACCTTGTCAAGCTAGCGTTAATGCTAACGTTAATGTTATAAATCGCCAACTATTGAAGAAAAAATATATCAAAATATTTAAATAAATCAACATACCAGAGACAAGACTGAAAGGCAAAGTAGAGGCGAATGCGTCTGCTGTTTGCCGCATTTCTTCTCTGCGCATCCCGAAGGTAAATAAACAGAACCAACACAACAGGCAACACAGCTGGGACCGCCATTTGTCCTCCGTGTAAATAGTAGTCAGCTGCTGTCAGTTTCGCGGAGGGGTGGTTTCATATTTGGCGGGGTAGACTTGTCAGCGTGTGACGTGAACACGTTTGTTACGTTCACTTCGCGAGTGGTGTCCCATTTTCAGGGGGAATTATTTCCCCTTGATGAGTGGAATTTACTTTTTAGGGCACTTAAAACCAAGTGGAAGTTTTAAGGGGGAGAAATGGGACGGGGCCATAGTCTACTGTACATACCGTTTGATGAGAACGCTGCTGCTGCTGCTGGAGTTAGAGCTGTTAATTCTGTTCGCAGCAGTTTCCTCAAGGCCCCAAAATACCTCGAAATGGTTCTGGGAAGAAACCGGGTGTAATCGGGTGCAATGTTATGCTGAGAAATTAACTGACTTTAGGAAGTGTTAGTTTCCATACAAATGTTTCGCAGAAGTGTTATTTTATGCAAACTCCTAATCTCATATCGAACATTAAACAGCTGAGCAATGAGTAGCTACAGCTGCAGTAGTGTTGTGCCACCATTGAGAGTACCCCACAGTTCAACTGACCTTCATATTTGTCGATGTAGTTTGAAATATACATCTAACATCCTTTCTCACTCTTGTTCTTGGGTGTGATGCTTCCCATCTAAAGGAGTCAGTGGACATCAGTGATACGCAGGTCGATGTATGAATGACCCGCAACTGACCGCAAGAAATATACAGTGGTACCTCTACGTACGAAGGACCCAGTTAACGAATGATCCAAGTAACGAAAAACTCAATTTTTCATCTCTGAATATGAAAGAAAATTCTATTTATGAAAGGAAACTGAAACCACAGAGACATAATGTACGTAAATACATCAAATACGTGCCCTCATTTATCGTGGAGTTACCTGAGTTTTTCCAAGTGTGCTCATTTAAACTTTATTACAGTGCATATTCAAAAATACAGTAAACAGGGTGGCTGCTGTGTCTCCTGGTAACCCTAACCCTAACCCTAACACAGACACTTTAACAGTAATTTCTCCACCTAGACCAACGCTTTTAGTATCAAAAGTTCGGCTGAACGGTGCAAGAACAGTATATGACCTGCAGACTATCATCAGCTTAAGAAAAATTATTAAAAACTTGGACTCCACAAGCCAGAAATACGGACCATTCTACAGAACCTCAGTCTGCTACCCAGGTCAGATCCAGCGTCCTTCTGCGGAGCCACCCCTCCCCCCTTCTGCTTCTGGAGACATCTGAAGCGGCACGAGAGGAAGCAAAAGTGCGGATGTCGCAGTGGATTTACAGCTAAGCTAAGAGCTAGCCCGCTCCAACCGCTGCTTCCAAACCATTGACTTTATTCGAAATTAAGTTTAATTAGGAATTGTCCGTTTAAACTGGAATTAGGTGTTTACATGTTCATTTTAAAGTGGACTTAACTTTTATTCTGAATTAAACAGGAATAAAAACTCCCATGTAAAGAGGGTTATTGTGCGCAGCCCTACTAAAGCAAACTGACCAGAGAATGAAAATGAGAAAAATCACTGTCCTGTCTTGAGTTAGGTTCAATTGTTTTGTAGATAAATACAGGTATACACTACAAATGGTGAAAATAACAATAAAATTGGACAACAGGAGCTTTACAGACAGGTGGGAGGCAGATGATGTGTTCACAAATATAAAGGACAAACCTGTTTGTCATGTGTGTAGAGTCAATGTAGCTGTAATGAAAGAGTAAAACATAAGAAGACACCATTACAACAACATGAGCTTTACAATAAATATTGAGTTTGGCCGGTGACTTAAAATCTGTTTGTAATTTTGGCCCAGTGTGACTCCCCTCATGTAGATATTGATGAAAGCTCAGATTAAACTTGTGGTTTGTTATATCTAAAATGGAGAAACCAGAGAGAAAAGATTATATTTTCTATATATTTAACTGAACATAAACCTCCATTCCTGTCTCCATCCACTGACATTGATACAATTCCATGGTTTTACTTGTGAATCATTGCCATAGAATTTTGGATCTGGAATTTTTTGTCGACTTATGTTTGATGTAAAGTCTATCTGTATGTGTAATATAACTATAAGATGGATGGAGTTTATTTTGATATGTCCAACATTGTTATGAAATGAACAATGTATTTGTAATATGTATAATAATCGTGTGTTATGTGCAGGATTGTTTAGAATTAGTTAGAGTAAGATTAGTATAAGATATTATTGTAAGGTTTGTGAAGTTAGTTTGACATGAGACTGTGATCAGTAGAAACAGATGAGGGTAAGAGGGCAGAAGTATATACTGTAAGATGCACTTCATCCCAATCCTTTTCATTTTTTTCCCCATTTTATATATATATATATTTTTTTTTTATTATTTGAAATAAAATAACATGATTTATTTATTTTAATTTAAAATGTATACATTTCTCTCTCTCTCACTTGTTTTCATGTATTATTGTTTCCTTCCTGGAATTGTTATTTCAATGTTGCGTTGTTTGTGCCACTCCATATTCAGAATAAATACATTAAAATGAATAAAATAATCATGATAAATAATAATAAAATAGAAAACCATGGTGTTTCTATGTTCACTACAAAACCTCTGACTGTCTAAATGGATCAAATCTAATGACTATGGAAAAATGACACTGTATTTTAAAACAAATCATTCACAAGTATTGATAGAATTAGTGGATCAACAGTTATTAAACTAGTTAAACCAGATGATTTTGTGGATGTTTGGGTCTTTAGGGGTTAACCCCTTCTCTTTGTCCCTATTTATATTATCTTTGACTGTTATCAT
Organism: Siphamia tubifer; assembly: GCA_020466265.1. NCBI lineage: Eukaryota > Metazoa > Chordata > Actinopteri > Kurtiformes > Apogonidae > Siphamia > Siphamia tubifer. The sequence goes on from CM035793.1 coordinate 32,533,023, forward strand.
TTTATTTTCAGGTACAGACTTCAAAAGAGACATCTCCCTGAGAAAACTGTCTTCTGTCCTGTTGAAATAATTTATTTTTGTTCTGTAGCTGCAGGTTATAGGAACCATCTGTCTCCAAGGCTTGAGAAAAGAGAGTCCAGCGGGAGATGGAATCTGTCTGTCCTGGATTTACCCTTAGGGTGATAGAAGTGTGATAGTGCATGGGACAGTGTGTTTCCACATTCCTCAGGTCTGAACCTCCCTTTGGCTTAAAAACAATAGCACCAAAACCAAAGGCAGAGAGATGCACCTGAGGATCCCACTACCTTGTCCTCCTGGTGTCCATGTTCTGAACGGTGGGGCATCAGTGACCCCTGCTGGTGCTGATCACACATGTTTCTCTTTCCTTTTACTGTTTCATCTGCAATTTTGAGACTCAAAGTTGATGCTGTCATAGAATATATGCATAATAATATAAATGAAATGCATTTTCTGTTACTACTTTCAGCCAAGTTTATATTTATTATCTGCAACAACAAAAAAAATTCTCACATTGTTGTGTTTGTACAAGTAATCTCATTTTAATCTCCCCTTGTTTTCACTGATTTCATAATTATTGAGGTAAATCAGCAGTTTGTGTAATACCCCAGCAGAGGAACAAGATGGTTTTCTTTGTTCAAGAATGTTAGGGTTAGGAAACTTAAGTCTATTAAACCAAGCTTTTCACTTTTAACCCATAAAGATCCAAACATCCATCACTAAATATAGATACCTACTAAATTAAACTGTTTAATACCTGTTGATCCACTAATCCTATTAATACATGTAAATAATGGATGTTAAATGCATTTTGTCATATTTTCATGGTCATCAGCCCATTTGGACTATGTAATCATGCAGTTACCATGGAAACACTGTCATCTTCTACAACATTGATTCACCAGTGAAAAAATAAAAATAAAGGACTTGGACTGAGGGACAGTAGATGCAGACACTGGGTTTATGTTGAGGTAATGATATATTTTATTGATTTTTTTTTCTTTTCTTCAGTTTTCTCCATTTCAGATGCAATAATCCTCAACTTCAATCTGAAATTTTTTTTGAACGTCTACATAGTCAATGAATCAAACAAAGGAAAATATGTTATTTTCACTGGGGGAAAAAATCTAAGTACAGAGGAGAATATTAACAAACAAGGAAGTTCATTTCCATAGTAACATTCTTACACAGGACAATTCAGTGTTTTACAAAAATAGAAAATGAGACAAGTTAAAAACACACGAGTTTTAAAACAATAAAAAATATCAATCAATTAAAATTTAAATAAGGCAAACTCCCATGACGTACTATGTATTGAAGACGTTATATATGTATCTGTTGTATATATTACAGTGTATAGTGTTTTACCTGGTAACATTTTATTTGCTGCGAAAATAACAATTTCTATCTCTGTCTATGCCTCAAGTTTCAGAACCATTGACTAAAAACAATAATTGCTTCATGAACTTCACTACATCAGTTCAAATGTGTGTGTAACAATTAACGAACTTTTAGAACTACTCATCAATATCATATTTTCATATATTTTTAGTGACTCAACTTGGCCTTTAGGTTGGATCAAAGTTAGATTTTATTCCTTTTTTTTTTTGTTTTTCAAAGATGGAAGGTGATCCTTATCCTCCACTAGGTGGCAGCAGCACTTCCTACTCAACTTGTCAAACCAATTTAATTTCTTTGTTTACAAAATGAGTACGCCCTCGTCTTCACATTCAGCCGCTGTTTTGACCAAATCCCATTCTCCACTTGACTTTGTCTGCTCTGCAATGTGAAGATTTGCTGTTGAGCCTTGAGTCGCATTGGTTGACAAACAGACTCGTATAAATCATGCTGCTGTGAGCTTCCTCTGTATATTAAGTTACATGAGATATTTCCTTTTGATAACTTATCTTGGGAAGTGTTGCCATCTGACGATAAATTCAACTAAACAATAAAAAAAGGGACAGCTGTCAACACAATTTCTAATAAACAATATTTATCTCCATATGTGAAATATAGATCTGGTCTTTGTATCCCTGTACTTCTCCTATGATGAGGTATTGTTTCTTATATGACAAAAAAAAAAAAAAAAGTCATGTGACCACTTTTGCCAATAATGACCACCTTCCATCTTCTCTTTAACTTTTAAGATCTGGTCCAACATGATGAAATTGCCTGTTCCATCAAAAAGCAATTTGCCTTAATGAAAAAAGATTATAAGATAGGGGCAATGAAATTGGTCATGCATTTCAATTACTGCAGCGACAAGGTTTGATAAGTGTACGTCTGGATATCCGAGTGAGTGGGAGATGAGATGTGAGCCCAGGGCTGTTCTTCTTCACATGCATCCCATTTGAGAACACACACAAGTAGGATTTTTGAGTTCATGTGAAAAAAAACAAAACAAAAAAAACAAAAAAGCACTTATGAGATGATACTTTGAAGTCTGGCAAACAAATCTGTTTGTGAAAATACGACCCATGATATTTACTGGATGACATTTGTCTAAATCACACAATACTCAGTGTGTGTGGAGTGTTTTATTCCCTTTGCTGTAATAACTTGTCATATAAAATTCATGGGTTTTTTTTTTTGGTTTTGTTTTGGCAAATGAAACAAATAAACCCGAAACTCAACCTTTGCTTGTAAATATTATGTTCTCTTCTGCTTTTCTCATTCTCCTGAAATAATCTGTTACATAGATACTTGGAAAAAAATATTACAACACCCTTGTTTTCTTCACTTTTTTGTTCATTTTAATGCCTGGTACAATGAAAGATACATTTATTTGGACAAATATAATGACAAAATAGCTCCTAATTTTTTTTAATTTCAGAGATTATATCTATCCAATTTCCATGTTTTCTTGATAATAACCAAAATCACTTCAGTCATAGGGGTGGTGCAGTGGTTAGCACTCGTGCCTCACAGCAAGAAGGACCCTGGTTTGAATCCCACACCTGACCTTTCTGTGTGGAGTTTGCATCTTCACCCCGTTTTCGCCGGGTACTCCGGTTTCCTCCTCCCACATGCACTGATTGGTTAATTAGTTAATCTAAATTGTCCATAGGTGTGAATGTGAGAGTGATTGTTTGTCTATAAATGTTCAGCCCTGAGATGAACTGGCGTCTCATACAGGGTGTACCCCGCCTTCAGCCACTGTAGCTGGATTAGACCCCCAGTGACCCCTGCGACCCTAGTGAGGATAAAACAGGTTCAGATGATGAGACGAGACTTCAGTCAGAGTTTCAGTTTCAGTCATATGATACACATAGGATTTAGTACCTGATTGAATAACCTTGTTTTTATGGAAGATTTTTCTTGGTCTACAAATTTCCCTCCAGGATTTCGATAGCCATTTTTGAGATTGTTGGGTCCTAAATTGTCTGTTGCATGAGCTTTTCGGAAAAATTGCGATGAAAGTTTAAGTGGTTTTTAGGGTTTTGTTGCGAGATGAAGTGAATGTTGTGATAAATAGTTGACATTTTCCCTTTTTGTGATCGAAATTAAGTAATATTTCACATATTTAGTTACTGGAAAATTTATTTAAGTCATTGTGATGTGGTCTTCAAAACTACCTTTTACCGAGATGGAAAATAAACGATTACAAGGATTACAAAAATGCAATAAAATATAGATATTTTTCCAAATGCACCTGTTGGTTCAAAGGTTAAAGTTCATATGACCTCACAACACTACATGAAGTTGTAAAATATACTATAAATGTCTCAGCCAGTCAAAAAACAAACATTATTACTAATACTGTGTACTGTGTAGTAGAGGCAGTTTCTCTGACAAAAATAGAACAAAGACAGTGAGATATTAAGGCAACCTTTCAAATATGGCAAATAAAATATTACCTGGATGACAAAAATGAAGAAGAAAAGGTAGTCTTCCAAATGCACCTGTTGGTACTACAGTAGTGCATCATTTTCATCATCAATTGTTCATACTGTAAGGTAAACAGGAAAAGGCAGAAGGAGCAGCTCAAGACATGGCAAATGATTGGTCACAGTTTGTGGGAAAGTCGCAGTGATTGGTTAAAACTGCAACATCATGCTGTATTGACAGGGATTGGCTGAATTTGCGTTGACATTACTAATCGCAACATTGCAAAAATCCTGGAGGGTTTGATTATTGCATGTGTTTGGATGGTGGAAGGAAGAGAACCCCCACAAACACAGGGACAACATGCAAACTCCATGCAGAAAGGTCCCTGGTTGGAATTGAACCCAGGACCTCCTTCTTGAAATCCACTTCACCAGTGTCTGTTAAATGTCATGCAATTTAAAAGAAAATAAAAAGGAAAAATAATCATTATAAACCAGAAAAACACTTGGGACGGTGTAGAACGGTCAAAACTGGCCCTATCTCCCAATATTAAGGAATTCTTTTTAAAAAGTCCTGGATCCAGACGGTGATCTGGATCACCCCCCCAAAATCTAATCACGTGTTGCTTTGGTGATTCTGGACATTCTGTGAAAATTTGGTTTATCCATGTAACATTTTGAGATGGACAAACAAACCCTGATGATTACATAACCTCTGATGGATGTAAACCATGAACCATAATAGTATATAAAAGACATAAATTTAACTTATTTACAAAAGTAGTGGTCTTGCAATATGGCAACAGATGTGAAGTGAGGAGTTACATAATGGAAACAACACAACAGCAGATAGGAGTGAACATATAATGTTCCTAAAAGTCAATTCAAAAGTTATCATTCATGACAGAGACAATGAAAGAACATGTGACTTCTTTAGTAAAATGTATCATTAACTGAACATTAAAAACAAGCATTTACAATCATAGTCATTAGTCAAACTCTGGGTTTTAATGGTGAATTAATGTTGTAGATGATGGTGATTTGTCTACCATCGATCTTCAGCTTTACTGTCAAATTCAATCTGAGCTTCTATTCATTCAATTTCAAAAAGGAAAATACCTCATTTTCACCAATATTATAACAAATGTTGATGAACTTGTGTAGGCGGGTTGTCCATTAACCAAAGGGTTGGTGGTTTGAATCCTGCTCTGTCCTAGTCGGGCTGTTGTGTCACTCCAGCAGGGGCGCAGATAGGTTTGTGAAACTGGGGGGGACGAAGATGCCAGCTAACACCCCCTGGGCCCACCATTCTGATTGGGGGGGGGGTTATTACTCCTCAAAGACGAAAAATGCATTATCTTACCTAATTGTGATGTCTGATGTTCTCAAGTGCTATATACCACTGACATGACAGGATGATCAATATGTGTGTGTGTGTGTGTGTGTGCGTGTGTGTGTGTGTGTGTGCTACATGACTGCTCACTGTTTGTGTATATTTGGACTGTCAAACTTAATTACCCATCATTGGAAGAAATTATTTATTATATAAGTATTAGATAAATTATTATTATTTAATAAAGTTTATTAATGCTGATACTAATTCAAATCACTCACTAAACATACCATATGCTGTTTGCAAAACTGTTTTATTTTAACACTGACTTTCAGCACACTGATTCTTTCATAAATTTCACAGGAGTGTAAAAAACATATAATGTAATTAAAGCTTCTAACACACTAACAACAAACACAAAATAGGACACAGCCTCCATATACAAATTAAATTATAAATAAGATCTCTACATGAGAGTTTTCAATAATGGTCTCAAAACTGATTAAGTGAAGGATCCAAAAACCTCTCTCCTCCGATCCTTGCCCTGAATATATGTCTGTGGCATGTACAGGTGGAGGCAGAAGAAGGTGAAAGTTTGGCTCTGGCCAGCTTTGTACGATTCCTACTCTCACGGCGACATTGCTTTGAACAGAAATTGCAAGGTGATTAACTTTTTTCATCACCAGCCAATGTGGCTAGTAGATTTTTTTATCTTACTCCCCTATCAGAAATTCAACTAGCCATTTTTCCCCTGACCAAATTTCATTAAATTATTTTATTTAACCTTTTCCTCTTGAAATAATTAATTTCTTTAAACATATGATCACATTTTTTTTTATATTTTCACATTTAACTCTTAAAACTTCTTGCTTTTACATTTTCTCACCTTTCACTGTTAACACTTCTTTACTGTTCTCACCTATATTACAATTTATACAATACATAGACTCACATCTTGTTGCTCTTACATTTTCTCAATTGGTCCACATATCATTTCTTCAAACATATGATCACATTTATTTTTTTTTTTTTGCATTTTCACATTTAACTCCTAACTTCTTTATTTTTTATCTCCACTGTCCCCACTGTAAACATACACTCACATTACATCTTGGTGTTGTTATAAACTTTCTTAAACCATCTCATTTCCTTAGCCTATTTGTGGACTCACCAACTGACCAAAGATAACACCAAATCCTCATATAAGCCCGTTATGATCAATTCATTTGGGCTTATTAGCATTCCTGTCAAACACACAGGTAGGCTGTAGGCGCACCAGTGCGCTGCCAGAACGCGTTCTGTAACACGTGATATAATAAACACAACGCGTGGCTATGTGAACACTTTGGCTTTGCCATAGGGGCGCTGCCTGGGCCGAAGCAAGCAAGACAGGAAACAAAAGACAGGGGAAGGATAAAAAAATAGGACGGTCATATGCTGGCGCCCCATAGAGGATTGTTACAACCGGGTCTGCACTCGCCAACAGCCAAAGTGGCTAGTAAGTTGTTTTTTTACCCGCCAAAATGGATTTTCACCCGCATTTGGCGGGTTGGTGGGTGTTAATTTAGAGCCCTGGTAAAGTAAAGTAGTAGTTTACTTACAGTTGTTGCTCTTTGAAAAAAAAACACACGATCGTTTTCTGCTTTTTAGCTCGCCTCATTATTCCGTGCCGTGTTGGGGTCCTCCTGAACGTGCACCCTGGCTGTCCAAGTAATGCCGGTCAGACTGTTTGTAACCATGGCAACCAAAGTTAACGACGATGCCGCCGCACAGCGTAATAACCGAGTCACGTTATTATGTATGTTAATTCACATTTTGGTTTCCTCGTGATGCTTGACTAAGTAAGAAGTAAGTAGTAAAAGTTTTTAAAAAAAAAGTAAAAAGAAGAAGTAACATGTTTTTTTCTTAAATAAAAGTGGGTGGGATGGATCTAAGGGCATTCAAAACTGGGTGTGTCATGACACACCTGACACCCCCGCTATCTGCGCGCCTGCACTCCAGTGTCACTCACACTGGTGTATGAATATTTGGTGGTGGTCTAGAGGGTCTGTCAGTCTGCCCCAGGGCAACTGTGGCTACAAATGCAGTTTACCACCACCAGAGGGAGAATGTGAGAGTGAATGAATAATGTATCAGCAATGTAAAGCGCTTTGAGTGCCTTGAAAAGCGCTATAGAAATCGAATCCATTATTAATGTGAAGGGATGATGGATTTTATTGTGTTTTTTTCATTTATACTTTATTAAGGATCGCCATGAGCTGATGCACCAATGTTAGTCTTCCTGGGGTCCTCTAAAAAAAAAAAAAAAAAGGTTTCAAGGTGTAAAATCCCAACATACAGATCCAGCTAGAAAATAAAGAGGAACGAGAAAAATACAATTAATTGACCACCACATTTGTAACAGTCATCATTCTGAGGAGGCCTTACTCTCATTGGTTCAGAAAGATGAATCCGATACAGAATAAACAACTGGTGCCAGGCCTCGCAAATGTTTTACCTGATTTTCCCCCTCTCTTATCATTGTGAAAACACATTATTGCTGACCTTGACCTACATTCACCAAAATTTAATGGGATATTTTTCCTGAAAATGTCATGGAAATTGGTCTAGTATTTTTTATTATTATATTTATTGATTTATTGATTTATTTTGCGTAAAGTTTCTGACAAACAAAAAAAGCAAACATCCAAAAACAAAACCCTTATCTCCACTTCAGGGGGCAGGGTAATGAAGAACAATTATTTACTTGAAAATACTGTTCAGAAAAAATAGGATTATCTCTTATCACATTGACATTCGTTGAATTGACTTGGATATTTTTACATTTTCACTGGCCGTGTGTTTGCATGTATCAATTATAAAGGTGTGCATTTGCAAAAGTGTGGACATTGTTCTCACACAGCATATTCTTGGAGCCGATAATTAGTTTTGGACTGTTTTATTTTATTTATTTGGTGGTTAAGGGACAGGGGTGAATGTTTAAATCTTGAGTCTTTTTTTTATTGATGAGAATAGGGGTGGGATTAAATAACTATTTCTTCTTCCTACTCCTTTTCTGGTGTAAATATTATTATTTCTTTTCTTAGGTATGTTTATATTGTGTGAATTGCTCGAAATAAACAAATGAAATGAAATAAAATAATGTAAAACACACAGAAGTACCTGATACTGGTAAAACATCCTTCTAAACCTGGTTATTTCAGTTAAGTACTAAAAGTCAACTCAAGTTTTATGCCAAAAAAAAAAGATATTTGAAAGTGAAAGGATTATTAAATATGCTTTTGCAGCATTAGTTAACTTTGCTCAGAATTTCCCCTTGGTTTCTGTGTTTGATTTCTGTTTGATCCATGGTTTTATCAGCCTGTTTCTCAGTTAATATTCTGCCTGGTGCGTGAACAATTGCAGGAGCTAATGTGTTCATTTTTTTGTTTTGGTTTTTTTTTGAAGGATGAGTTCAGAATAGGTTTTTAAAAATGTGACTAAATATTGTTTCTAGAGCAGCCACAGCAAGAAGCAAAGTCAGCCTATACAGTACACTCAGTACTATCTCAGTGGAAACTAAAAGCTCAGGAAAGTAAATTATGTCCCCTGGAATCAAAATATCCCACTGAGAGACATTTACACAGAGTGTGGAACACAGATATCCGGCAGTATCCTGCTGGCTTCTCTCTGATATTCAGATGATGGGCTCAGTCTGTCTGTATCACACAGGAAAGTTCACCATAAATAAATCATTCCAAATGTATCAGGCAAGATCGAACAAAGGGGTGTCCGGTCAGACGCAGTGTGCGACTTCATGACTGTTCCATATTACTCATTGAACTCAAAGATACATGTTACACTGCTCTACAACTTTTTTTGAAAGTATCTGCTTCAGACATTAAATGTCCTACATATTACATACTTTAACTAAATCACTCAGACAGCGCAGACAGCAGTGAAGCAGCTCAAGTCTCTAAAGGTTTGGATCTGTATGTTCATAACTTATTTGTAAACTCATGTTCTGTGTCCACTAATGATTTATTTGATCAGTCGTCTGTCCTGTTTTTGAGATATGGTCATTTCAATATTCGACCACGTATGATGTTATGTGATGTTTCACAACGACCAAATTTCACATGTTAGATCTAATGTTAAATATGAAGCACAAGATATTGTCAGATTTAACTAAATATTTCAACAACCCTGCTTTAAGGTAAAGGTCATAAATTTTGCAAAATGTGACATCATCGAGCCTATTGGTGTTATTTCATCTGATGTTCGAAGGTAAGATGAAGTGAATGTAAAAAAAACTACCTGATACTATCTGGTCAGGAGGTATCACCACTTATGTGTTTTAACTGTTGACCTTCACTGTTACCTTGACCTTTGACCTTTATAGCTCAAAATGTAATGGTTTCTTCCTTGATGAATTATCAATCATCTCTGAAAGTTTCATCAAAATCTATCCAGAACTTTTTGAGTTATTTTACTGAAAAACAAACAAACTAACAAACAGACAAACAAACGTGAAATAAAACATAACCTCCTTCGTGGAGGTAATAAGATGAATCAGAAAACAAATTATAAAAGTGGACTAAAAATGTCACTTTTTGAAACTTGAGCAAACCAACTTTTAAGACTAGAGTTTTCTTTTTCAGTAACACACAGTTGGTAACATTTCATTAGTTTTATTCCAGAGGCATTTTACATTTGACCAGCATAATATATGTCCAGACACTCCCAACGATGCCAGTTAATAGGTTGCTGTGGTCTGATGTCTTCCAACATGATCTTTGTCACACATGTGGAAAGCTACACTCTCAGTTTCTCAGTGCTGGAAAGTAGTCATTGGCTGAAGGGAAAAGGAGAAGCTTATTAGCTCATATGTAAGGGCTGCTTTTGGTCCAAGCAGTGCTGAGTCTGGACTCAGCAGACCCTCCTTTAGAGCAGTCTCATTTCCAAACTTTGAGGCCAGAGTAAGCCATCTAATTAGCATCCTGATGCTACCATTTCACTCCTCCTCCCATTTCAGCCCTCCACTTCAGTCTCCATTACAGACACAAACACAGCTTCTGTTTTGTGTGAACACAGTATCCTAATCCGTCAGGAGCTTTAGTGCTGCTGGGACGAAAAAATTCCTGATGACACAGGTGCCACAGAGGTGTTATTTGTCATGTTTTTTGTTTTGGTGAGGTTTACTCGACGGAGGAATGCTGTGATACAAAGAGCGATGTTTAGCAGATGTACTGTGTTTTGTCTGAGTTGTTTGTGTGGATGCTCAGGGTGAAGCCTTGTTCTGCCAAGCCTGAAGCCCAGGGCCAGTGACGGCTATCCTAGAAACAGAGTTAAAATCATAAAAATAATCTATTCCACACATAATGAACTTTACTTTGCAATGTTCTCTGTCTAAAAGCGTGGAGCCAATGCCTGGCGTTATCTAGCATGTAATAATTGGCTTCTTCGTCAGTGCTTGGCCTTTTCCATCTCTGGCTCACTTAAAACCACAGAGATTATGGTTGCATAAAAACAGTCCAACTGACAACATCTCACATCTCTCTCCTCCTCCTCCTCCTCCTCCTCCTCCTCCTCCTCCTCCTCCTCCTCCATTCAACATCCATTGAGCCAGTGGCAAACATTTCACCATTACATGATGACTCATAGTCAGACCACACGGCAATGAGTTTTTTTTTTTTTTTGGGGGGGGGGGGGTTGTGTGTGCATTTGCTTCAGCTCATATTTTATGGCTGTTGTATCTGCCAAACCAGCAGCACTTTGATGGTAAGACTCTAAAATAGGATCTAATATTTCATATTCAATTCACACAGGAATCATTTTTGGTAAATCAGAACCATTTGTAAACATGTTCACACCAACAGCAGCAAATAACAAGATGGAAAAACATCTTTCATTCAGTCAAAGAAAATTCTCAGCAGTGTAATACATCACTGATTAACCCTCAGAGATCCATAGGTGTTTTGTTGATTTCTACGTACCTTTTAAATTGATCTTTTTAAGATACGTGAAGCACAACACCAATCAATTTGTTTTTGTCATTTGGCTTGTGCTATTCTCCCCAACACTCCCCTAACACTGAGCTAGGAGCTGTTTCTTAGTCAGTGAGGATGTGGGGTTTCGAAGCAACCATTTCTCCCACATCCTCTGCATGTACCCTCTCTCACTGCGGTTACTCCCGTAGTAACACTCCATCAGTACCATGTTCCACTAGCCAATTTAACATCAGGTTGTCCTGGTTCCTCAACCCCTAACGCGGACCTTGTTGTCCCGGGCGCCGTCCGAGCCGGTATGACTCTATTTATTGTATCGCTCATCGTGAGGTATAGGCCTAAGGGCACACCTGGGATTCGAACCGGCAACCTTCCGCACCAAAGTCAGTCCCTATCAGAAAGAAAGAACATGAGAAGCTTGAGAAATACCAAGGGCTGAAAGTGGAGTTAGAGAAAATGTGGAGTGTGAAGGCAACAGTGGTACCAGTAGTGATCGGAGCACTAGGGGCAGTGACCCCCAAGCTGGGAGAATGGCTCCAGCAGATACCAGGAACAACATCAGAGATCTCTGTACAAAAGAGTGCATTGCTAGGAACAGCTAAGATCCTGCGCAGAACCCTCAGGCTCCCAGGCCTCTGGTAGAGGACCCGAGTCTGAAGGAGACACCGCCCACGTGGGGCGAGAGGAACATTTTATATATATATATATATATATATATATATATATATATATATATGTACTGACAGTCAATGAAAACGCCCAGGCCAATAATCCATTATATAATGCATTAAGGAGTTTGGGAAATGTTGGGTTTGAATAGTTTCTATAGAACAGTGTGCATAGAACTCATTTCTGAGTCTTACACTTCCCAAACATTTTTCACTTGTCCACAGGGAGTGGTCTTTGGAAATCAGGTCGAAGTGCTGTTGGGGACTATACAAACATTTGTGGACGGTTTAAAGGATGGGTTGGGAAGCCTCTATACAGGCAATGAAAAGGACGATTTTTTTATTCCCTACGTTCAAGATGCCACGGTTAAATCCAGGTGAAAGATGGCGTGCCCTTGGCATGGTGCAAGCCGGCCTAAGTTATTCCGAAGTTGGGCGTCGATTTAACTGTTCTCATCACACCATCTGACGTCTTGTTCAACGACATGGAGAGACTGGATCTGTGGCAGACCGACCACGTCCTGGACGTGAAAGAGTGATGACTCAGGATCGTTACATAAATGTTACCTGGACATTTTCATTGACTGTCGGTATATATATAATGAAGTTATTTTTAGACAATAGATCTTAAAAATCAGATTTCAAGAAATCTGACCAAGATCACTTTCACTTGTTCCATCACCAGATTTTTTTCTCTTAATTCAAGGTTTTAATTAATTCTTTGCTCAATTCAAGAGAAAAACAATCTGCCAATGGAACAAATTAAAATTATCCTGGTAAAAAATACACTTGGTAACATTTTGAATGTTTTCCCCCAGTGTGTCCATTCATTGTAAAACAACTTCAGTTCCTTTCAGATTTTGGATTTTCGTTCATGAACTTCATGTTTGACACCTCCTCAAAGTGTCTCAATGATATGAAACTGAGATGAACACTCCTTCAGCTTCACTTTTTTCTGCTCTAGCCAATGACAGATCGACTTTGCCTTGTGTTTGAGTCATTATGTTGGAAAACCAAGACTGCATTCAGTCGGGGTATGTAAACTTATGAGCCCAAGTGTTACTAGACTTTACTCAAAGATTTCACAAGATGACTTTTTCCTATTTTTTTTCCTTTATTCAATTTCACAGAAATGGATCCCTGGTTTTTGAGATTGACAGTGAAATGGTAGCAGTGTGGCAGCAAATGATTTATATCAAAATGTTCTAGAAAATGTCAGTTTTATGAAGTTTTACAATAACTGTGTTTTTCCTAGAACATTATAGAAAGAAATAACTCAGACCAACTGCTGAAAGTTTGAAGTCACATCAAATCTCTTGTCAAACAAGTGGTGCCAGGTATGACAACCCCCCCCTTGCCCGCAAACATTTTACCCGATTTGCCCTATCTCTTATCATTGTGACCTTGACCTTTGACCTACATTGACCAACATTTAATAGGACCTATTCTGGATCACGTTGCACCTTTCCTAAACATGTCATGGAAATTAATCCAGTAGTTTTTAGATAAACTTGTTGACTAACAGACAAACAAACAGAACTCTCTACGACCAATACCAGGATGGAAATGGCCACAAACACTCTGGCTCTTCGAATGACATCACTGAATGGTTATAGGGTCATCAGAGGGAGGAGCCCAAAGACTATTCCTGCATAGTCAGATCTACACTGTGCTGTATATACTAGCTTTGATGCCCAGCATTATCATTCTGGAATAGTTGTAAAAGTTATCTGGGTTCTTTGGTTTGTTATTGAGCTGTAATATGTGTTGAATGCTGCAAATTATTATTTTTTTTGCAAAATAGTGCCAGGAGAGAAGTTCTGGTGGACAAATTTGCAGTCCTGAAATGACTAAATTCCCATGTAATAAAAAGACACATAAAAAGACGTGGTGTTTTCCAAGTTTTTGATTACAGTATGTTCAGAGCATGTTGTTTTTTCATGGAACAGATGACAGAGATTTGGAGAAAATGTAAGAGAATCTACATTTTTACCATCATGCAATGAAAATAGCTTTATTGTGGCAGAGTACTACTATATAATCTCAAACTAGACCAAAGCTTTATTCTTATGGTACCTTGTATTACCTGTGAACCTCTAATCATTTGTAATAATTATGGAGATTGAGTGTTATCTTTAGAGCTATAACAAAACTATTAGTTCTGCAACTTATCACTATATGTCATTTGTGATAATACTAGATCATTCTTTTTTTGCGTTTGAGTTTTCATCAACATAAATTAAGACCTACCATTTTAAATGCAACTACATTGTAAATAGTTTATTAAGGTATTTGTAAAGCCTGTAGGTACCCTGTGTAGCAAGGAATATTTTTCTCTCTTTTACATTTATCTGCTAATGGTGAACCTGCCCTTGACATCAGAACTGAAGGATAATAGAAGTATATTTGAGTAGAAACAAACTTTACACAGACGGTTGCTTTCCACAATCCTTAGGTCAACAGGTTATACCTAGTTCTGTGTGAATAGGGTTTTAGCTATAATGGACTGTACTCCAAAGCTTATTGACTTTCAGAGGTTGCACTCAGCTCTAAAGATACAAAGATGTCTGTCATGACCTCCGTTCCAGTGACCTTTCCCCCAATTTTCCACACTCACCTGGTCCTGCACTGCGCAGCTGCAAGCCGTTCCTAATCGGTGACTATTTAAGCGGTGAGGCTTGTAGCTGCCAGTGCAGGACCATTCATCTATGTCACCTCCATAACCCGGTCGATGTCTTCCATCTCCCCAATCACCATAACCCGGACACTCATCATCACCACGGACTCTGGCCGTTTACTCCCAGGTTGTGTCTGTCTTGTCTTTATGTTGTACTTTTGTTATTAAATTATTTTGCCCTTCAGTACTGTGCAATGGAGTCCTCCTTCACCTCACCCCGATCCGTGACAGAATGGTCCTGCCACCATCTGGACTCCGCCAGTGCTGAAGGGACCCTTTTTGTTTTAGTTTTCCCCTGTCTGTTCCGTCTAAAGTCTGTCCAGTCTTGCGTTCTGTCCCGTTCTGTGTATCTGGCTTAAGCGTTCTGTGTATCTGGCTTAAGCGTTCTGTGTATCTGGCTTAAGCGTTCTGTGTTTCTGGCTTAAGCGTTCTGTGTATCTGGCTTAAGCGTTCTGTGTATCTGGCTTAAGCGTTCTGTGTATCTGGCTTAAGCGTTCTGTGTATCTGGCTTAAGCGTTCTGTGTCTCTGTCCCGTTCTGTGTTTCCCTGCCCAGCGTCCTGTATATCCTTCCTAGCGTCCTGTATATCCTTCCTAGCGTCCTGTATATCCTTCCTAGCGCCCTGTATATCCTTCCTAGCGCCCTGTATATCCTTCCTAAACGTTCTGTGTTCCTGGCTTAAGCGTTCTGTGTTCCTGGCTTAAGCGTTCTGTGTTCCTGGCATAAGCGTTCTGTGTTCCTGGCTTAAGCGTTCTGTGTCTCTGCGTTCTGTGTCTCTGCGTTCTGTGTCTCTGCGTTCTGTGTCTCTGCGTTCTGTGTCGCTTTCTAGCGTTCTGTGTCGCTTTCTAGCGTTCTGTGTCGCTTTCTAGCGTTGTGTGTCGCTTTCTAGCGTTGTGTGTCGCTTTCTAGCGTTGTGTGTCGCTTTCTAGCGTTGTGTGTCGCTTTCTAGCGTTGTGTGTCGCTTTCTAGCGTTGTGTGTCGCTTTCTAGCGTTGTGTGTCGCTTTCTAGCGTTGTGTGTCGCTTTCTAGCGTTGTGTGTCGCTTTCTAGCGTTGTGTGTCGCTTTCTAGCGTTGTGTGTCGCTTTCTAGCGTTGTGTGTCGCTTTCTAGCGTTGTGTGTCGCTTTCTAGCGTTGTGTGTCGCTTTCTAGCGTTGTGTGTCGCTTTCTAGCGTTGTGTGTCGCTTTCTAGCGTTGTGTGTCGCTTTCTAGCGTTGTGTGTCGCTTTCTAGCGTTGTGTGTCGCTTTCTAGCGTTGTGTGTCGCTTTCTAGCGTTGTGTGTCGCTTTCTAGCGTTGTGTGTCGCTTTCTAGCGTTGTGTGTCGCTTTCTAGCGTTGTGTGTCGCTTTCTAGCGTTGTGTGTCGCTTTCTAGCGTTGTGTGTCGCTTTCTAGCGTTGTGTGTCGCTTTCTAGCGTTGTGTGTCGCTTTCTAGCGTTGTGTGTCGCTTTCTAGCGTTGTGTGTCGCTTTCTAGCGTTGTGTGTCGCTTTCTAGCGTTGTGTGTCGCTTTCTAGCGTTCTGTGTCGCTTTCTAGCGTTCTGTGTTTCTGGCTTAAGCGGTCTGTGTCTCTGGCCCGTTCTGTGTTTTCTTGCCCAGTGTTCTGTGTATCTGGCTTAAGCGTTCTGTGTATCTGGCTTAAGCGTTCTGTGTATCTGGCTTAAGCGTTCTGTGTATCTGGCTTAAGCGTTCTGTGTATCTGGCTTAAGCGTTCTGTGTATCTGGCTTAAGCGTTCTGTGTATCTGGTTTAAGCGTTCTGTGTATCTGGTTTAAGCGTTCTGTGTATCTGGTTTAAGCGTTCTGTGTATCTGGTTTAAGCGTTCTGTGTATCTGGTTTAAGCGTTCTGTGTATCTGGTTTAAGCGTTCTGTGTATCTGGTTTAAGCGTTCTGTGTATCTGGTTTAAGCGTTCTGTGTATCTGGTTTAAGCGTTCTGTGTATCTGGTTTAAGCGTTCTGTGTTTTTGGCTAGCGTTCTGTGTTTTTGGCTAGCGTTCTGTGTTTTTGGCTAGCGTTCTGTGTTTTTGGCTAGCGTTCCGAGTTTCTGGCTAGCGTTCCGAGTTTCTGGCTAGCGTTCCGAGTTTCTGGCTAGCGTTCCGAGTTTCTGGCTAGCGTTCCGAGTTTTTGGCTAGCGTTCCGTGTTTTTGGCTAGCGTTCCGTGTTTTTGGCTAGCGTTCCGTGTTTTTGGCTAGCGTTCCGTGTTTTTGGCTAGCGTTCCGTGTTTTTGGCTAGCGTTCCGTGTTTTTGGCTAGCGTTCCGTGTTTTTGGCTAGCGTTCCGTGTTTTTGGCTAGCGTTCCGTGTTTTTGGCTAGCGTTCCGTGTTTTTGGCTAGCGTTCCGTGTTTTTTGTCTTGTCTTCTGGCTTTTTGTCTTGTCTTCTGGCTTTTTGTCTTGTCTTCTGGCTTTTTGTCTTGTCTTCTGGCTTTTTGTCTCGTCTTCTGGCTTTTTGTCTCGTCTTCTGGCTTTTTGTCTCGTCTTCTGGCTTTTTGTCTCGTCTTCTGGCTTTTTGTCTCGTCTTCTGGCTTTTTGTCTCGTCTTCTGGCTTTTTGTCTCGTCTTCTGGCTTTTTGTCTCGTCTTCTGGCTTTTTGTCTCGTCTTCTGGCTTTTTGTCTTGTCTTCTGGCTTTTTGTCTTGTCTTCTGGCTTTTTGTCTTGTCTTCTGGCTTGTTGTCTTGTCTTCTGGCTTGTTGTCTTGTCTTCTGGCTTGTTGTCTTGTCTTCTGGCTTGTTGTCTTGTCTTCTGGCTTGTTGTCTTGTCTTCTGGCTTGTTGTCTTGTCTTCTGGCTTGTTGTCTTGTCTTCTGGCTTGTTGTCTTGTCTTCTGGCTTGTTGTCTTGTCTTCTGGCTTGTTGTCTTGTCTTCTGGCTTGTTGTCTTGTCTTCTGGCTTGTTGTCTTGTCTTCTGGCTAGTTGTCTTGTCTTCTGGCTAGTTGTCTTGTCTTCTGGCTAGTTGTCTTGTCTTCTGGCTAGTTGTCCTGTCGCCTGGCGTTGTGTCTTTTGGTCTGTCGTTGGTCATTTCTGTCTGTTCCTGTCCCTGACTCTTGCTCGTTGCTCGCTTCTGTCCCTGACTCTTGCCCGTTGCTCGCTTCTGTCCCCTGTCCCTGCCTGTTGCCCGTTGCTCGCTTCTGTCCCCTGTCCCTGCCTGTTGCCCGTTGCTCGCTTCTGTCCCCTGTCCCTGCCTGTTGCCCGTGGTTGGCTTCTATTCCCTGTCCCTGCCTGTTGCCCGTTGCTGGCTTCTGTCCCCTGTCCCTGCCTGTTGCCCGTTGCTGGCTTCTGTCCCCTGTCCCTGCCTGTTGCCCGTTGCTGGTTTCCGTCCCTTGTCCCTGCCTGTTGCCCGTCGCTGGCTTCTGTCCCCTGTCCTTGCTTGTTGTTCGTTTCTGCCTGCCTGTTTCCTGTCCCTGCCTGTTGCCCGTTTCTTCGTTTTGTCTTGTTCCTGTCTCAGCCAGAGTCCGTGGTGACCCCACCAATCAGTCTCCTTGGTCCTCAGTCAGACCAGTCATGTTGCTCCTGCTACCGCTCTGCCCAGAGGGTACTCCGCCCAGGGGGTTTCCACACCGCCCTGCCCAGAAGGATGCCACACCGCTCTGCCCAGAGGGTACTCCGCCAGGGGGTTTCCACACCGCCCTGCCCAGAAGGGATTCCACACCGCTCTGCCCAGAGGGTACTCCGCCCAGGGGGTTTCCACACCGCCCTGCCCAGAAGGATGCCACACCGCTCTGCCCAGAGGGTACTCCGCCAGGGGGTTTCCACACCGCCCTGCCCAGAAGGGATTCCACACCGCTCTGCCCAGAGGGTACTCCGCCCAGGGGGTTTCCACACCGCCCTGCCCAGAAGGATGCCACACCGCTCTGCCCAGAGGGTACTCCGCCAGGGGGTTTCCACACCGCCCTGCCCAGAAGGGATTCCACACCGCTCTGCCCAGAGGGTACTCCACCAGGGGGTTTCCACACCGCCCTGCCCAGAAGGGATTCCACACCGCTCCGCCCAGAGGGTACTCCGCCCAGGGGGTTTCCACACCGCCCTGCCCAGAAGGATGCCACACCGCTCTGCCCAGAGGGTACTCCGACCAGGAGGTTACCATGCCGCCCTGCTCGGAGAAGCTCTGGACAACGGGGGGGGGTTGTGTTTTGTTTTTTTTTGTTTTTTAGGGGCTTCAGGAGCCGCCCCTTAGGGGGGGGGTACTGTCATGACCTCTGTTCCAGTGACCTTTCCCCCAATTTTCCACACTCACCTGGTCCTGCACTGCGCAGCTGCAAGCCGTTCCTAATCGGTGACTATTTAAGCGGTGAGGCTTGTAGCTGCCAGTGCAGGACCATTCATCTATGTCACCTCCATAACCCGGTCGATGTCTTCCATCTCCCCAATCACCATAACCCGGACACTCATCATCACCACGGACTCTGGCCGTTTACTCCCAGGTTGTGTCTGTCTTGTCTTTATGTTGTACTTTTGTTATTAAATTATTTTGCCCTTCAGTACTGTGCAATGGAGTCCTCCTTCACCTCACCCCGATCCGTGACAATGTCGAGGCAATAGTTTTTCAATACTGCATTTGGTAAGAAGCATGTGTCAGAATGTAATAGATATGTGTGTAGAGTCAGTGTTATGTCAAATCCTATGGTCCACAGTTTACAACACAAATTAAAAAAAAAAAAGTTGTGGACATGTTTAGGTTATCTCACTCAATCTCAGGATGATTGATCAGCCTTGGGAGGTGTTGGACAAATGCACTATATTGTCACCTGCCTTGACTCATATGAACGTTTCTATGCCATTATTAATCTATAGGTTTCATCCTTTATAGTTATAACAGCTTCAACTCTTCTGGGAAAGTTTTCTACAAGGTTTAGTGTTCATGAGACTTTTTTTTATGGGACCTCCCAGAAGAATTTATGAGTTCACACACTGATGTTGGACTGAAGGCCTGGCTCTCAGTCTGTGTTCTAATTCATCCCAAAAGTGTTGTATGGGGGTAAGGGTCAGGACTGTGTTCAGGCCAGTCCAGTTCTCTCATCCATGTCTTTTTGGACATGACTTTGTGCACTAGTGCACAGTTATGTTGGGACAAGAAGGGGCCATCCCCAAACTGTTCCCACAAACCTGGGAGCATGGAAATGTCCAAAGTGTCTTCGTCCAAAATCTCTTGGTGATGAAGCAAGAGATTCTGGACATCGTAGCCTCTCCACTGGTAAGGGTTAGCTGTGGAAAAACTGTGCCACGGCTAAATCATTGCTGCTGTAGCATTTTTATCACCATCACATTAGATTAGATTAGACAGAACTTTATCGGGGATCACTCGAGACTTAATACACACACACACGGTTGTAGTACAATGCAATATCATATTAAACTTTATGAATTAAGAATAGGATGTTTACTTAACTATATTTCAAAGCAAGTGAGTGAATACTTTTGACAATATATTGTACATCTGATCCATGGCAGTGCACCTTTTTATTTATAATATATGTATGTATATATTTTTTATAATTTATTTTTACCATGTGCAATCCTCTAAAAAAAGACATTTAATTAGCATTTATACAAGAGAAATCCTATGAGTGCAAGCTTCAACATTCATCACAATGGTGGTAGAAGTAGTCAATGCAAAAGCAGTAAACACAGGAATTAAGTTACAACTGGAGCATGAAATACAGGGGGAAAACACTTGTCATTCTACACAGCTTTTATGGTCCAAGCTTTACTGAGCTTTTCATGACATAATCCTGAGAAAATTTAATAGAAAAATGTAGCCCTTTAAACTGGTTTTTGCCTTTTCCTTGGCAGCCATGCCTCCAAATTGATTTCCGCGTGTGGCACATGCTTCTTTGTCTCAAACTGAAATGAGACTGGCTGACTGCCTCTGCTTTTCATGACATCCACTGGCTCCAAAACGAAGAGCTTTAGTTGGCGACTGTGGGTTTGAGCAAGTCTTTGATTTCACATCACAGACCCCAAAGGTTGTTTCACAGTAAAGATTTTTGAGTGGACACAGAATCTCTCAGGGGCCCTGAAAATCTAATTACACAGTGGGAAGAAAACACTAAGATTTTGTCATCCAACTTAAGTATCTCTGAAGACTATGCACACCATCTGCACCAGTGGAGGGCCTGTTCCAAGTGTTCAGACTAATGTCATGTCCTTACTATGTTTATTAAGTCCATTATTGATGAGAACAAAGAACTACTTTTTCCTCCTTTAACCCACTGAGACCCATGTGACAGTCTGTGAATCAACATAGCATTAAAACAGAAAGTCTCCTGCAACTTTTCAGTTTTTCTAAACTGTCAACATTTATCCATCATCATATAGTTTCAGGGATATTATGTTTTTGATCCAACCCCCACCACTGGGACCACTACTGCTGCCAGAATATAATTTGTTTTAATGTGATAACTTGAAAAATATTTGGTTTCGAAATCACATATTTTCCATTTCAATGAAGATTAAAGAGAGGAAGAAGATAAGATAAGATATTCCTTTATTAGTCCCACTAGGGGAAATTCCAGGTTTACAGCGGCATAGAATAGAGCAACACAGCAATAAAAAATTGTATAAAAAACCTATCAAATTCTATGCACACCATATACACTACATTTACAATTTATACAATATTTACACTATTTACACTATGTACACTATATACACTTTATACACTATTTACACTATATACACTTTATACACTATATACACTTTATACACTATGTACACTATATACACTTTATACACTATTTACACTATATACACTTTATACACTATGTACACTATATACACTTTATACACTATTTACACTATATACACTTTATACACTATTTACACTTTATACACTATTTACACTATATACAGGTTATACACTATTTACACTTTATACACTATTTACACTATATACACTTTATACACTATTTACACTTTATACACTATTTACACTATATACACTTTATACACTATTTACACTTTATACACTATTTACACTATATACAGGTTATACACTATTTACATTTTATAAACTATTTACACTATATACACGTTATACACTATTTACATTTTATAAATTATTTACACTATATACACTTTATACACTATTTACATTTTATAAACTATTTACACTATATACAGTATTTACACTATATACACTATATACACGTTATACACTATTTACACTTTTTACATTATTTACACTATTGCACATGGGATTGATTAATTGCACTGTATATGACTGTTGTGGATTTCTGTTGTGGATCGTGACAGCTGCAAGAAGGAAGAACCTGCGATATCTCTCCTTCACACACTTGGGATGTCTTAGTCTGTCACTAAAGGAGCTCCTTAGTGCAGTCAGTGTGTGTTTGAGGGGGTGGGTAGAAGAACTGATTTGGACCAGTTCTAGATTACCCACAAGGAGGCCCTCAAAAGTTTAAAATCACTAAACACTTTTTTGTTCACATCTCTGGAACTTTTTGTTTGATTGACTTTAAACCAAGTGCAAATGAAAGGTCATGACATGGGGGTGACATCATGACATCATAGCTGTCGTGTTATGGATTGGGAGTGTTTACGGATATATTTTTCGTTTTCTGAATTGCTTCATCCACAAGAGAGTTTCAGGGTTCTGCAAAGTAAGAGTACTCCCTGGATATTGTCAACATTTATTTCCTTTGCTTCAGATGTGCATTAAAGAAACATGGAGGAATGCTTTTTGACAACCATAAGACCTTCTGTCATGAATTCTTGCCTTAGCTCAGACATTCATTCATTAGTACAGCCCTAAAATCAAGGGAAAAACATGAAAATATGGCAGTCAGTCTTAAAGGTTAAAACACACAATTTGCTCTTGTATTAAAAGTGACAAGAACCATGAATTCTGATGCCTCCATGTCTCTTGTATAGTAATGAGTCCCTCAGAAATCCCCTCAAGGTATTTTGGAGATATCGTGGTTATAAGAAAAGACAGATGTGACCTTCTGCTACAAAAATCCTGCAAGAAACTGGATTCACAGACTCAAATACACAGCTCAGACAAAGGCAAGATCAGCCACATGTCTTTTTACCCAATGAATTGCTTCAATGCATGGTAGAGCAGTCAGAAGAGGAAAACAAATGGAGAGGAATAAGATGAATCACATTATATGAAGAGGTCACTGAGAAGCAGAAAACTGCAATATTTGTCACAGAAAGATGACAACTTGGGAAAAGGGAATATACAATTTCCCAGTTTTTTTTTTTCAATCAATGTAGATGTATTGCAAATTGTTTTTTTTTCCTGTTTTCAATATGACCCATTTTACAAGCTATCTCTTTACAAGGCAAGGCAAATGTATTTGTATAGCACATTTCATGTACTGTACAGAACAATTCAAGATGCTTTACAAACATATGAGAAAATTAAAATGATTAAGATGCATTGAGACATGAGAAGAATGACTACACACACTCAATATGGAGGTGCATCATGGGTATGGGAGCATGGGTTTTGAGCAGGTGCAGTATGAGGAAAGAATGAAGTGATTTCATGATGCTTTGCTTCAGTTCTTTTTTTATACACAAACAACCGACCCTAAATGACAAAAAAATAAAATTAAACATAAACCCAATGGCTCAGATGTGTCAATGCTAATTAACGAGTCAGTTCTTAACAAAAAAAGAAGTAAGGAGGACAGAGAATAGACACTTGTATACAAACACAATACTTAGTCCATACTATACTATACTATACTATACTATACTATACTATACTATACTATACTATCCTATCCTATACTATACTATACTATGCTATGCTATGCTATGCTATGCTATGCTATGCTATGCTATGCTATGCTATGCTATACTATGCTATGCTATGCTATGCTATGCTATGCTATGCTATGCTATACTATACTATACTATACTATGCTATGCTATGCTATGCTATGCTATGCTATGCTATGCTATACTATACTATACTATAATATACTATGCTATGCTATGCTATGCTATGCTATGCTATGCTATGCTATACTATACTATACTATACTATACGATACGATACGATACTATACTATGCTATGCTATGCTATGCTATGCTATGCTATGCTATGCTATGCTATGCTATGCTATACTATACTATGCTATGCTATGCTATACTATGCTATGCTATGCTATGCTATGCTATGCTATACTATACTATACTATACTATACTATACTATGCTATGCTATGCTATACTATACTATACTATGCTATGCTATGCTATACTATACTATGCTATGCTATGCTATACTATACTATACTATACTATACTATACTATACTATACTATACTATACTATACTGTACCATACTGTACTATACATTCTATACTTCCTTCAAGTATAGGTCCTGAGCTTTTCCGTCTGTATCAATGCCAAAATGTTGTTGATGAAAACTTGAAAAGATGGAGGATTTGAAGACTTCCATTCTTTTAATATCAGTCTTTTAGTGATTATCATTCCCAGTTGCATTGTTTCTGTTCTTAACATCATGGAATAAGTCTGTGACCATATTGAAAAGAAGACTTTTCTAACTTTTTAATGGCTAACCTTGATGACCTTAAAAAGTGAAAAAAAAAGCAATCAACTCAACAGATTGTGATATCCTGATACGTGTCTGGGATGATTAATCTTATCGCACTGATGTTGTCTCTGCTGCAGGTGCTGACACATTGAACATTCGTAAAACTAGAAATATAAGTTGAGTGGAGTAAAACACTTATGACTTGGCTAGAGTTTTTTTATGTTTTCCTCATTAAAATATTGCATAATGAAAATGGTTCATTCTTTTTAAATAACTGTACTGTCAAAGCAGAAAACAAGGTAGTTATAGCCCAGTGTTGGACAACTTCAGTCCTTGAGGGCTGGTGTCCTGCATCTATTCGATATTTCCCTCTCCCAGCACATCCGGTTCAATTAATGATCAGTTTATCATGATGTTCTGCAGAAGTCTGAGAATGATGTCATGGCTTCCAGGTGTGATGGAAGACAGAAATATCTGAAACATGCAGGACACTGGCCCTCGGTGACTGACCCAGATTATTCTTGAGCATCTTTTTCTTCATTTTTATACTAGGGCTATCAAAATCAATGCATGAACACAGATTAATCCATGATCACTAATAATGTGATTAAAAATGTTAATGCAATTAACTCATCTGCAGCATAAAAGGTCTCTGAATGTCTCTGGTAACAGTTCAATTCAGTTTGTCTATGTAGAGTTAGCATCACACATTCACGAATGGGCAGTTGATCCAGAAGAACCAAGACACTAAACAGTGCGTTGGTCACTGGATGGAAAAATGACGATGAAAAAAACTCAAGACAGAAGAGTTGTTTTAATTTGTTTTGTTGAAACTATTGAAGGTGTTTAATAAACACATTTAGTGCATATATACTTTGTTCTTGTGTATGTTTGCTCATACAAAAGGAAACACAATCAGTATAGATTCAAAATAATTATATTTAATTGTCATTAATCAAAATTACACCACAGCAACCCTGTGATTAATCTGACTACACTGCTCTAATTTTATTTTTTTGAACGTATCTGCTTCAGACATTAAAGGTGCTAAATCCTACATACTTTACTGAGAATCAGAAAACAAATGACAAAAGTACTGATTAGCTCATGTTTTTAATATATATGATGGTGTGTTATTACACATATATGATGGTTTATGCACAATGCATTTCTTAATATTCCACTAAAAATAAACTGTACAGTGTTTTTTACATTTTGACCCAAGACTTATCTTAGAAACTTGAGCCAACCAACATTTCAGAGATGCATTTTCTTTATCAGTAACACACATGTAGTAATATTTCATTATTTTTATTCTGGAAGCATTTTGCTTGGAGACCAGTGTTGATTGACAGCACTACTTTATATTCAACCTGAGCACAGCATGTGGTTCACATATGTAGACAGATGACAACGTGGTGTCACTTAAATTACAAAATTATGCCAACATTAACTGAGACTCCTATTATTTAATTGTTTCAAAACCAGTATCCTTATAAACGACTAAAATAAAATAGGGAAAGTCTTTCTGCAGTCAAGATATGCTAATCCAAGCAATGATATATGCAAGCATGAATAAAATTGAATGGAACAACACTGATTTTAAAGTTCAACATTTTCTTTTTTCCATGTCCTAAATTGACATTTAGATACAGACGAGAGGTCAAAACATACAAAAAAAAACTAACAGTTCAGCAAAAAAAAAAATATCTGCATTAATATGGATGGGGACATTAGGAGAGGGAGATACAGGTGCAGTACATCATGGGCTGGGCAGTCGATCAACGTGGCAGGAAACGACAGGAGAGGTTAGATTTGACATCAAACAAGAAATGTGAAAGTAAAGAGCACTAAAGAAAATGTCAAACATAGATCTGGACCTGAAAAAAATATATTCAACACATCATCCAAGTGACTGATAGTGGCAAGTCTGGTAAACCTTTCCTGAAATATTGCATTTTTAATGTTTTGAATTATACATTTTAAACATTTTTAATAACAGACAGGTGTTCTTATAGAGATTGTAGACACAACTATCACACCCAATTATCAATTGCCAGTCTATGGTTGTACAAGTACCGTGTTTTCTGGACTATAAGCCGCTACTTTTTCACATGTTTTAAATTATGAGGTTTATACAAATGTGCAGCTTTTTCTTCCACCACTAGGGGCGCTCTAACCTGAATTAGAATCAAACCTACTAAGAAAAATCAATGCAATCAATAGGATAAGTCAGGGGTCCTCAAACCTGGGCCTCGAGAGCTACTATCCTGCATGTTTTATCCCTCTTCTAACACACATGATGGTCATTATCAGTCTTCTGTAGAGCTTGATGAGAGGTTTATCATGTGAAACAGGTGTGTTGGAAGGGGGATAAAACATGCAGGATAGTAGCTCTCAAGGACCAGGGTTGAGCACCGCTGGGATAAATGGATCAACAGGTATTAAACATTTTCTATCAGTGGATAATTTTGGTCACCATCAGATGTTTGGGTCTTCAGTTATGAATTAAATGGTACATTTCTGCAGTGATCATAACCAGTGAGTAAATAAATGAAGACATAGGATGTTGGTGCAGGTCTTGAAAGTCTTAAGTTTATAAAATATTGTTTTCCAAACCTTGAAAAGTCTGGCATTTTGTATTAAAGTAAAAAGTTTTATCTCTTTGTCAAATTTTAGAGTTTGTTTAAAGTCAAGTCATCTGGTAAACATCACACTAATGATTCAATATTGGACTGATTTTAGTGAAATGTTTTTGTGTGATATCTGTGCACTTTTGTCATTTTCATATATTTTGAAAACTGTCAGTAAAACAACTCAAGCTTATTAAAATGAACACACAGCAGGTAGAATCTGAACCAAAAAAGTAGACACACAGGTATAAAAGTACAAAAATACAAGGTCATGTGTGTTTGGGGGGGGGGGGCAAGCACCCTCTGAAATGTAAAAATTTGTTTTAAAAGGAAAAATATTCTCAACTGCACCCAGTCCTAATGAGTAAAAAAAAAAAAAAAAACCTGATGGCTTGAAAAAGACTTACTGTAGTAGTGATGTGTATTTGGTCTTTTTTTACTGACCTTTAAAGCAGGTTTTCTGAAGGTCAGACACGTTTAAATTCTAAAAGCTCTCAGCAGCATTTCCAAAGCAAACATAGTAATTGCAGATATTTTCTTATTTCACTGTCTCTGATGCCACTTTAATGGTCAGTGGAATCACAGTGCCAGAACCCAATATTTAAGACTGCTTTTAGGGGCATTAAAAATATATATGTGGGTTTTTTTTCTCACTTTCTCATCGGCAGGTTCCAGCATCCTGACGTTCCCCTGTCGTATTAGTTATTGTGTGGCCAGTATTACAGAAAAATCTAGGTTGTGATCATTAATTTCAGTACGGTGCAATGTAAACAACAACTTCTTTATTCTCTTGTCTCAAAGCCAATGGTTTATTTTATTTGAAATTCTTGAAATACAGTCATATGTCCTCTTATAACTTCATTTAGTAGAGCAGGTACCAGGGCCGGTGTTAGGCATAGGCAGACTAGGCGGTCGTCTACGGCACCAGAATTAGAATATTAAGCTACTGTATTAGTATTTTATTTCTTTTAAGTGCACCTTATATTTTATATGGTGCACTTAAAATACTTTATTTTCTCACAGTGCGCATTATATATGGATTAATTGTGGTTGCGTTTAGTGACTGCGAATTTTGACTTTTTATCGCAGAATTTTTGCTTTGTATCGCATCATTTTGACTTTTTATCTCATAATTTTGACTTTTTTTATCACATAATTTTGACTTTTTATCACATAATTTTGACATTTTATCTGATAATTCAGACTTTTTTTTTTATCTCATAATTTTTTTCTTTTTAGCTCATAATTCAGACATTTTCTCTCATAATTTAGATTTTTTATCTCATAATTAAGATTTTTTTATCTCATCATTTTGACTTTTTATCACATCATTTTTATTTTTTATCTCAGAATTTGGACTTTTATCTCATGATTTGGCCTTTTTATTGCATAATTTTGACAGATGCTAATTTCTAATTCCACAATAAGCAAACATACATAACATGTATCAACCCACCAGGGAGACCAATAATTTCAGACACTTTCCTCCATGCCTTGTCCTTTAGATGTCCCTATACCTAATAATTATAACAACAACAACAACAACAACAACAACAATAATAATAATAATAATAATAATAATAATAATAATAATCATCATCATCATCATCATCATCATCATCATCATCATCATCATCATCATCATCATCATCATCATCACCATCATCATCATGAAATATATTTATATAGCGTATTTCAAGAGTACAACAGTCACAAAGTGTTTTACAAAAGCAATAGAGGCATAAACATGAAACATTAAAGCTTAAAACATACAGAACAATTTGGAAACGACATTAAAAAACAATATACACAGACATAAAACAGTAAAAACAACTGAATCAACATTCAGTCTAAACACATGGTCTTTAGCTGCTTTCTAAAGGTGTCAACATTGTCCACAGATCGTGGCAAAGGAAAGATCAAACTGTCCTTGAAAGCTGACAGCAGTGATTAGGATCTGCTCCATTTTCAGTATTTATTTATTGATTTATTTATTTTGTGGCTCTTCGTCACGGTGCCTTCATCATTTACAAACCCCCACGATCCACTGTCATTGGATAATGGACGTACGGCATTTGCATAAAGTTCAACTCGGCTCAACTTCATGACATTCCGTTTGCGACTGTGCAAATTGTAGGTGGAATCGAGGAAAGTTCACCCAACTCTGCTTCTGATTGGCTGAGCTGTTTCAGAGACATACTCAATATCCTGAAAATGTGCTTGCATTTCTGTAAGGGTGGAATATAGACAAATAGTATGCAAATCAATATATTGCAAACTTTCATTTGTTTTGATTTAGCTGATTAGGATGTACAGCTTCAGAAAACTCACTTTCAAGCAAAACTCAAATTTTCTGAGTTTTTGAGTTTGAAGTTTTAATAAGATGTAAATCATAATCAGCAAAATTACAACAAATAAATACTTGATATATCTCACTTTGCATGTCATGAGTCTATAAATGTATTGGTTTCACCTTTTATGTTGAGTTACCTGAATAAAAAAACTTTTACACGATATTCTTATTTTTTTGAGTAGTACCTGTATACGTCATCTAGTATGGACTTAAACAACGCAACGAAGGTGAACTCATTCTACTGTGGCTGTCGCAGGCTGTTTTTTTTTTTTTTTTAATTTATTCTTTATTTGAAGAATACAACAAAAATTAAAATGAACATAGAACACAGTGACTGAACACAGTATACATATTCCATATTATCAATATAGCAATTTAAAGACATTAAATTCTCAAAAAGAAATCAAAAACATAAAATCAAGGGGGAAATAATAAATAAATAAAAAAGAAAGATAAGTAAAATAAAATACAAGGGGCTATATGAAGTTGTAATCATACATAATATTATATAGTTTTTTTGCAGGGGCTGAATTTATTTTTTTAATACTTTTGCAGAGGAGGAGGATGTCGCAGGCTGTTAAGAATGAATTTTTCGAGTCAAGAACGTAGGCAGGAGAGGTAGTTTGACTGACAGGCTGCCTCTCCAATCCCAGCATTTAAGGCGGGACTTTTCCCGAATTCCGCTACGATTTGCACAGTCGCGTTCCGTTCATTTCCGTCTTGCTGTGCTGCAATCCCAGAAGGCCTTGCGCGTACGGCAATAGCGTTTGGAGAGAACAATACTGTAAGTACTGTAGCTGCAGACACACAAGATTAAAAGGGGACTTTATTATGTGTACACTGTTAAATTGTTTTAAAATGCAGTTACTAAATTTAAAATGACATGTTTTTTTTTTTGCCTAAAATCTTTGTCCTGTGTTTTACCATAATCATAATCAACTAACTAAAGGCAAAATTACACAATGACTCGATGATCATGATATTTCCAGTCAACTACTGGTCCTGTATTTACTTGTATTGGATCAATGCCACAAGTCCCAGTATCACCCACCAGAGGTTCTGCTAGACATTTTTATTGTCCATTATTTTGACGGAGAGGGTGATTAAAATTCTGTCATGTCACATTATTATCTGTCATTTCAAATTAAATTTTTAATGAGTCATATTTAGTTGTATTTAATGTTGAAAAACATCTCAGTGATACAGTAACTGTAGTTCCCGCTAGATGATAATCGTCATCACTGCACAACATGTTTTTTTCACTGCTTTTATCAGTTCATCACATTTGCTGGACCTTTGAAAAAAAATAATGAGACTCCGCTGTATTGACATTTAGTGCTAGCAAAGTAACATCTAACTTCAATTAAACTCAATTAAACAAAAGTTGACAATGATTAATATTCAAACTCACCATCAACTGGACATGAGATCTACTACAGGTGAACGAATGGAGTCATGTGACAGTAGTCTTGTACGGTCCACTTTACAAACCCGCTCATACATTACACCTCGTACATTAAACCATTAACAGATCCATCATTAAATATAGTATCTACTTATCCATTCACTTATAAGGGCTTTATTTATGACTAAACCCCACACTATCAAAGCCGTATATAAAAGTCCTTCAAAATAAAACAAATCAGTTGTGTGGCTCAACCACAGATCTACACATTTTGGTTCTGTTTGCAGACAGACAGACAGACAGACAGACAGACAGACAGACAGACAGACAGACAGACCAGTGATCCTGTCAGTAGGTTCTATGTGAAACTTTCTTTGGTAGATTATTGTCAGTATTTTAACCTGTCAAAATGAGGGATTTTTTTTTATCACCTTAAAATTTTTTTTTAAATCCATCAATGAAGAAATATTCTCAGTTAACGCAACTTCTGTCACCCCCCCTTTGTGTCTACACCCTTAGGTATAACTCATATAACTTACTTTTTGGTCTTTTTTTTCTTGGTAAAGGCACTAGAGTTGAGCTTGGGGGGATTTAGAAGGTCTCAGTGACATCTCCTGGTGCTTTATGATCCAGTCCATCAGTCAAGTGTCATTGTAATTCACTGATTTTTATTGAAGATGCTGCACAGTTGCAAGTAAAAAAAAAAAAAAAAAGGCAGATTGCTACTTCATTCCCTTAGTGAACAAATCCATTCAACCTTTTTTTTTTTTTTCATTAACATTTATTTATACATATTCTTCATGGAATTTATTCATGTAGCTGAATCTGTATGCAGGAGTCAGTGTCAGGTTAAGATAAGGCGGACAGATTTTTAATTAACCCATGTTTATTAACCAACCGGAGTCGCTGTCAGTCACAAGACATATGGTGTTTCTGTCTGAGCTTTTATTTGCCTTCAGTTGATAATCAGAGTTCATAGGCTGTCACCTCCTCTTAATTTTACTCAGCAGTCTACTTTTTGCTGTTTATCCCTTCCTTGTTCCTTAAATTATGCTGAAAATTGCCCTGTTCTGACTTGAAAAAAACAGATGCACGCTGATATGGTCCATTTGATGAGGTTTCATAAGCAGCAGGTTCCTCAGAAATTACTGACGTAAGGTTCCCACTAGGTAATGTTGTCCTCACTTTTAAAGACGAACTATGTAAGATTTTATCACTTTGGTTCTTTACTGTTTTGGTGTTTTCCACAGAGCTCCCCCTACAGATTTGAAGTGCATATACACTGTTGTGAAACACACCTAACCCCCCCCCCTCTTCCAACCATGTGTATTAATTTCGCCCAACATTGGCAGAGACATATCATCTTATAAGTCAATTAATATTTAAGATACCACCATGAAATGACATGGGCATATACATATAATTAATGCACATAAGATGAAATGATCCATTTGAGTAAAGGTCAAAGGTCAAGGTCACAATTAACTAAAATGACACATTATTGGTTATAACTCAAGAAGAGAAGGTCACAGAGCTTTCAGATTGGTACCAAACAATGTGGAATGAAGAGTTCTACAATTCTTATAATTGGTGTTATCACCCACAACCAAAAGTTTTTGAGATCTCCGGAGGTCAAAGGTGACATGTCGTAAAATGAACTCAAATCAACTCAAACAAGAGCTCAAATTCATTTACGTTTCATGTGCTAATGGCCGATCCAACAGTCAAGAAAGGAAACAGAGGTGCTGCATGTAAGCTTGGCATCACTGAATCGATGGTGAGACACTGGAGACGGGGTGGGTGCGCTTTAAATATGAAAAGGTACAAATCTTGCACATTTCCCCTTTAAACAATAAAGTCTCAGATGTCAGGTTTGAGCCTTAACTTGTAGGGCAGCTGTGGCTCATTTGGTAAAGCACGTTGTCCAATGACCAACGACGGAATCCTGCCTCTGAGTGTTGAAGTGTCCTTGGGCAAGGCACTGAACCCTAAATTACTTCCAGTCGTATGAGTGTGTGCATGACTTGGTGAACAAGAGATTTTGTAAAGTGCTTTGGAGGTCATAAAAGTGTGAAGTCCTGACAATTTAAGTTTGAGAATGTTTTATTTATTTAAATAAAGACAAGGTTTGGTTTCAACCCTTGTAAAAACAAAATAATCCACCTTCTAAAGTACCACTAAGATCTATACAGCCACTTTAAATGGTGGGTTGTGCCCCAGAAATGAGTTACGGACTTAATGTGAGTGGGATGAAATCTTACCTTTAGGCAAGTCATTGGAAATTTGACATTGTTAGATGGAAGAATGAGTAATGGTATGTTAAATATGGGCTGCATGAGAAGGAAAAAGGACAAAAAAAAGAAACTTTGCTCAGTTTAACTTTAGCTTGATTTCTTTCTACAAAAGTCATTTAGTTTTTAAGGAGTCATTTTGATCCCATGAACTTTATTTGGAGCCTCTATTTACTGTTCTTCTCGTCCTTTTGAGATTACACAATCATACTGTAGAGTAATTGTGACTAATTTATTCTTCATAGACAAAGTGTAACTAGAACACAACATGTAATCTTTCTACCTGGTCAAAATGATTACTCATGTGTATAAATAGGAATGAAAACAGAAATGTCTGAAAATGAATTTATTACAAATATAAATGTAACAGTGTATTTGCTCTATTAATGAGAAAATATTACTCTATTAATATGTAAACCTTTCCATCACTTATCTATATTTAAAGCCTATTTCTGCCTAATAACCATATGTGCTGCAGCTGTGGTTAATATACTACACTAATATCATTGTCAGATGAGTTTGTTACACTTGCATTTACAATTAAGTTATATCATTAATAAAATTGGCACTTGTGGGTCCATACAATGTCCTGATATTACAATGGCATGTCCATTATTTTTTGCAGTATATGGTCCAGTCCATGGAAGCTATGACCACTAACATTGCAGTTAGTGTGAAACCAGATATATAACCTGAGCAAGAGCCGTCGCGATAGTGGAAATAGAAAGAAAGGACATTTTAAGGTGATTTTTACCTTCAACATGAATTTGGTCCTGATTTTAAATGCATGGAGTGGCTTCAAGGCTCAGCTCCAGGGATTTTTATATATCAGTCTTTTTTATTTATTGTCTCCTCAGATGCTGGCCTTGAATTATAGATTCGGCTGTGAAGATACAATTTTTAGTAATGTATATTTAATACACTATTCTCTAATTTCCTTTGTGAAATTGAAATGTTAATTATTTGCTTTGTATAACATCAAAGAAACCTGACAAATAATGGGAAATTCATGAATGCAGACTTAGTGTCAGCTGATGCAGCTCATGTTTTGACCCCAGTGTTGTTTTCCTGCTTTTTGGACAAACATTAGAGAATGGGGAGGCGGAATCGTTTCCATCTGGAGACCTTGAGGTGACAGTGCGTCAGGAGGGACCGAGGCTGCCTTTTATTCAGTCACAGAAACACAGAGCGAGACAGAAAATGACTTTGACTGTGAAACTGTGACAAAGCAATAACCGCTCATCACTGCAGTCTGGGTCTGCGATCCTTTCATTACACAAAACCTCATCAGACCAGACAGCGAGTGGCAGGTACTAAAACTGATTAGATTCTCAGGTCACACCAGCAGACTTGTGTCTTATGTACCAAAGCTTAAATAATAAATACAAATAAATAAATAAAATAGATTTACTGATGTCTGTGTTGTTGTTTGGGAACAGCATCAGACAAAACTATATATTATATTATATATATGTGTGTGTGTGTGTGTGTGTGTGTGTCCAAAAAGGAGGACAAAAGCCCTAAAGTTAGGACACAAGGGCCTGGGGGTGGGGGAAGCTCAGCCTTCACTGTGTCTCCGTCGGCTGCACGAATATTTACATTGCATAGTGGGTGGGGATTTATGGCGATTAATGCAACAGCGGCGGACAATTGTATGAAAGGAGGACAAAATGTGAAAAAGCCGGACACTTGACAGACGGCCGGACAGATGGCTCTAAAACCGGACTGTCTGGACGAAATCCGGACGAATGGTCACCCTATGCATATGTGACGTCACACTCCGCTCAGCTGTGGTGTGGAGTCTGTGGTGACGTCACATATGCGCCAGGCGTGTAGTCCAAATTATTAACGGGTTTTACTCGCAAATCTATCAGCCGTTGGGTAACAGAAGCAGTTGAAATAACTGCTTCTCAAAATAAATACATTACATCAATAATTAGAATTTATTATGAGGTACAACATGTGTGTGATTCAGGTCACATGACAAACCAGATATGATCTTAGCATTTTATTTCTCATTTAATACCATTCATTCATTTTCTGATCTCAGGCACCATGAGCCTCCCGGAAGGGGCGGAGACTTAAGCTCCCCATTTGGGTCACATTTGCCTGGAGTCTGAACGTCTCCTCTTGTTTGTCTGTTATAGTCCATTTTAGTTCTTTAGGTATTGACTGAGTGACCCCCGACCTTAAGGCTCAACAGTAGGTCAAAATATATACACATGAAATGTAGAATCAAAGAGCAGCATTTTGGTGTTCATCGGACATTTTTAAAATGATTAGTTCAAAAGTTACATCCATAATTCAATGACTTTGACCTTTGACCTAGAGTCTTAAAATGTGTCCTTTGGTTTTCTAATGTCAAAGCACATCAACAGTGAGAGCAAAAAGAAACTATATGTAAAATTGAGTATACAGTCCATGGTAGAACGTCAGATATTTCCATAAAAGTAATGAAAGGTGTGCTGCAGAACACCTTTAATACCCAACATTTCAAATGTTTTACAAAAAATCTGTGTTTTGTTTATTTATTAAAAAATACATGAAAATGGAACTGTAGTGCAGTACAAAAATTCTATAACCACCTAGCCTTCAATGCATGAAGATCCATCATCAAATATTTAACTTGTGCATTTGAATGATAAAACATAGACAAACATGTTTTACTGTGGATTTGATTACGTACTTAGTGAATATTCAGTTCAGTAAAGTAGATACTGTATTTCTTTCACTGCACATCAACTAACTCAGCAGCGCAGCTTGTCTGCTCCCTGGTGACAGAATAACATTTATTTATTTATTTACAGGAAAATAAAAGTGCAGTTAGCCTGGAAACTAGACACATCTGCTTCTGAGTAAATGTTTCATTTCATTTACTCCCATTCCACTTAATTTAGAGCGTACCTACTGTAGATTGGACCAATCACAACTGATATGGGTTCGGTTGCAGATTGTTTGAAGCCATGGTGGCTGCCCTGTGAGAGTCTTCAAGCCTTTGTTTTTGTGGGAAAGGCTGCCAGTCATGCTTTAAGACGTGCACCTGAACACAACATGAAACCTTGTGTAACAGTTGGCTCTGCCTCAGTAGTTAAAGAGCTGAGCTTTTCCCCTTCACATGAAAAATAAGGATATGCTGTGACTGCATCTGCCAAAATGGGCATTAGGGGAATATATGCAATTGATCTTATTTCATGCATATACCTCACCCCTGGCTTTACCCCAACAGCAGAGTAGAACACACTTAACTCCATCTCTGATAAGAAATACATGTTTGCTGTACGGCCAACAGGATTGACAGGTAAATGTAATCTATGGACTGGTCAAAGTGATCGGCTTTAAGACTAACCAGGTACATCCACAGGCTGATTGGTCAGACACTGGATCTGCTGCAAACACGTCCTGGAAATAATAAAAATGAACTGAATGGCTCTGCACTGTAGATTTTGCAGTGTTAATTTGGAGACAATGGGACCAAATACACTCTAGAAGAAGTTAAATAAACTCTCTAAGTGTTGATTTAACACTGCAAAATTTACTGTGTGGTGATGCCAGGCTGGAGTGACAGTCATACAGTCATTTAAATATTGAGGAACATACAACCTTCTTATTTTTTTTAAAGTGTGTTTTTACTGAGTATGGAGATAAACAGATATGAAAAAGCAACTAATATAGACTAAAAATACTGGAACCAAATTACAATATTATTATTATTATTATTATTTAAATTTTACTTCATTTTAGTTCATTATTTTGTTTTGTTTTATTTACTAGTTTTTGTTAATTTTGTTGCTGATTTTTTTGGAAACCTTTCTATATTTTTTCCTTCTGTTTGTGTCTTACTTTGTTCATGTTACTTATTATTTTGTTGGCTTATTATTCTTTTTTCTTTGTTTTTAATTGATCACTTTGGTTGTTTTTGTTCATTTTGTTGCTTATTCTTCTTTTGACTGTGAAATTGCTAAGGTCTCAGGAGTTAAAGGGTTAATATGAAGGTAACTACAAACCAATTTACTTAATATATCTATAAATAGACATATTATTCTGAACTGTTCATTTTTAATGGTGCTAAGTAATAAAGAAGAGTCATTAACTTTCACATTCATACCTATGAATGACAAGGGAACCTAAGAAGTGACTGTGATGGATGGTGGGAGGTTGAAGTACCTGGGTCTTTTATCCACAGTTGCTACATTTACATATTTTTTCATTTTGAATTATTTACTCAGAATAAAATCATTCGTAATTAAAGCAATTTATTTCATGTTTACATGGACATGTTAATTTCGAATAAAGATTTCCATGGGAAAAGGGGTGTATTCCACTCTAGTTAATTAGGCTTTAACAGCCGGGGGTACAGAGGGTTCTGATTGGACAGAACAGTCGCTTAACATCTGGATGTCTACTGGAAGGAAATTATCACATCCACTTTCTGTTTTGCATTCCTTTCATCTATCAACATGGAAGGACAGATACTACATGTGATTTTTGCATTTATTTTTGTCATAATGAACCATAGGAATCAATAAACTAATACCAGCGGTGTGGAATATGTGAATCATCAACACTAAATATGTGCATCATTGCGACAAGACCAGGAGCATGTGGAATAATGTTAAAGTGGAATTAACTGTTTACATGTAATTCAGAATTTAGATCAGAATGAACCAGTGACTTGATTTAGATTTAGATTTTAAGTTTAATTCCGAATAATAATTTTTAACTAAAATTAGGTGTTTACATGGTCATCTTAAAGTAGAATTAACTTTTATTCATTGATTAACCAGGAAAAAAACTCCCATGTAAACAAGGCTAATGTCTAGTGAGGGTGAACAGAGCATCAGTTTTGAATTGATTTGCCACCTGATGACAGTTTCAGCAGCTTTCATTATGTTTCATGGATTATACAAATATAAGGTAGTTTATTTCCTAAAGCTATTTGTGGTTTTCATTGTATTACTTCACAGGAAAAAAACAGGTTTTCAATTAAATCAATTGCTCTGCTGTTCGAATTGAGAGAAGTGAGTTTAGTCCTGACTGCACTTTTTACAAAAACACTTTATAAAACTCCTTGAAACTTTGATGCCAGTGCTTACATAAGAAGCCTTTGTTATTTATTCATAATTGATTTGAAGTTTCATGTTTTTTGTCTACGTGCACATCTATAATTGAGGAAAATATCATAAATATTGCCCTTTTTTTTAACCCCCAATGGAGGTGAATAGAAGAACATAATTTAATTTGAAGTGAATGATTCTGAAGGAGACTCATTATTGTCAATTGAAAGGGAAAAAAAATGCTCAGTACATCTAGAGCCTAAGAAACCAATATATAAAACTTGAAGAAAAACCCCCAAAAAAATTTCATCTTTGGCAGAAAACAGCAGCAAACATATTCTGATGTTCAGTAGTAACTTTTAAGTACTGCTATGATTAAAAATGAATTGATTTGTTTTTGAAATATGACAGAAAGTCTTTGTTTTTGATCTGAAAACACATACTGTTTTTACATCAAAGTATTAAATATTTAACTGACAAAAAAAAAAAGAAAAGAAAATTGTCCACAAAGCAGAACTCATCAGCCCCAGCGCTTAAGAAAAACAAAAATATACCAAGTACAATTATAAAGCCTTTTTCCCTCTTTTGGATTCCTAATTCTCCTGCAGCAGGAATCCTTAGTATATTTTGTTCTGCTGTCAGTTGCACAGCAGAAAGCAGCCAGGATGCTATTTTTTGCAGCTCTGTGGGTTTTAATTGGAAAAGTCATGTTGACTATCCTCTTTTTTTTGGGGTTGTTTAGTTTCATTATGACCTACTGGGTTTCAGCTCCATTTAAATTAGAAACCTTCTTACCTTTTTTATTTGGTCCTGAGACTATCGGCTGCATGTCCAATCAGGAAGATAAGGGAAATGCAAAGCACTATCATGAATTTAAAGCTGAACAGCCAAAGGAAACTGACATTTTACTACACACAGGACTCTCACAACAGTGCATTCTGTAGATAGATGTTTAATTAAAATTAAAGAGGAAAAAAAAACGACATGAAGTATGAAAAACTTTTAGGTCAGGGAACTCAACACCACTCTAGAGGGATATTCTCTTTGGTGTTCTGATGATGATAGTGGAATGTATGAACGATACAAATTGAACTGTTAACAGATGGATTTATCACCCAAAAAATGTAAAGAGGCTAAGTACATGCTGGAAATATTAATGAACATCTGGTGCTGTGGTCCTAAATATCTTCTGAAACCCAAGAATCTTCAGGGTTTTGGAAATAACTGCAACATTAGCTCATTATCCACAAGTAAATGCAGCAAAAAATAATATAATATAAAATATTGTCGAAAAACACCCTTAATAGGTAGGCTCAGAGCAAACTAATAATAATAGTAATTTTAAAAAATGGACTGGATGTAGTAGTAAACTCACATTTCTGTGCTGACATGATTTGAAACAAGAAGATAAAAGATAAGATGTAATAATATTTTTTTTTAAAAAGGATCAAAGATGAAATATAGTTTTTTTTAAAAAGTACATGAATCAATACAAAATCTAAACAAAACCCATATAAAGTAGCATTCAACAAAAAAACAACAATAATTAAAAAGTGCAGAAATATATGTAGAAGAGCACCTGCCTGACGTCCATACAGTATACATATACATATATATAATTGTAAGACTATAATAAGCATGTAACAAATAAGGATATTGTAATAATTATAATGATATGTCTTGAATGGATGTATTATTTTCTTTGACAAGGAGCAATTTTCATGTTTGAAGAAGGAAAAGTACAGTGAAAATGAGTGTGAAAAGAAGACATGGGCAGTGACTGGAGACACGCCAGCTGTTAATATGAGAGCCATAAGCCTCTCAGATGGATCTGCAGAAAAACTTAGAGACAAGGAACAATCTGTACAACCATAAAGGCAGCAACTAAGAAAACAACTGGAGGAAAATGTAGCTCCCAAGAGGAAAGTGGAAAGGACTGAGTTAAACAGAAGGCAGATAAAGGACAAAAAGAACCAAAAATGAATAAAACAGAGCAATGGCACTGTTAAGAAAGAGAGAGAGAGAGAGAGAGAGAGAAAGGGAGGAAGCGAGCAGGAGAGGGGGACAGAAAGACAGAGAAGATAGATAGATAGATAGATAGATAGATAGATAGATAGATAGATAGATAGATAGATAGATAGATAGATAGATAGATAGATAGATAGATAGATAGATAGATAGATAGATAGATAGATAGATAGATAGATAGATAGATAGATAGATAGATAGATAGATAGATAGATAGATAGATAGATAGTTTGTATGACAACCCATTCTTGAATTACAGTCAATAGTGTGATGTTCACCTTTCTGCTAAATACAACCTTGACCTTTCACCTTTACTCAAATGGATCATACCATCTGATGCACATTAGCTATATGTATATGTTCATGTAATTTCATGGTGATATCTCAAGTATTCATTGAGTTATAGAATGATATGTCTCTGCGGGGACACACACACACACACACACACACACACACACACACACACACACACAATAATTACAATAATTTCTTCCCAACCAGTGTTGGGTAAGATTAATTAACATATCCTACTATAATGCCATGATCCACCCTCTTCTGTTTTTGATTGATTCAGCTACATGACTCAGAACACCTGATCTCCACTGAAGAAGTAAAAGGATAGTGTTTTTACTGATGAAGTGAAATTAGTCACTTTGAATCAATACACTTGTAAGTAGAAATAATCCAGGGTTGCTGCTGTTAACTTTCCAAGGAACACCATCGGTCTCATCAGTGCTGTCTGTTAATAAATGTATTGAGCATTCTCTGTTTCTGTGCTAATGGGAAGGTGCATGCTATTAATACAAACTGTGACCACATTTAATTACATGTGTGCACTATTACCATCTTAATGTTATTGATGAAAAGATTTCCCACTCTTACAACAGTACAATCAGGAGCTTTAAAAAACAGTGAAACAGACCTTAAAGGTAAATATTCAACGAATGAAACTATTAGTATAACTATACTTCCATCATTGTGTCCAATTTAAGATTCAATTTATAGGTGACGGCCTATCCATGGTCAATTTGGATTAATATATTCTATTTAATATTAATATATTTATCTCCTCATTATCAGTCATTATATAAGGAACAAACACAGAATATTCTACACACTGTGGACATTTGATCATTTTCTGAATTTTGCCTAAATTATGTGCTATTCTGGGTTTGTAGCCTGAACACAAATAAGAGTGATGGAAAAGTGAACAAAAGTATGATCAGTATCAATCATGATCAGTAAATGAAATACAGGAAAACACATACAGGACAAAAAAATAAAAAAAAATATAATATAATAAATGCTGATAAATCCCTGAAGAAAAGCATAAAAATACCTCAGGAATTAAATGAATTTGGAACTGCCACAAAAGTAGCACTGGGTCTTTAGGAGTTAACTCTAATGTTGGGTCCGGTTTAACGTTCCCAGAATATAATGTATATTATATATAATATAATGGATTTAGTGAAAGCTTGTCATTTGGAATCGATTACAGTAAAACTTCAGTTCAACATCATGAAAAAAAAGGCAGTTCTATTTAAAGCATGATGGTCAAATATCTGAAAGTGGTCAGGTGTTCATATCCCCTGAGGCCAGAGAAGTTGCAGAGTAATGATGTTTCAATGACCTCTATTGACCTTTCAAGAGCAGATGGTATTAAAATAGTTCCTGATTTATCAGTTGCTGCCGTCGAGCCAACTGACTTTGATAAGGTAAAGGCTGATGCAGGTCTAAGTGGATTCAGAGAAGCAACAAATTGCTGCTCAGGGAAGAGATTAATGAGGATCAATTGCTGATCATTGGATCTAAAGTCATCACAGCATCCAATGACAGCACTGGGCAGGATCAAGATGAAGATCCATCAAAAGGTTATCATGTTCCTCTATCACATTCACTGAACTACTCCATGGGAAAGAGACTGCATAAAAGAGAGAGAGAGGGGGGTGTGTTCAAGAAAGGGTCGAGATGGCAACATTAATTTTGGCTACACAGTATGAGAAGCTGAAATTCAGACAGGAAATAATGTCAAGGTTCACACAAGACTGTCAGCGCAGAATAAAATCAGCACCATCAGGTGTGGGAGTCAGCAGGAAGATGACAGCAGCTTTGACGGAGATTTGATGGACTCAGTGGAATAAAGTATGTCTTAGTTCAGGGGCCACATACAGACCAATAATACCAGCAATATAATAATAACATAATAAACCTATAAGCAATGTCAACTCCAAACTTTCCTTTATGTTTTACAGTTGAAAAGTAAAACAGCA
The DNA here is from genome assembly GCA_020466265.1 of Siphamia tubifer. NCBI lineage: Eukaryota > Metazoa > Chordata > Actinopteri > Kurtiformes > Apogonidae > Siphamia > Siphamia tubifer. Next base: position 32,575,078 of record CM035793.1, read on the forward strand.
TGAGGAAAATGTTCACGTCTACGAATGATCATTTTTTGTCTCAGTCGCCAGCAAATCACACCGAGGTAAAAACAGTATGTACTTTAGTATTTAGTATTTTGGTGGCTCGCTGGATAACAAATGTCACGAGACAGAATTTTAACACGACGAGAAATCTTGCCAAATTACATCTCGTGAGATCTCATCACATGAGATCTTGTCACACACATATATATATATATATATATATATATATATATATATATATATATATATATATATATATATATATATAGATAGATAGATAGATAGATAGATAGATAGATAGATAGATAGATACACAATAGTGCCATATAGTGCAAATAATATTGGTGCGACTATCTACAAAAATATAGATTCATATATATATGATTTACAGTGTGTGTGTGTGTGTGTGTGTGTGTGTCAGTTCACTGTGGAAACCTGAGCCTTCGAGACATGTACTGACCAACGTACAGGCCAGACTTATATCTGATGTGTATGTCAGAAACATTTTACATAGAAAACACTCAGATCTCAGTGGATGTGGGTACATATTTCGATATTTAACACAGAAAAAAATGGCATTTTATACTTGTACTGTTCACATTTTTGCTGTAAGGATTCTTATTTTGTATAGGGGAACAAACAGAGAAGGGTTCCACTCTTGGCTGTTCCATGGTGGTGGTTCACTTTGTTTACCAACTGTACTTTATCCATGATGCCAACCAGAAGAATGCCAACATGAAAGGGCATGTAGCGCCACCTAGTGTCTCAGAATCAAACGTACCTCACACACATGTTTAAAGTGAACTCATCTTCAAACCTGTGCATGTATTTCTGGGAAACTCCAGTTAAATCCTTCGCTCAGTTTTTGCCAATAGCTCAGCTTAGATGTGCATGTAACCCTGAGTGACTGAGAATACCACCAGCAGCCGATCTACAACAAATGGAGACACATATTCCCTTCCACTACTTAGGCTTCATCATTTACAAACTTATCAAGTTTGCAAACATTAAAGGTTATGTGAATGTAAAACTGAGCACAATGGTTACAGCCTCATCAAAGAAGATAACATGTTAGTGACTTTAACTGACGCTCTTTGATATATCTCCCATGATGCCAAAGTATTAATCTTCCAAACTAATGAGCTATTTAGGACTGATTCTGCTGTCATCAAACTACACAAGAAAAGATGATTAAAGCGTCACTTTTGCCCCGTTCCAGCTCCGCCCACTGCATGACTCTGAAAAGTGCTTCAAAGTCAGAAAGAGGTTGAGACGGAGGTGATCAGCGTGTGAAAGTCTGGGCGTGGGTGTGTGATACAAGTAGTTCAAGGACATCAAACATGGACTGTTATACACTTATAAAGAACTAAATGAGGTTCTGAAAAGCTTAAGTTTTAGGAATGATGTCACCACATAGTAATTTCCCATCTAAAATCCAATAGTTATTTATATGTTCTTTATATGAATATAAGTGGAATGGTTTTCTTATTCTCATACCCTGAAGCCCCTTAAAGAAGAACAGGTTTGCAGCCTGTGTTTTTGTGTGATTGTGTGATTTTAAGGTTATTTTCACCCAAACCGGCAAACAAATTAATAGTTCAAGGCAGCAGTTTTATGAAGCAGAATTATAAATTAATTGTTCTTTTCTAATGTGAGCAAAACATCTGGCTGAAGGACAAATGGACTGAACACTGAGAAGTAGACACCAACACTAATTAAAAAAAATTGTTGTTTAAATACAAACTTCATGATGTAGAATTGTACTAAAACAGTATTGAATGTATGATTCTACATGTTGAAATGACTTTTAAAAACAATTACAATTGCTTGTGTAGTTATTTTCACCTACAAAATCCAGGTTTTTACATATTTGTTCATGCATAATTTGTTATTTGTTCATGTTTAATTTGATCTGAATCATATGACTTTTATTTTAACCTTTGATGTGTCTTTTTATTTCAGATATTTATAAAATTCCAACCATTTGCTCAACAATAGGAAACATTTCAAAACGTACTGATAGAATAGACCATATTCATCCCATAGACATCTGAGCATGCTCAGTGCACCCCATGTTTGGGCCTTTTTTCCCCCCACAATTTTCCTTTTCCTTTTTTTGTTTTTATTGTTGTTTCTAATGTTGTGGTGTTTTCCTTTCAGGTATTTGTTTTTTATCTGAGGGGTAATAAGGGTGCTGTGCCCTCTTGCTAATTTACCAATTTAATCTTAAGTCCCATCATCAAAAATGTTATTACTCCAAAAACATTGCAATTATAATAAATACACAGTGAGACAAAAATGAGCCAGATAACCTGAGAATGTCCCTTTATACCTTTAAGTTTTCAAAGGTTTCACACCATGGAAGAGGAAGTATGGCCCCTCCACCCACCCCTGCTAGGTTGCTTCATTCCCTCACCATGTGGTGCTCACTTTTCTGGAAAAAACCCAGCCTTTATTTATTTTTTTGTTTGTGTTTTTATAGTTTTGACCATATCAATTAGCAAAAAAACCCCAAAAAAACAACAACAAAAAAATTATCATAATTTCTCTGATGCTTTTATTTGTAATTTCACCAGACTGATTTTATATGACTGTCACAAAACCACATCAGCTTCTTCTTATCTAACAACACCAAATGTTGTCGAAAACCCCAGCGTTATTTTTGATAGAAACCTCAATTTCATCAAGTCATTATGGCCCGAGGACACAGAAACAGTAATCCATGCTATTATTTCCTCACAGTAGGACAATTTGTGAGGTACTTTTGTCCTGTCTCACACAACAAGACCTTAATAAACTAAAAATAAAAGTAATTCAGAAGATCACAGCTAGACTCATAACCAGCTCTAGCAGAGACGAAACACATCAACACTATAAAACACACTTCAGTTGCTCTACTTACATCTTAAGATTTAATTCATCACTTTCAAGGCTCTAGACCACAGGTGTCAAACATAAGGGCCAAATCTGGCCTGCCTAAGGGTCCAATCTGGCCCTATGGATGAATTTATGAAATACAAAAATTACACTAAGTTATAAATAATTTCAGTTCATGGTCCACATTCAGACCAATTCAGTCTCATAATAACCTACAAATATTCACATGTAAAAAAAAAAAAAAAAAAATTGTAAATGTATTTTTTCCACTAAACAAAGTTTCACAAAAAATCTCAATAAAAAAAAAATTGGAAATTTGAATAGTATTACTAAATATTCTGTGTATCTGTAGATCCACTGTGAACTGTAAATTATAATGTATATGTGCAAATGATAAACTAAAGCTTTATATTGCTTCATTATGTAATTTTACTTTTTTTGACTCTAAAAGAGAGAAAAAAATTGGAGTTCACATTATTTATATATTATGTTTTTCTCTTTTTTTTTTTTTAATGCTTCGGCCCACTTCAGATCGAATTTAGCTCAATGTGGCCCTTGAGCTAAAATGAGTTTGACACCCCTGCTTTAGACTGATCTTTCTCAAAAGGGGGTTTAAAGGGTTTGAGGAATAGTACTGGGGGCCTTGGAACAAATTAGGCCTTTTACAAAGTGACTATTTATGAAAAATTCACAGTACGAAAACACTTCTGGAAAAAATGTATATATATATATATATATATATATATATATATATATATATATATATTTATATTTCTATATAAATCCATATGTGAGATATTGCCAAGAAGTCATGGTTAAAGTTTTGACATCCAGTCAGATGTTATGAATTGAAAAGGCTGTGATGATATTTGTGCATGTGATAACAATGCATAGGCAGTCTTTTAGGATTATAATATTTGACATTCAATTCCGATGGACATAATAGACCCAGATGAGGCTGGATGGAGGAAGAGAAGCTGCAAAGCATAAAGCATTCAGTCAAATATTCAATTACATATCAAGGCTGACACATTCACTTTTCATATTTTAATTAATTTATAAATAGTACAAACTGATGAGGATGAAAGAGCAGCTGTTGAATACTTTTGGACAAATGCATTAGTAAATTAACAGTTTTAAATATTAAAATATTTTAGCCGTTTCATCTGCTATGCATTAAATGTTCAAAGACAAAGAGGCCAAATCAAGAGGTGACGTGGGGACATGTTCAATAAGCTCTGTGTAGAAAAATAAATAATCAGGTCTCAGTAAGTATTCTCACATGACATTTTACAATTTATAGAAATACAATTTCGGGGGGGGGGGGGTACTTGAGTTATTGCTCCATCACACAGGAATTTTGACTGTATGCAAATGAGCAAAACATGTTTAAATAAATTAACTATAGGGCTTAAGCTATGATGGTAAACTAAAATTGTTTAAAGGAATTATATTTAGGTTTTTAAATGGAATTATGTATTTTAAAACACTTCCCTCTGGTCTCCGTATGCTTGCATCTTCATTTTTAATTAATTAAACTCCACAGGTCCATCTTTAACCCTATTTCTGAATAATGACACTAGTGTTGGCCCTATAAATGCACATGACTCCGCCCCCTTCAGGTTATTGGCTGTGCTGCTCTGCCCCAATTTGAGAAACGATATGTGAAACTTTAATTTATGACACTGATGTTGATTTTTGCTTAACCTGGTCCATTTGTTTTATGTTGTATCTTCTCTTTGTTTTTCTGTTGAATTGTATGTTTATTGTGTTACCCTGCTATACATTTGAAGTATCTCCTTATCTCATCTCTTCATATCTTATCTCATCTCTTCATATCTTATCTCATCTCTTCATATCTTATCTCATCTTGTTTGATCTTATTTCATGTTAACTTATTTCATCTCATCTTATTCCTGTCTACAAACATCCCCTTTACTTGCGTGCCATTATCGCTGTGCTTGCCACCTCCTGTTATGCTCCTCATCATCCAACTGTGCAATAATAATTATTGTTCAGTTTATAAACTCAAATGGATATACTACAGTATGCTACAATTATTTTTTTTAGAAAGTATCAAGACAAACTTTTACATACTTTAATAAGATGAATCAGAAAACAAATGACTTTAGTGTTGGTTTGTTTGTGTTTTTAATATATATGATAGTGTGTTATTCCACATATATGGTGGTTTATGTACATGTATACAATGGATTAGTAAATATTTCACTAGAAAGAACCTTTAAAGTGAATGGATCATAATGTGCAGACAGTGTTTTGAAGTAGATCTAACACCAATATTCCTTTGGACCAAAACCTATTGTCTTGTTAATTCTAAGAATTTGACATTTTGACTCAAGACTTATCTTGGAAACTTGATCCAACCAGAATTTAAGACTTGAGTTTAATTTATCAGTAACACACATGTGGTAACATTTCATTAGTTTTATTCCTGAAACATGTTACTTGTAGACCAGTGATACCAGGGTTTTAGTTAAAAAAACAAAAACAAAAAAAAAACCACCATTGTAATGCAGTATCTCCATATAATATTTTAGGGTTTGTTTCACACAGATGAGTCGAGAAGAGAAAATGGTCCATTTTCACACATTTGGACTGCATTAACAGCAGAATTCAGACCTTTTCAGAGGCAAAGATAAACATAGACCCATTACCAAATAGAGTAAATGTTCATCTTAATAATAATAAAAAAACTAAATATTGATTTCACAGTGAAGACCAGATGGTGGATTAACTCACTGGTCATATAGGAACTTGAGAAAGCGGCCCAATCTCCTATGATACCTCATTAACCAAATAATCTACATTTCATTTTGAGCAGCCATGGTAAAAGTCAGTCATATGTGACAGAATAAAGATGGCAGATGGAAAAGAATTAGACGATTAGACAGTGATGGCTCAACTAAATAATTCTTCCCATTTTCTCTGGATATTGTACAAATTTCTAAACATTCTAATTGTGTATAATTGTTTATGAAACTGTGCATTTAGCCTCAGGAAAATGGCATAAATGTCGGGATCATGGCCTCAGACCCCTGAGACTAAGCTCTCAGTGTTTACACAGAATGTTTCCATCTGCTGTACAGACCATGCCAAAGGGAACCACTTAGGTTGTGAATGGTTTCTGTTTTTAATGACTGCCTTTTTTATATATATATATAAATGAAAGATTAGTTTGGTTTGTTAAGATGCAGCCTGTGCCCAGTGAAGAAGCATGTTCCATTATGAGTCATAATAAATGTCCACGTTGAGGACGTCCAATTCAAACCTATTTTAAAATGTACAAAAACTTTTGAGCAAACATGTTGAGTTTGGGTTGAAGTTAACTTTTTGGTGCTTTTTAATGTTTAATATTGTGTTAATGAACACATTACATGTTATAGAACCCGGAGCCTCACGTGTCATCATGTTGGCAGTAAAAGACTCAGTGAGAATAAATGACACCAGCGACAATTTCAAGCCATCAGAGTTCACTGCACACTTTAAAGCTACAAAAATTGAACAATACAAAACAAAATTGGACAGACCAAACATCACAGACCTGTATAATTAAGATGGATACTGTCGCAGACCTGCAGGATCTAGACATACAACTTTCTGCCGTTGTATTCCAGGTCTATTGTGAGAGTTTACACGGGCTTTAAAAGTACAAATGGACACAATCTGGATTTGTAATGAATGTAAAGATATGGAGTTTTTCAGGCTAAAAACAGCATTGCAGTTACTGGAAGGTATGGATCTCCTCATCACAGCTACGTTAGCGTAAATAACAGGGAAACATAATGTTATTAGCAAATTGATGTGCTGATGTTAATTAGTTACTGCCTGTGAAATATGAATATTTTACCATATTAACACAGTTTGAATCAGTGAAGACTCCACAAATGTCTACCTTTATGATAAACATCTGTTAACTATAAAGTACCTTGTAACCTGTTTTAGGTGCATTATGTCCACAAACTGAAGGACCCCCTATTTTGGCATCTAGTTGTCAACAATATCTTGTTACAAAAAAAAGAAAATTAAATAAATATTTATATATATATGTAATAAAGCAGGGAGATGATAAGTTAGCTGTCTGCCAGTGATGTGAACAGTGAACTTTCCTGCCAGTATGGTGGTGTTTTGATTTAGGGTTAGACTGGTGTATGCCGGGATCATGGGATGTCAGCTACTGGAGCTCAATAATTATGGTTCCACAAAAACAATGTGGTACTAGAAAAGCTCTCTGAGAGCACAAACCTGCACCAAGGCAGACCTCCCCCCTCTGAATGAAGAGAGGTCTGACACGGAGGTTATGTTTTTGCCTGAGTTTATTTGTTTGTTTGTCTGCCTGTTATTTTGCAAGATAACTCAAAAAGTTATGGATGGATCTTGATGGAAATCTCATGACGTGTTGGGGGTGTCATAAGAAACAAATGGTTAGATTTTGGTGATGATCCGAAAGAGATCCTGGATTTGAGATTGCGCAGCTAGGTGAATGAGCTGTTCAAGGATATTTTTTATTGTTTTCCCAAGTGATCAAATATTGGTGGGGACAATACAATGATTGTTGGATATTGGTTGGGCTATGCTTCAGTTAGTCTGCCCCAGGGTAACTGTAATTTATCACCACCAGAGGGAGACTGTGAGAGTGAATGAATAATGGATCAATAAAAAAAAATTGAAAAACTATAAAAATCTAATCCATTATTATTATTCATTAAAGATTATTCAAAAAAAGACTTAGGAAAGAAATCTCGACTAAGGTTCTCATAATTCATGCACAAAAGAGTTACATTTTGGGGAAAGTAGATCAAAGTAAAACAAAAAAATATATGACAGAAAAAAAAATCCACTTCCATATAATGGCTAAAATGTATCTATGCTCTTTATTGTTTTGTTCCAGGTAGGTTTTTAAACAACTTCAAACTACCACTCACTGTTTAGTATCTGTTCCCTCTGCACACAGTAAGAACTACAACTGCACTTTCATCTAAGCTGTGGGATTAGTATGAAGAAAAGGATCAAGACCCCTCCTCCCTTATGTGAAAAGCCACCTGCCCTATCCTGGAACAAGCCACTGGAGCGACACTATCTTCTGGATGACCTGCCCAGGCTTTTCACCTTGGTTGCACAACAGATGGATGGCCGTCTCCCTCTCCGTCACTGCCATTGACCGTTGTGAAAAGTCGACACGGTGGACTGAGGGCTACAGGTCTTAGCCCACAGCAGAGGGGAAGCAGGCAGATTCAGGGTTGTACTTATCCAGGGCACAGCGGGGGGGGGGGGCAGTCTGTGGGAGCTGGACATGCTAACGGCCTGTGTGTTTGACTGCTGTCCCAGGGTCATGCAGGGTGAGGAGCACGCTAACAATCTGGCTTTCTTGGCTGCATTTTTGGATTAGTTAGTTCATCAAACCTCCACCCCCCCACCCCCCAAAAGTGACAATACTACCACTGATACCACAGGAACCTTCAGAAATCTATTTGGACATGGATGAATAAAAATAATGTCAGGAATTTTCCACCACCAAAAAGTTAAAAAGACCAAAATATACTGCATCTACAGTTATAAACTGAAGCTAAATTCAACCAGGTTAAACATCACTATTTATTTATTTATTTATTTATTTGATATAATAGGCCAGGTGAAACTGTTGAGGATCTGGGGGAAAGGTTATGACAATTAGCATGTTTTATTTGAGTGTTTTTGCTCAGATGGAAGAGGAATACACACATTTTCCTAAGACCATAGATGTTATTTTAAAAAGTTCACTCTAGCTGATGGGTCAATATTCCCCAACCCCTACTGTCCATGATCCCTCACTGGATGGAGAAAAAATTAGTGGAATCACTGTGAGAGCTAATGTAGCATACGACTTCTGCCTGCACCATGTTGTGTTAGCTAGCAGTTAGCATTAGCATTTAAATGTGATACAAATCTGCAAATTAAAGGTTTACTTAACATTATTTCAGTCACAGTTTACTGCAGCTATAGTTCATAACGTTATCCAGACAAAAACTGATGATTCATGACATATATAAACTTTATCTGATATGAAGTGAGCGCTGCACACCTGTGAGTTGTTAATAGTTTTTGTCCAATCCTTTCAAGCAAAGCTGTCTACAATTATCTTGTCTTTTTTTTTTTCCTTTTCTGTTCTTTCCCTTTTTTTTCTTCTTTTTCTCTCTTCCTTTTTTTCTCTTCTTTAAAATGCTAAATTATTTTTAATAAACACTCAGTGCGCACTTCTATTCAATGAGGCCGCCACTGAAAAGCAAAAGGCCACAAAGGAGCATCTCTGTGATTTACATATGACAAATGACATGTTGTACGTCATAAGTTTTAGGCAGGACATTTGGAGATCGAGTTTAACCCTTAAAGACCCAGTCCTACTGTTGTGTTTTTTTTTTTGTTCAATTGTCTTGTCTAATGGCTAGTATACAGTAAAATGTCAGGTATAACCTTTTGGTTTTGGCAGAACGGTGATCATTCTTTGTCTTCAGCTTCACACTGTTTTGCTTCCAGTTATTGTTGTGACGTCACAGCAACGTGGGACATAAAGGGGTCTATAGGAGGATACATGATTGACAATAACAATGCAAAATATAGAGAATAATATTATAATACAAATAATGATAAATCAGTAAAAATAAATTAATAAATACGTATAAATTCAATTGGAAACTGCCACAAAGCTAACAGTAGGTCTTTGTGGGTAAATAAAGAGTGTGTCCTTTTAAAATTACACATAATCTCTTTTAATCACCTCAACACTAGATATTTGATGTGAAAAAAAGTCATAATGTGTTCTAAGCTTCTGTAGCTACTGTGTCACAGGGATTTACCATGATGCAATCAAAACAATACAACAATAGATTTTATATTTGGGTCTAAATTAAAATATATTACCAGTGGAGTTGAAAATCACGACAGCTGCCACTAATAATCCAAGGTTGTTTGGCATCAAATAATGAAACAGTTGTCGATTCAGTGGACAATGAACATTATTAAGCAACCAGTTGTTTTTTCATTTCTTCTTCTAATTATTTAAAAAAAAAAAATCAATGTAAGGTAAAAAGTGTTCATTACTAACTAAAGTAAACTGTAATGAGTTATTGTTCCGAGGTCAGTGAGTGTGATATGTAATCACTGCTGCAGTTGGATTAGTGACAGCATCATTTCTCTGAGTCATCAATAGATTTATACCTTTATGAGCTTATATCTACATATATGTGCAGACAGCTGATTGGTGGAAGCCATAGATTGGTGGACAATGGGTTTATAATTAATTCACTTTCTGAACCATTTAATCCTCAAGAGAGTTACTGTAAGTGGATGCAGGAGCTTAAACCAGCTTCCAAAGGCATAGTACACCTTAGATGTGTTGCCGTTTCATCACACATCAATGGGTTTTTATTTATTAACTTCTTCTTTTGCAGTGAAAATGCTCTTCACAGCAGGAGGCATCTGTCTTTTTGTGAGAGAAATTCCAATTCTTGGAACGATCGCAGGACCTAAATACAGACATTTTATAACAAATGATCATTTCGGAAATATGCCTTTGAAATTCTGTTTAATACAGCGAAAAGGAACTGAAGAGATTAACAAAGATAGTAATCTGTACCATCTTTTGTTTTTTATTGTTTCTATTACGGAACAAGTCTTGTGCAGCAGTCATACTTAGGCTGCATCTCAAGTGGAAAACTGTCCAATCAGAGCGACCATAGTAAATATTCTCTTGCGTGGGAGTTGTGTTTTGCTTTTCAAAAATGACTCCATGCTGTGCTGTATGCATCTCAACTGTCAGCTCCAGGCAATCAGTAAAGGGCCGCATAACAAACTGCAGCTGTGCGCTAGATTGCTTTTCTGGCAAAAACAGAGGACACCAATTAACCACGGCTTTGAATGCTGAGCACATATTGGTTGCTCCACCTCTGAGCTGGTCACTGCTCCACCGAATGTCAATGTGTACATTTAAATCAACTATACCGACTGGAAGGAATCAGCACTTAACACTGTACATACCTCCCTCTGTTTATGTTATCGAACATTGACAATCAGGTGCAGAGTGATAAAAAAATCAATTGTTAACAAGTTTGTCTGGATTGTATGTTTCATCTCTGGAGAATCTGCTTTAGAACAGAGGACTAGATGTGCCTTGCTATAAGCTCCAGGCTGCAGCTGACCTCTGACCTCTGGCCTGGCTTAGTACAGTGAAAACTTTCTCGAGACAGACTGAGAAATTGTCAGATCAGTTTATTATTCAGATTACGGTAACAAAGGTGTTTGGTAAGATCTCACTGTTAAGTACTGAACACACTTAAAAACAATCCTGTGGTTTCCAGAAAAATTATTTAAAACACACATTGAACCATAAACATATTTAACATGTAGATTTAACATTTTAAACATGTAGATTTTTACACACACTAGGGCATTAAACAGAAATGATAACTAGTCGACTTCTGTAACACAAGTCCACTTCAATTTTGGAAGAGTCGACAAGTCACATGTTATTCTAAACACAAACCAGTCAGACCTAAACCAAAGGAGACATGGCTACTGCAGGTAACACAGGCGGTGGTGGGTCTGACAAAACAAAAGAGACTGACAGACACACGTCACATGTGTGGAAATACTTTACCTTAGACAAGTGCGTCACAGCCATTTAAAATGTGGGGGTGTTCTAGGTTGTGGCACATGAACAAAATTATCATTGGAAAATTAACAAACAATTATATTATTTATATTAAAAAAGTCATATATGGCCGAAAGTAATAACAAAAATGTGTTTTTCCTCAATTCAATTCAAAATTATGAGATAAAAAGGATTTTAAAAATCAGACACTGATTTTACAGACACTGTTCCTCTTTTTTCTTACAAAAATGTTTTGTCCATATCAGGGGACACGACTAAAAATATGTTCCTCAGGGGGAACATCACTGAAAAAAGTTTGAGAACCACTGGCTTAGGGTATATGTTACAGAACAAGACATAGTTTAGTTAACTTAGCTTAACAATGGTAACATTTCTCATTACTTACTGGTTAATGACTGTTTAACACGTGAAGAAGAGCTGTTTACATTACCCGAACTGAGGTGCGCTTCATTTACATATGCTGTTATGCTGCCTGGGCAGGTAAACAGTTTAAACCATAGATATTGTAACAGCCCCAAAATGTTATTGCTGTTTGTTTGGCGTGATTGTGACTGACAGTAACCGTTTATCCTGAAATAAAAAGTAGGTGAGACCAACTCTGTGTCCGTTTCCTGGATCCAGTAACGATACAATATATAAACTCAGGAATAAGTGGGGGGTATGAAATCATCTGGTTGGAGAAGTGGGGGTGTCGCAACACCCCCATCCCCCATGGGTGTGACGCCCATGATCTTAAATGAAAACAGTTTTTTTTTTGTATTATTGTTTTTTTTGTTTTTTTTACATTATTCCATAAATGTGCTTTTCTCACACACTTGGTGCTTAAGGGCGTTTCTGGGACAAACACCCAAGGGATAAAACATGTAGATTTAACACAAAATCATAAATGTTTCAATTTATTGACATACTACAACACTGAGAAAACTCATTTGGTGCATTTTTTTTTAAATAATCCCCCTAAAATCTGTGAATATGTGTCAAATTGCAGAAGGTTACATCACTATTTCTTCTTTTTTTTTCTGGGAGGGGCCCAGCAGAAGTTTGGCTTTCATGATGCCCCTGAATGTTCTCCTCCTCCTGAGTCTCCTCAGAATTTCTCAAGTTAAACAACATCATCCAACATTTACATCAATCTGTGTGGTCGGATATTATATATCATTCACAACTGTTTTCATTTGTAGATACTGCTTTCAAAAAAACATCTATAACTGTTAAATTAATTTTATTTCAGGGGCCACATTCAAGCCAATTTGATCTCAAGTGGGACACACCAGTAAAATAAGAATATAATAATCAATAAATAATGACAATGACAAGTTTGTCTCTCTTAGTATTATACTTTTAGTACCTTTTTAAAATAGTAGTGATGTTTTATGGTTCATGTATTTTGGTTTTAGTAGTTAGTTAGTTTAGTTTTATTGTATTTTATGGACATTTTTAGAGTGGATGTCTGTTTTGTATAATTTCTGCTGCTGCTGTCTTGACCAGGACAGAAAAAGAGAGTTTTTTTAATCTCAGTTAGCGTCTTCCTGTTTAAATAAAGGTGATACTACTACTACTACTACTTCTAATAATACTACTAATAATAATAATAATAATAAAAAAGAAATATTAAATTACAAAAATATTTACATTCACAAACTATGACAAAAAACATGTCAATAACCTGAAAACAATGCACATTTCTTAGGATAAATAATTGCAATTTTAACACTACTTTATATTTGTTCAAACTATTCACATTTTATTGTTAATGATCAGCTTGTTAATATAAATATTTTCATTATTGATTTTTTTTTGCACTAAAACAGAGAACAATGGAATTGATAGCATTTATAGTCAGGATGTAATATTTTTTTCATATTAAACAAGCAGACAATTTGGAGTCATTATTTATAGGTTATTATACTATTATTTTACTTGAGATCATATTCTTCTGTAACCTGACTGTCACCAGATGGTATTTCACCCAGCGACACTGATTGGCTCCTTTGTTTTGAAGTAGATTTGATCCTCATGTTACCCAGATGGTTGTGTGAACGTAGTGTAACGCAGCCAGATGACTTAAAACAGATTCATTCTTCTGTAGGTGGAAGTTGAACTTTTGACACCTTTGACTGTTAATGTTTTCAATATATTATTTGCATTTTGCTAATTCATTCCACAGGACTGGATTAGACCCTTTGGTGGGCCGGACACCTGTGATCCATAAAGTGGGAGGTTGAGTAAATTCATGCATCAATACACAAACAAAAAGGTAATTTGCGAGTAACGGATGCTTATTTCCAACTGCAAAGTGTGTCAATAAAGAACAATGAGAGAAAAACAGACAAGATTATGTTTTGTATAATAGACTAAAAATAAGATAATTGTACCCAGACAGAACCATTTATGTCTACAGAGGAGCAGGTCATTTTCTGCTCAAAAGATTTTGCAGCGGCATGTATTCTTAAATTACATTATCGTCACCTATTATATTTGAGTATGGACCACAGTCGGTACCTCCTTAACAAAAGCCAAAAAGTGATGACTCTAATGAGAGACTTTAAAGTTTTAATGGTCATTGAAGTGGAAGCTGAGACCAATCTACAACTTCCCTGCTGGATGTCAGTGTAGAAATTATTATGTTTTGTTTAGAAACGGTCGTTAATGTTAAGAGGAAGCTAACTGAAGCATGATCTATGTGTTGAAAACACTCTTGACTTTAGGTGGTCTGCTTTGTTCAAAAAGACTAAAACTAAACGATGGATTAATTTATTTAAATTCATTATTAATTATTTAAATTTATTCAGTGTCCAAATTAAAAACATACGTATTGCCTGGTATCTATTGTGTGGATTAGGGATGCAAATGATCAATTAAACCATTAATCATTAGTTGGTTATCCATTATCCTTATCCAATGATTAATGATTAATTGATAAGAGGTGATTTTCCTGAGAACCTGCATTTCTCTGACAATAGCGTCAATAACAATAAAAACTAACTATTGTTTATATACATCATAAAACAACATTTCATGTTCTTTAATGATTGATTTATTGAACCATGGGAACAGTTCAGGTAATTATATTCATGTAGTTAAACTAAATAAATTCTGTAGTGAAACTAAGGCCTATCTCTTATCATTGTGAAAACAAATCTTTTGGTGACTGTGACCTTTGACCTACATTCACCAAAAGGTAATGGGATCTATTCTAGACCACCGTTCTACTCTTCAGATCCATTTATAACCCCTCTCCCCTTCAGGGGTGGAGTAATAAATATAATTGTAATCATAATAATTTGTGTATTACATCATTTTTATGTGACAGAATTGAGTTGGTGTAAGTAACACTGCCAAGTAAACCTAACATTGAATATCATTGCTTTCAAACAACACAACTAATTCAAGTTTACATTAAAAAAACCCTCATGCTTCTTTAGTAAAAATAAGACAATAGTATGAATTATAAACAACAACAATGACACTTCCTTTTCTAAGGGCAGCAGTGTCCAACACTCTCTACTCAAACACCGCTGTGGAGACGGACAATTAACCTATAATTAATGTCATTTAAATGAACAAATTCTTCCTGACAATTAATCAATAGTCATTTCATTGTTTACATCTGAAGTGTGGATGCAAAACACCTTCCTCCAACTAAACTCAGTCATTGTCTTTAGCCACAAAAGAAACAGAAAAATCCCACTGCAAGCAGAAGATAAATCATTCTGGCCAACCTTCCACTGCTGTTGAAGATTTGACACGACCACCGTGGCTACAATTCAGATTTTGACACAGAAGTTGAGAAGAGCAAGGATTTACTCAACCTTATATTTACCATTTAATAGGCCTCATTTTTGATTTTTAACATCAACCAGTTCCCCCCCTACCCCCTACACACACACACAAACACACACAAACACACACACACACACACACACACACACACACTCTACTTTTCTCCCAGCAGACAGCAGCTCAACTATTAAATTAAACTGTGACTCATATTGCTCAGGGATGCTGCACCAAAGCTTTCTAATCCCTTGATTTGCAAAATCAAGGCTATGCCGTGTAGACAAATGCAGGGTTCTGCCATTTGAATTTCCACTCAATCCTAAGTGCTGCTTCAGTGCAGCGAGGTTGTGTTAGAAAGCAGGAGAGTGGGTGAACTTTGTGTAATGGTTTACCTTGAAAATCAAGCACACAAGGAAAACAACAGTTGGTCAATAGGTACACAAGGGAAAGTGGTCAATAGTTCAGCTGAGACATTAGACAAATGGGAATGTATTGACCACATTTAAAGTTGTGACACCCCAAATGCAGTGGGAATCATCGAACTAGTGGACTGTGGTCCACATCTGGGGTACAAAGTTACCCAGTCAGCCTCAGTACACTGTAAAAGTCAAATGTTACCAAGTGTCGTTTTTAGTCAAAATATCTCATTACATTGAAATAAGACACAATCACATAAGGAGTAACTTGTCTAAAAATAAGTTTTTATACCTCACTCCTCTCACACAATAGATCACCAAAGCAGATCAGTGCCCCCCCCCCTCCCCCCCAACACACACACACACACTTCAGCCCATCCCCACCAATCACCACCAAACTTTGACCATTTGTCCCTTGTACCAGTATCATTATTTCCTGAAAATGTCAGCAAAGTCTTTAAGTTTTTCAGTTGTCTTGTCACCCCCCCCCCCCCCCCCACACACACACACACACACGCCTCCAGAATTTCAATGGCTACAAAAGTTGTTTACAAGAGTTTTTATCTTTCTGTTTAAAGTGCTGTTTTTACGCTGCTCTCTGCAGAATTTTTATCACCTGACCTTTCACTACACTGTCATGTTAACAAAGCTTTTTCAAAAAAACCTTTATTTTCATGATAATTTATCAAATCTGTGTTAATTCTGTTCAAAATGACCAGTCAAGCACCTATGAGTCACATGCATTTTAAAAGAAAATACACATTTCTGAGTCAGAAAATGGAGAGAATAGAGAGACTTTGAGTGTTGATCATAGTAAATACACCCCACGCATTTTTAATATATTGTATTAAAAATCACTTAAATAATTGAACTCTACAAAGTTGAATGTCCACATATGAATAAAATATTCATATGTGGACATTTTTAACAACAAATAAACATCTGCATTTATTTGTCTCTATCTGATGGAACCACACCTTTACAAATAATAATAAAAACAGATTTTTCTGCAAATATTTGTATTTATATTTCCAAAAATATTTCTATTTTAACAGTTATGAAAGAGAGAAAGAACACTAACCTGACTGTCACCATCTGGTATGACGATACCATCTGGGACCCTTCCACAACCAATACGTTTTCAAAGGAGGGGCCTTATCTAAAATCTTTGCATGTGATTAGATAAAGAATCTGTCCGTCATCTTGACTGACTCGGGGCTACCAAACACTAGCTGGCAACATCTGCTACGGCTGCATCTAAGCTGACTGGTGTGCAGAGAAAATCTGAGGATAAAAGGCAACATCAGCAACAGCCGGTGGATATTCCTTGAACTTCCCTATGGAAAACTGGTAGACCAGCGGCTTACAGAACTTGGTCTTAATGTGTCAGATGTTCCAGAAAAATCCTTTAGTCAAACTCCAGTCCTCGAGGGCCGGTGCCCAGCATGTTTTAGATATTTCCCTCTTCCATGTGATTCAGTTTAACCCTTTAACTCCTGACAACTAACAAAATAATTGGTAACATGAGCAAAGTAAGACACAAATGGCAGAAAATCAAAGAAAAATACTACAATAAAAAAAAAAAAAAACAAAATGTAGAAAAATAAACAAAATGAGCAACAAAAACTAACAAATATTTACAAAATGACAAATAATGTGGAAAATTGTGAAAAAAAAATTACTAAAGAAGAAAACTACTATTGAAATTTGGTCCCAGCAATTTTAATTTTGCCTTTAAAAAATGTTTAAATAAAATTTTAAAAAAAACTCCTTTTTGGCACCTTGTCCATGCACAAAACTAAAAGGAAAATGGTTGAATTTTTCTGAATATTTAAACTAAATCATCCATTCAGAACGCATCAGCACTGACACTTAAAGAGTTAATAATCAGGTCCTCATCAGACTGATAATGATGCAATGACCTCCAGGTGTAATGGAAGAGGGAAACATCTAAAACATGCAGGACACCGGCCATCGAAGACCACAGTTTGAAAACCCTGTCCTAGCATATGCCTGAAATTCCTTCACTTAGTAGGTAGACACCAGAGTACTGTGGACACTATAAGGAAATGGAAAAAAGCTGAAGAGGAACCCAGTGGCGAACAGACAGACACACACCCCCCTGTCATGGGAAGTCCCACCTAACGACACTGATTAGCTCCTTTGTTTTTCAGAAAGCCTGAACGTTATGATACTCAGATGGTTGCGTTAGCCTAGCGTGTAATAGAACACAGGAAGCACACAGAATTTTCAATCCTATAAAGGTCAGATAAATGTGACCTGAAGTCACATTGCAAAATATTAGATATTACATATATATACTGGATTTATAACCATGTGTGAAAGTGCTCTTGCTCAGATGTGAACATTTTAGATTTGTGTTGTTCAAATTGTCTTCCACTGATTGGATACTGGTCACATATGGGTAAGAACATAAGTTTTGGGTCACATGTGCCTGCAGTCTGAACAAAGTCTTGGTTGGGACCTGAGTTGCTGCCAGTATTATTTTTCATTTAGTCAGAAGGTCCAAGTTTGGAAATTAATTTCAAACACTGATAATAGTGTTTACTACATTTAATATCTGAAAGTATGGCCCCTGCAGCATTTTCCTGGAAAACGTGTATCTCTTTGACAAATATAATTGATAGCACCTGCTCTGGGATGATAGTAGTGCAAGTGATATATTACACTCATTTATCTTATTCAGGAGTTGGCTTCATCTGGACCTCGTACAGAAGTAAACAGAACTGCGGTAAACAAGTCACGTTTGTTTCTACTTTTAACTTAGGTTCCAACTCTGAAATTTGGATTCTGTTTGGGATTGGTTAGCGTGGAGCAGCAGTCACTAACAGCAATGAAATAAATACAACAAACATTTGAAATAGTAAATGTAGCAGGTAACACATAGAGGAAAACCAGGGTTCTTCACTTTGCTGCAGCTCAGTAGAGTGTTTAGTTTGATGAGACAAGAGTATTTACACAAGTAGAGCTGTGTATACACAGATGACAAATGTTCATGTACCACTTCAGAAGATTATACACAGGACTATTGCTTCAGATTCAATTATATAGAAGTTGGCTTGTAACTTAAATATAATAATAATAATAATAATAATAATAATAATAATAATAATAATAATAATAATAATGCATTTTATTTATAAAAACCTCAAAGTGCTACAGCAGAAGACAGTGTATTTAAAAACAGTTAAAATATCAAATAAAAATTAAAACACCCCACATCATTAAACCATACGAACCCAATGTGATGTTTGTATTTATTTAGTTTTTTAAAAATATATATATTTAACCATTCTTAAGTGATTTACCAACCTTTTATTGTAATATCAACTTCTGTATTTTGTGTTTTTTTTTTTGTGAAATCAGGTATTTTCTAACATTTAAAGCATAAAGACCCAAACAGCGACCAAAAGTACTGATCTAAAATGGAGAGCAGTGTAACTGCTGTAAAATACAGTTTATCATATTTTCATGGTCAACAGATATGACCCATTTGGATGTTCATAGGCTCCATAGTTACTGTGGAAACATCATCATCTTCTACAACATTGATTCATCAGTAAAACCCATGGAGTTACATTAAAGGACAGAGGATAGAGATACATGGTTTTAAATTATTTTGAAAAAGTCACATTTTTATAATGACAATTTACTCTAATCTGAGGTTTAATGAACATCTATATGAATTAACAGTCAATTAATAATTGATAAAAAAAATACCTGTTTTGTTTTATTGAAGAATACAGAGAATATTAATATATGATATTTTGTATAATATTATAACAATAATAATGTGTTAAATCTCTTAAAACTGTTAAAGAGAAACATTCATTTAACTCTGAGTCGTTATGGGTTAAGTGTACTAGAGACTAACTCTTGCACTTGTTTTTCATATGTTGCTTCTTCCTGTAAATTTTTGTATTTTGTGACTGTGCTGTTTTACACGATTCCATTGAAAAAGACATTCATTATCTCATAAGGATTTTTTCCTCCAGATTACATATAAATAAATAAAGAACCACATGTGGGTAGAGGATCTTATGTGCATGTTTCAAACAAACATGATTTTTGGCCTGTATAAATAACAAGTCATTTAAAAATATTCTGCTGATCATAGCAAAAACTGTCTTTATGGTGATGGTTTAAGGCTTGCATTTTGGACTCATGACCAAAGGAAAAAGTTATTTCACAGTTTCCCTTGTGCATCTTGTCCCTGTAATTTTACTGGTAGTGAAAATTGGCCAGCATTGTACTTTTGGTTTGGATAAAGTAATCACTACACTCATGTCCTGTTGATGCCTGCGTGCTGCTTGCGTCAACCAGAAAATAACTATTATGCAATTTAAAACTACTATTTGGCCATAACAGTTTCAGACAGTGATGCACAGGAACTGATTTATTATCAGGCAACAACAAAACGCGTAACAATCGCCTATGTTATAACTACTGACATAGATTGTGCATTGGTACCAGCCTGATGTAAGGCACTTGGTTGAGTTCTGGATTCAGATAATAGAAAGTATCACCATAGTCTTCCTCAGTCAGAGTTGAACTAGCACTTAAAGTAACCCTGAAGAATAATAATAATATGGGGTGGGAGTTATTTCCATGCAACAGTCATCTATTAGTGGATGTTGTGGTAAAAGGGAGGTCCATTCTACATAAGGAGGAGGAGGAAAACTCGACAGGTTCATATATAGACCTAGGATTATGAATCATCTTGTGTTAAAAAATAAATAAAAAAGGCTAGTACTTACATCATTGTTTCCAACCGTATCTTTTTTTGGTGCTGGTCTGAGCAGCAGACTGTCACAATAGCTCCTTATTTCTTTAGACTTTTTAGCACTTTGTCCAACTTTTTGGGACTTTTCACAACTATTTTGTCCTATTTGTCAAGATTTCAGTGCAAAATGGCCTTAATGCATTGATGACCTCCGATCACCAATAAAATGTATAATGTAATTTAATGTTTTTATTCTTGTGCGTTTTACTGCCATGTGGAGCTGCTAAACTCATTTTCGCAGTATATATTGGCAACAATAATTACTGTGACAATAAACCATTCTACTCTACTCTACTCTATTCTATTGTATTCTACTCTACTCTACTCTACTGTATTCTACTCAACTCTATTCTATTGTACTCTATTCTATTGCATTCTACTCTACTGTATTCTATATTATTTTCTGAGTTATATTACACACAAACATACAAACACATTCTTTGTCAGAGTAACAAAAGAACAAGGGCAGTGCCTTTGGAAGTGGTCTCCCTTTTCTAGAAGGGGGTCCAGAGGGTGTGCTCCAACTATGATCACACTCCTCAGCCTCCTCGGGAAAGTATTCCAGGGATCGTCCTACCTCAGATTCTGGAGGAACAACGTGGTTTTGTCCCGGTGGCAAAACACTGGAGCAGCTCTACACTCTCCATCAGGTGTTCAACCAGTCGACATATACTTGGTAGAGCTGGAGAGGTATTTGCTCCTCGTGGTATCTTCTGGGGGTTGTTTTGGGAGTATGGGGTCTGGGGTGTTCTGCTAAGGGTGGTCCAGGAGCGTAGTTAGCATGACCAGGTGTGTGTTGGACTCTGCCAAGGACCTTTGTAACCAGTTTTATGGACAGAATTTCTAGTTGCATCCATCTAATTTTTGCAGATGATGTTGTCCTGTTGACCCCATCAAAAACGGACACTGGAACAGTTTGTAGCTGAGTGTAAAGAAAGGTCATGGTTGTGGACTGGAAGAAATGGGTCTGCCTTCCCCGGCTTGTTAAGGAGTCCTTTCCTCAAGTGGAGGAGCTCAAGTATCCCAGGGTTTTGTTGACAAGAGAGGTAAGGAGGGATGATTGGATTATTGTTCCTGTTGAGGCCGATACTGGTGGTCTGTGCGACAGAGGTGGCAACTGGCAGAGCTCTATAGAAAGTGGATAAGACTAACACCAGCATACAACTGTGTTTCTATTTTATTCTTCTAGTTTTGGATGTCACTACTCTGAAAATGCTAACTTTTTGTTGTAATTTTTTTGTGTTTTTTTTTTCAACTACAACAAGCGCAAAACAAACTGGAACTACTTTATTTTGGTTACTGTCATATTACAGAACTGTCCATGGATTGCAGCTTGTGATCTTAAAGTCACTTCGACATGTGCAATGTACTCTGTGTTTGTGAATTAAAGCATCACCATGTTTCCATGTTTACCTAAAGGTGGATGAACAGCAGGTTAGAAAATCTAATCATTAGAACAACAACAATAATGTTTGATAGCACATCAGCCTCCACAGCTGAATTTTTAGCAAAGCAAATGGAGAATTTACAGGTTAGGACTTGTCCTTCAGGAGACATAATCCAGCCTCAAATTGCAAACAGTTGTGATAGCAAAAGGCTGTAATTGAAATACTGGGGAATACTGTTAGAACACAGTTTAACTACATGTTCTTACTTTGAAAGTGCAAATAAAGAAGTGTCACAATGCAACAAACATAATAATCTAGATACTGTGACTTATTTGTTTTGTACTTGATGCTTTAAGTTCATACAACCTAATAACATTTATCTGTTCCAGAAAAAATAATATTGCACAGATGGCCTCACAAAACTCAGAGTATTCCCATTTATAGGTACAGGGTTCTCACTATAGTCCAGGGGTCTCAACATGTGGCCCTGGGACTAAATGCAGCTCACCAAAGGTTCTAAACTGGCCCGTAGGATACTGTAGAATTTTAGTTCAGGTTCCACATACAGACCAATATTATCTATAATAAAATAATAGCTTAATAACCTACAAAAAGATAACTGCTCCATATTTCCATCATTTTAATGTGAAAAAAAATAACGTTAAATAATGAAAAAATTAACAAACTATTCTGTAACAATAAAATGTGACAAACCTGAAATGTCTAACGAACATTAAGCACAACTTTAACAATTTTCTGCCTGTTACTAAGTGTTTGGTGTCTTGTAGGTACGATCAATAATGCACATGTAGAAATGATAAATTGAAGCATATTTTCTCTTGAGAATTTTCATTTCTTTCAAGTTATTCAGGTTTTTTTTTTTTTTTGGTTTGGATAGATTATAAAAGTACATATTTTCATCATTTAATGGGGATATTTTTGCACTAAAACAAAGACAATTTGAAATTGTCATTATTTTCGGTTATTATGCTATTATTTTACTGATCCGACACAATAGAAATCAAATCAGAGAGAAAGCAGCCCCAGGAAGATGATAAGTTTGAGACCCCTGTCCTAGTCTGTGAACTTTGTAGACCTTACACATGCACTAAAGGCTATGTAACACAATAATGGATAAGCGAAAATGGGGTAAGCTTAATAGATCTACTTTAATGTTTGCTAGAACCCAGACAGACAGTTATGCAAGAAAAGTGATTTATAAATGAAATATTAAAATGTATGAGGTACAAACAGTATAAAAAGAATGCTAATGCTCTGAGGAGCTGGTGTGTCCCTGCATGATAACCACTTAGACCTACAAATTAAATGTGGTGATGATATAAAGCTTTTTGACACACTTATATCTAACAAACCAGATTTTTTTTCTGGAACTAAATGGCACTTTAAGTGTCCACAAAACTTACAAATAACAAAGTAATTAACAACCCTTTTCATCTCTAAAAAAAATATAATTTTTCATCTGTTATAACATTGGACTGAGTCAAAAGATGTTTTTTTCAGGGAAAAGAAATGGTTGCAGTGCATAGGCAGTATGCCAGCAGAAAAAAAACCCAGATTGGTCAAACTTCCTCTAAAATTAAGGTTTTGCTGAGTTTCAAAGTACAAACCACTTCTATGGTTTTAAGAAGGGATACACTGATATCATTTTCCCCCAGACTGAGGACAAATACTTACATTTGAGTACTTGCCAATACCTAGAAATGTTTTTGTTTTGTTTATTTCAGTCACAAAACTAATATAAAACATGAGGGGAAAAATAAAATAAATTGAATTATAGGAAAAGGAACAACTGTTGCATCTGAAAGGGAGTTGGAAGAGTATATATATTAGCCCTTTGATGCATGAATTGTGAAAACCTTAGTCAAGATTTTTTTTTTTTTTTCTCATAGGCCTATTGTGTTTTAAATACAGGTTTCTTTGCTTCAAACCATAAACACATGTTGTCCAGCTGAGTGGAATGAAAAAAAAAAAATAGGTTAATGAAAAAGATTTCAATCACATTGTTTTTTTCATGCCTAAAGAGGAATCAAAACACTTAGGAAAAAAAAAATCTTGACCAAGGTTCTCATAATTCATGCATCAAAGGGTTAAATCATGATTTATATAGCTCTTTCCTTACCACACTATTGCCCATAGCAACCACTAGCTTCTTAGCCTTCCAGACATCTCATGTAATATGACGTATTTCCTCATTCATCATTATGTCAGAGCCTCTTGCATGCGGGTCACTTCAGGAAATGCATTACATTCATACTCAAGACACAAAAGTCACATTTAATGTGTAATATGAACAAACACACACACAAAAAAATCAGATTTCACCAAGAAAACCCACATTTTGTATTAAGACCCAGTGGTGTGAACATAGAATTAGAATTGTAAGACACAAGTTTGTTGTCTGTTACTGTCGGGCCTTGGAAAAACAGCTCCCTAACTTTTTCAGTCAGACACAAACCCCTGAGACGATCCAGGACATGGGGTAGAAAGACTGGTTGTCCACTGTGGATATGAGCTAATGAACTGGCCTGGGAAATAAAGGTGTGAGCAGCTCTTTTTCAGCTGCTGCCTCCACAACTTGGACCTAGAAAAATAAGAAAACGAACAGATGGACATGTTTTACTGAGAATTTACAAAAGATTGTCCCTTCAACCCCTGGGACATTATTTTTGCTGTGAATGTTTGTCCATTTCAGTGTCATAAAAGCTGCTGCTGAGTATGGGTTTGCGTTCCTTTTCTGCAGTGGTTTTGCTTTACTGTGTGTTTTCGGGTCAAAACTGGGTGGAATAACAGAGAAAGACAAAAGAGGAATTGAAGATTTACATGTCTTTACTAAATAGGACACGCAGACTGTAATAATACAGTTAGGATGTTGAATATGAACTGTGAACTAGAACACACTGAACAACAAGTATTTGAATTTTGGCCACAGAGTTTTTGTCTTGGGGTTGTTTTTTTCTAAATTATTCCAGCTCAGTCCAAATTCAGTAAAAAGAGTAAACAACAAACAAACTAAACAAAACTAAAAAAAATCACCACAACACTGGAAAGAGTAAAATAAAAGTAAAAAAAACTTGATGCAAACAAAAACTGTCTTTTTTTTTTTTTTTTTTTACAGTGAATCGGGCTCTGCTGTATGTTTTAGGGCGCACTGAGCATGCTCACAAATATTTCCGATGTTCTAATGTTTTAACTTTGAAACATTTTTAACCCAGTAAGACCCAAATATTGAACCTGACTCACGTCATCTGGCTGTGTTTTCACTACGCTCAGGCAACCATCTGAGTACCATGTGGTTCAGGTTTTCTTCAAAATGAAGGAGCTAATCAGTGTCGCCGGGTGATGACTACCCCATGACTGGGCGGCGTTGTGGCTGGTGTGACGTAAAGCGTAACAGTTTCAGTTCAACGTGAGTGGCTGAAGCGGCGTGTCAGTAAAGATAATGGACAGATTCTTCATCTAATCACATGTAAGGATTTTAGATAAGGCCCCTATTTTGAAAACAACTGGCATTGTGAAGTACCATCTGTTGACAGTCAGGTTACCAAATATCCACCAGTGGCCAAAATCATTTACTGATCTGAATTGATTAATACCGGTCGATCCAGTAATTCAATTAATACATGACAATAATTGGTGTAAAATACTATTTGTCATCTTTTTATAGTCATCAGATATGACACATTTAGACATTCAGAAGCTCTGTAGTTACCATGGCAACACTGTCATCTTCTACATCATTGAACAGTAAAACACATTGGTTGATTACAGTGAATGGAGACAATGGGTTTATGTTCAGTTAATGCAGTGGTTCTTAAATAAATAAAAAAAAGAGACACGTGCATTCACCCGCCCACATACACATATCCCTAACACACTTACATAGAAAATTGACCTCAGAATAATAATAATAATAAATAATTTAAACATTAAAACTAAGACTTAAATATGCAGACAATATGTAATAAAATTAATTAAGTGCAGAGTGTAGGCAGGTCAGTAGTTCATTCATTTTCCAAATGTGCAAAATACTAAGAACACTATTAGAATAAATGTAATAAGTCACTTTAGAAAAGCTCAAATCAACAAAAATTGATTTGGGAACTGCCAAAAACGTAGCATTGGTTCTTTATGGATTAAAATAATCATACATTCACAATGCACACCATATACACATGAAGGAATAAAGGGTCAAATGGTTTTCTGTAAATAAAGTGCATTGCTATATAAATGCTAAATGCTTATTGGTCAGCTGTTTGGTGCTGCAGAGGAACATGGCACAGACCAACGGCAGAGTTTGGATTTGATCACAACTGTGGTAATTATCTTGGCAATACAGCTGACACACCTGGCTGCAGGAGGTGTTTAGCTCCAACATGTGGGCAGCAGCTGGTCCTGGGGTTGGCTCAGGTAAGGACGTGATCCTCTCCTGATCCAACCCAAGTAGCCGCTGTAATCCAAGGACTGAACCGAGACAAATTCTTCTTAAGGCTCTTGTGTGTTTTCACGGGTGAGTTTTTTTTCACTACCTGTGCCCACCTGATGTGTTATAAAAGCCACTGAAAAACCACAAAAGTATTCATGAAGTAACCACCTGAAAGCTCACATAAATGAATGGACTCTGGATTCAACAAAGCTGGAGTTTTTAATTATCACTGGAGAAAATAAATCCATAATTACCTCAGGTGGTTTGAGAGGATGTAAGTCGCCAGTTACTTTCTTGTGTTTTCAGGCTGGAGAAAGTCTATGATGCAGGTATTATTTAATCATAGGTACATTGTTAAAAAAAAATAAAATACAGTTTTTAAGAAAAACAAACAAAAAAATACACTGGCACCTATGGCTGCCAGATTAATCTTGTAAAAAAAATAAATAAAATAAAAAAAAGCACATTAAACCATAAACAGATTTAAATAAGTAACATATGTATGAAATTAACATTTGAAACATTTATATTTAACATTTGAAACATTTATATTTAACATTTTAAACATGTAGATTTAACATTGAATGTAAAAAATAAAGTAAGCTATGAAATGAACTGGCTACGCTTTGGTCATTAGACAACATTTTTTATCAAATGAACCACAGGCACCATTTTTAAACTGTTTAAAATTTGAAATTGTTCATTGTTTACTTCTTTATGACAAATAAGCTGTTGCTTTAACATTACGTTCTTGCAATTTAGAAAGACACCATTTTTTTCTTCCAAATTAAAGTTTTATTTTCTCAAAACAACAGAACAATCCAAACTAGTTATGTTAACGTACCTTTCCATTAAAAAACTATGGTTATATTTGATTTAATCGTTAACAGAAAAATCTTCTTGAGTAAAAAAAAAAAAACACATTATATTGGCACTTACAGTTTTGTGTGTTGCAATTTTACAACTATTTTATTGTTAATTGTAAAGTTATTTTCACAGTGTACTTTCATACAGGTTGGGGGACTTAAAGATGAGCGGTAATTACCAACAGAATCTGTTAGATATGACTAGTGTTCTTTTCTGTGTATCAGCATCAAAGTGAAACCTATTTTCCATAAAAGCATGAAACTGCTTCAGGTCTTTTGTGTTTGTATTTAAGTAGAAACTGACGAATTGACACAACCTATTATTTTATTCCTCATGACTATGACTGGTTGTAAAAGCTTCACATTTTCTGTATTTATTAATGATTAGGAGGAAATAAAGAAATCCAATGACTTCTGCATGTCACACAATGCAAATGATTGGATTGTTCATGTCTTATAGGTGGTGGAATGCAAGATATTTTCCTGGAGCACTTTGTACTATATTATTTAAAATCCCCTTCACCACACCCATTACAACCAATTCATTAAATGGTGTAATAAAAAAAATAAACAAATAAAAATATATAGTCACCTGTGAAACGGACAGGTCTGAGAAAATACAATCCAATCATTTGGAGAACCCACTTGAAATGATTGTTCTCAGAGGCTTGAAGCACTAATGGTAAATGAACTGTACTTATATAACACATTTTATACACCAGTGGGTGCCCAAAGCACTTTACAATTCCTCACATTCACACCAGTAAATGGCTGCTGCCAATACACAGGGGCTCGTTGCCCCTACTGGGAGTAATTTAGTGTTCAAATCTTAATGTACTTCTTATTTCACCCTTGTCTTAAAATTGTATTTGAATTTTTAATCAATGTGAAACACTTTAGGCTACAGTTTTTGTATGAAAGGTGCTATATACATTATTATTATTATTATTATTATTATTATTATTATTATTATTATTATTATTATTATTATTATTATTATTATTATTATTATTATTATTATTATGTGTCTTGCCCAAGGACACTTCAACATGTGGACAGCCAGAGCCGGGACACTAGGGACACTAACCTCCAACCCTTCAATCATTGGACGACTCACTCTACCAACTGAGCCGCAGCCGCTCATTAGCACAAGACATGAATCGACAGCTTTGTGAAGTGTATTAGTAATATTATGATGTAATGTTCACTAAAAACCTATTTTGTCATGAACATAAATCACTAGGAAATGTAATGTTAGCCAGATAGGTATGAACTGGGACTGTTATGTAGGGAGGGTTGAATACCAAAAATAATTTACCATTACTTAGAATGATATGTGGAATTAAATATAGACTTTAAAGAAAAATAGTAAATGTTAGGAAAATGTGTTCACTCTCACATTGTCCCTCTGTTGGTGGTAAACTATATTTGTAGCCATAGTTGCCCTGGGGTAGGCTGCCATTTTTTTTTTTAACCAAACAGCCCCTGTGACCACCATTGGACATTCATACACCAGTGTGAGTGGCACGAAGGCAAGGAGGTTGAAGTGCCTTGCCTAACGACACAACTGACTGACTTACTTGAAGTGTGATGAGATATTTAGAGTAGAAGATTTGGTAAGGTTTCAATTGTTTCCAGTGTGATGGTGGCATTGTAGCACAACAAACAACCTCAGGCTCTTTATACAAAGAAAGAACTTGATTTTAGGACAAAACAGAATGTTTACTCATCCGTGTAGATCAGTGTTGAGAGAGTGTCAAACCTCAAACCTGTAAACAAATACATTTCAAATGACATCTTGTGAACAAAAAACACTACAAAAGTTACAAACAATGCTGTATTTCTTGAGAAAACTCAAAAAAAGGAAACCTTTCAGAGCAAATCTTGGTGTCATTGTACCATTGACAGACTCACATGACATCCCAGTGTGCCGTGGTAGCGACTCTGCAACCACGTAAGAAGTCCCTGTAGAGAATCATAAAAGCTGCACAAAACATCACAAAACAACAGCTGCCTTCCCTGGGTGATATCATCACCTCCTGTTGCTGCTAGAGGACACATAACGTCCCCAAGGACTCGTTGTTTCCCCTCAGAAAACAGGACAGTTCCACCGTACCACATGATTTATGACCAGCTCCTGTCTTATAGCCATTATCATATGGAAGTTCAAGCAATACTTCAGTATGGTCCAGAGTTCAAGATACATACAATACAGCATTATGTAATGTACAGTAATTTATTTATTATATTCATTAAATGTGCTTTTATCTGCATACATTGGCGGGGAGCGTACGGGGAAATTCTGGAGTGTGTTTTGATGTATGGAACGTAAGTATAAATGATGAAATGAAAGTGTTTATTTATTCATTATCTGCTTGGGCTGCTTATTTTTTCCCCTCTTTTTAATAGTCTAATCATACAACCACTTTGTCGTTTTTTAATGTGACCCACCTGAATCTGCATTAATGTTATATATATACATATATATATATATATATATATATGTGTATATTTTTTTTTTTACAGGACATGTAATATGTATGTTCAGTCAAGTGATGGAAAGTAGGACTAAGTAGCTAAAAATGAAATAAAAACATCCAGACTGTTTGAGGTGGCAGATGGTTGTAGCAGGGGTAGATGTTTTGACTGGTGAATTTGGAAATGTAATAAGATTCAAGATTCACAGTGTTTTATTGTCATGTGTAGTATAAAGATTGTTTATACGTAGATGATCGGAAGAGAAGATGTGGAACTGGCGTCTCGTCTTAACCTTTTTATCCACATTTACACGAGCTTCATCATTAAGAAATCTCCGTGCATACAGGGACGCAAGAGTCTGTGGAATTGGATTAGATATGCATGCCAAGCTGCTAGATGGTGCTGTGATAGACCACTGCCTTGTCAGTCTGCATGTGTAACAGCAATATTTTTGCATTTTCGACCGTGAGATGGAAACACAACAGCAGATAGTTCCACTCTGGACTGCATCTTCATCCTGTAAAAACTAAGTTCTCGTGTAAACAAAGCACTTCCAATAAAATGTTTTGCAATCATCCTCACCTAAACAGCCCCTGAATGTGCATGAATTAGGGTTAGACCTAATATGAACCCAGGTACATTCAGTCAGGGTATGTAAATTTATGAGCAGATTCACATTTGCCATGCAGGTCATTGTACTTCTTGGTAGTGAGAGTATTATTAACAATTTTTATTTAAATATACAGTTGAGGTCTTTAGTTTAATCTTTTTTTTTAGTAACTAATGTTATTAGGATTCCTTTGTTTTCACTGGTGGGTGAGGGGTTTCTTAAAAGTTCACACCTTGGTCAACACAACAAAGTGTCAGATTTACATATGCCCCTAGGACAGTGTTTCCCACCCCTGGTCCTCGAGACACACTCTCCTGCATGTTTTAGATGTTTGCGTCTTTGAACAGACCTGCTGGTCATTATTATTCTTCTGCAGAGCTGGATGATACGCTGGTTGTTTGAATTAGGTGTGGTTGTAGAGAGAAACATTTAAAACATGCAGGATAATGTTCCTAGAGGACCAGTGTTGGGAAACGCTGCCCTAGGAGATGAGAGGTAAACACACTGTCAGTACTGGGGGTTGATAACACCAGTGCATTGTTGGTTGACCTGATCCATCTTGACCATAGATAGGAGCTCATCCTACAAGGAGTATGAAATGCTATGTTTCCACCAGTATCAGTTTGGCTAAATTCGACTTGGCTCACTTTGGTGCATTTTTATTACGAAAAAAGACTTGGAACCATGGTACTAAGTACTAGATTTTTAGCATCACCTCCACTGAGGTTCCAAGATATACTAAAAGATGACATATAGACTCTGCAGACACTGATTGGTCAGACACTTGTCTCAGTGACCCACTATTTATCTACAATGCAACAAATCTCTGTCTGTAGTGTATTCTGTTTGACTGTGGAACGCCTAACACCTACTCAACTGTACCATATTATCCAAAATTTGGAGGGTGAGTTTCCAGTACTATGGTGGATTGCAGTGCAAAGTTTCAGATCATTATGACATACAACAACAAAGATATTAAACTAATTTAATTGCTGCTCTGAGCATTGCCGTTCACAATCCCCAAGTCCTGCCCCCTGATTTGGCTACAGCTATAAACTCATCTATAGCCCATTCCCATGGAGCCATAAGTTGACTCTTATCATTCATATCCTCACAGGTCCTTTCTGCCTTATCATCAAAGCACAAACAAAGGTTTACTTTTGCACCATACTGCATTACTAATGTCAATTAACTGCTGTTATGGATTTTCACAAGGCCTTTATGACAACAACACAACTGTGCTACACACCGCTAACAACTTCAGTCCCCCCAGGAATTTGCAGACAACAGTAAAAGTTGCGGTAGCTTTTATTCTTTTCTTGCAATTTGGAAGTGACAACTGCGATAAATAGTTTCAATATTCCATTTTTGTAGACTACAACAAATTCAGTAATTGGGCTATAAACATATGGACCTATTTGCACATGATAGTGTTGTGGTGATTGTACTGACCAAATAATTGCCCTAATTCTTGATGACATACGGTGATGTATTTTTTTTTTATCTTTTAAAGTGACATTACAGATTTCTGTCCATGTTGGTTACATCGCATTTATCCCCGCCTTTCTCAAAGCAGATCATTTCGTGGTGGTCAGCAAGTCCGATTGTGACAGAGGCTATTGTTACGGCTCATTTGCACGAGTTAAGCAGGATCTGTAATTTACTGAATTAACAGGCGGAACG
The DNA here is from genome assembly GCA_020466265.1 of Siphamia tubifer. Classification (NCBI taxonomy): domain Eukaryota; kingdom Metazoa; phylum Chordata; class Actinopteri; order Kurtiformes; family Apogonidae; genus Siphamia; species Siphamia tubifer. The sequence goes on from CM035793.1 coordinate 32,607,095, forward strand.
TCTGATTCACCTTCAATTTAACATTGCACCAATCTTAATGACTGTAGGCTACTCATCCACCATTCAGCTATTTCACTTTTAGACCCTTTTCATTTTTGCTTAGTTGGTTGTTAGCTGTAGTTTCGTAGGCAGATGTACATTGCCCAGTTTTCTGCTTTTCATGCATTCAAGTCTGAAAATAGTGACATTTGAGTGTTGGATGAGCGACTGGCGGCTCACTTCATGGCCGTAATATATCTTGCTGGGTGTTGAGTAGTGTCGCCTGCGTTAGCATGCTACAAACCACTACAGTGGTAGGCTGCCTGCCCCACCTGAAACTTAATTTTACCAATTCCACCAGCAGTAACAACTTACACCATTAGCATTATCCTACTCACAGATTCCAGAACACACTTCCAAAACAGCCCAAACAAATTATTATAGACTTTCTTTCTGCTCCTTTCAACTCATTTCACCCACTTCCACAAAACATTAGTAGCAAACAATCTCACATTTTCTAAGGGCTCAGCAATGGTTTTATAAAACACAGATGTGGAAGTTGACAGTAAATATATTGGTTCATTAATCCACCTGATGACAGCCCATAATGTTTGATTTGATTTGAATGCTTTATTTCAAACATGTGCAGAATGCAACAATAATCAATACAACAATAATAATAATAATAATAATAATAATAATAATAATAATAATAATAATAATAATAATAATAATACACAATGACATGTCCGAAAAGGAGTAGGATGAAGCATAAGCTTATTTAATCCTACCCCTTCTTCACTTCCCCATTAACCTGAATTCATTTTATAGCAATAGAGTGCATAATACAAAAATGATAATAATAATAAAAATAATAATAACAACAACAATACTACTACTACTACTACTACTAATAATAATAATAATAATAATACATAAATAATAATTGAAGTACTAAACATATACATATATATATATATATATATATATATATATATATATATATATAAAAAACCAGTACAAAAAATGGTTGGTTCAGGAGATTCACTGCTTGGTGGCTGATGTAAAAATACAGATGAGACAATACATAATGAGTGAGTTAACCAAACAACAGGATGACACAAATGCACACGCTGCCCTTCATTGATGTTCAGATACTGTAAAGTACTATCCTGTTGTGCAAATGCTACCAAACTGTGACAAGTGGAAATGTGGCAAATCTGTTGTGTTTTTAGAAAAATGGGACCATTTCACTGTCTGATGTGGGGGTGAGTGGTCCTCAGCTGTTTAAGGTCAGATCAAGTCAATTCAATACATTTCTAAAAATGAGACTGAAAAGAAAATGGATTAATTCATGGAGCTTCCAACAAAGAACACATTAACACATTCTTCTCAGTTCAATTGGACTATTGTAGCTCTTTTGAAAATGTTTTGTCTCTTATCCAAGAGGATTCTTCAGTTGTACTGTGTTCACTTTAGTCGAGCTATGGCTGCAGTTTGACAACATTAATTATGTAAACTGCTATACATTTTGCGATTTATGTTTCTTTTCCATCTATAATGTACATAGTCTTTAATGTTTTTATATTGATTTGCATATTCCTGAGTGTTTTCATACTTTTTTTTTTATCTACCTGTGAGACAAATTTCACTATCTGCACAACAAACATTCCTGAATCTTGACTGAAGCTATAACATGCACATTTCTATGATTAAATTGTTTATTTCATCTCATCCACAAACATGTGGATGAGATGAAACTGTTCAGGAATGAACTATTACATCAACCCTTTGTGGAATTTTTATCACTCCAAGGACAAAAAGCTCACAAATCCTCATCTTGGCTTCACTTTCACATTGGAGGGATTACTGCTTTGAATATTCATTTAGTCTTTGTGTCCGATTTGGTGAATTCTGCATCATCTAAAGGGAATAAAATTAGTCTGGCAACAGTAGTGTCTTCATCGAATGTGGATAAAATGCGAGTACAGGCTGAGAACAACCACTGGGACAAAGTGGAGTGACTTGATCACAAAGTCAACGTTTCTCCAGGTTGGAGGCCACATGGGTAGCGCTGTGCACCTGCTGTCGAAGAGGCCACTTCGTGATAAAGTGCACATGCGACAAATACTATGAGAGCACCGTGGAAGCATGCAGCAGCTGCGATAAAGACTTCTGCTGGGAAGTCATGATTGGAGAGACACATAATAGGTCAAGAGTCCCATCTACATGGCTGGTGTAGAGTCCTGTAGGTGCACTAACTGCACTGGGGTGCCACGAGTTATACCCTTGTGTGTGTCTCTTGGAATGTCTTGGAGTTTTCAGTCACATTATGGCACTTCAAGAGGCTTCTGTTCCATCAGGGGAATCAAAAACACACACTGAACCTGGAGTTGAACCACAGGGGGGCATGAAGTGGAGACAAGTTCATGATTATTATTAGTATTGGACCCAATTTAAACAGTTTTGATTCATCTCAACAAATCATAGAGAAACAATAAGTCAATTTATGGAAGAAAATAGCTCACTGACATACATTAAAGGCTGGATGAGTGAGATATTTTAGAGCACCCCTGAGCATAAACAACCACATGCATACAACTTTCACCTCATCACCCCCCCCCCCCTCCTAATTTCTGAAACCTGACTGATAGCCTCATTATCAACACATTATGGATCGCTAGCTGATTTGCTAACATACCACTTTTAATTGGTGTGTTATCTGTACACAGTATAAGCTTTCCGCCGAGTAAAATACCACACAATTAGTGGGTACACTGCAAAAATACAAATCTTATCAAGTGTATTTAACTCATTTGCAGCCAAAATAAGACGCAATCGCCTAAAGAGTTGCTTCTCAGTGAGATGACAATTTATTTTTAGACAATTATTATAGATAATAATAATTTTCAACATGTTCAATGGCAGAATTTATTTTACTTCAAGTTTTTTCTTTTAAAAGCTTTAATAATTCAAGATTGTATTTTTCCCCCTTAATTATGCAACAAAAAAAACTGCTCATGGAATGAGTAAAAATGATCTTGGTTACATTTGTTGAAATAAGATTGTCCAGATCTATTGTCTCCAAATTAACAATAGACAATAGATTTGGAATATCTTATTATAAGAAATCTAACCAAGATAATTTTCACATGATACATTGGCAAAAAATGTGCTGCTTAAATCAGGCAAAAATGTCTTTTATTAATCTTTTAAAAGTAGTTTTTAGTGGAGCTTTTTTTTTCCAGTGTAGCAGTTACAGATATGCAAACTGGAGATCTTGGCATATGTTGGCATGTAATCAAATTGCACTGAATAACACATGAAAGGATGAAAATGCATACATATAGCACACCAAATACCATATGAACTTTGAATGTCTTTGAATGTACTGCTTTTGTGATTTTTTTGCACTAATGTAAAGTGTCTTTGAGTGTCCAGAAAAGCGCTATACAAATAAAAGGTATTATTATTATTATTATTATTATTATTATTGAACTGATGTGATGTATTGTGATTTCATGAGTCCGTAATTATCATTAATCTATTAGTCGTTCTGTGTTTACGTACCTGAATCCCTTTCCTCATGGTGAACAACTTCAAAGATAACTTCATCATAAACCTATTCTGCTTTGTTTTATATAAGCCAAAGCATCACTTGGGCTTTTGTTTTTTTTTTAAAGTTTTTAAGTGCATTGTGGGAATCCTACTTCCACACAGCAGTAATTTTTCTATTTCTTGGTGAATATTGAACCTCAATGTGTCTACGAACTTGACTCACTCTAAAACAACTCTGGTCTTCAATATAATTATTAATTAATTTTTATGTTGTAGCAATCAGGCTTTTTTTCTTCACTGAATGTATGAGAAACCACTTTCACTAGGTCCCATTCCCACTTTGTGACAAAATTTCCCAAAAGATCCAAGTGATGTTTCGTTATGTTTGTTATGTGGACTGTCTTTATAGTGGAGTCATCTATGAAGTTGTTCACTCTGAGGTAAGTGATTCAGGTGTGTAAACAATGTTTACAAATAAATAACTATATTAAGGATATTGATCAACATTTCAGCTTGATGAGGCAACAAGAATCGGTCTAGAATTCTGTTTCTGAGCTTGTGATTGGGTGGGCACAGCTGTCAATCAGGGCGGGCCCCACCCACCCAGGCCCACCCCTAGTTCCGCCCCTGTTTTCACCAAGACAGAATCCTCTTGACAAAAAACAGAGAATCAGTCTTCAGAGTAAATAGGTTCTGGATTCTTCTCTGGGTCCGTACACAGAACAGGGAAATAGGGAAGACAACGCAACCTTGTTTCAAAAGTCAGCTGACTGACAGGTTAAACATAGAGGAGTGGCATAATCCAGACCAAGTCATACACAGTAAAGCAGTGTGACAGGCAACAATACATCATTGACAAAAACAAGCTCAGAGTAGCGGGAAACAGGCGTAGGTCGTCAACGTGGGAGCAGGGATGGAGGCAGCGGTATAGACAGGGAACAGGCAAGGCCATGGAAGGATCAGACAAACCAGGTCCATGACAGACCATCAGGATCCAAGAAAACACTGGTAAGTATCTCACAAGAAGAATACGAACTGGGAAAAACAGAGAGTTTATATAAACAGGAGGAGGGAAAACAATGAGACACAGGTGAAGCAAATCAGGGAACAAGAAATATAGACACCAGACATGACACAGACAGAAGATTAAAATAAAAAAGGAACTGACAGACAACACAAATACAAAGTTATTACATTTTGCCTGGGTTCTTATTCTCCTAACTCTGTAAACTCCTCCATTCTTGGCATTAGACGCTGTATTTGACCATAATTAACATTTCTGTGATACAGAAAATAAACACTGTGGCCTCTTCATTCTCTATTCTAGTTTATAGTAGCTCTGTCTTCTACTTCTTTGTGTGATTGTTGAATTTAGTGCTTAAAGAATACATCAGTGTGGTGGGTGTTAGCATAACATAGACGCTTTCCCACAGACTAGTTCAGTTTGTGTGCATTTTGAGTTACTGTGGATTATGTTATGTTATGTTATCTACCCTTTTGAAACTTCACGTTTTTTTTAAATGATGATGATTATTATAATTATTATTAACACTTCAGTGGGGCCAATGTTGAAATTATCTTTTTGAAAAGCTGTGCAATTAAAAACTACAGAAAAAATGCCCCGAAATGGGCCACCTCCTCACACACTTCTGACCTCTATCTCACTTCCTTTGTCACGTGCAGTCTGACTTCACCGTCTTTAGCGTACTAGGAACGGCTGCAGACGAGTTATATGTGCCATATATACCAGAAAGCCAAAACACAACACAAAACAGAAATCTGCAAAGGAAGTGACTGGATTGGATCACCTATTTTCTGAACAGAGGAAGCAGAATTGCCATAGTCGCCGTTGGTTAAACTGTCATTTCTTGTCAAATTTAAAAGGAACGTAGAAGTGAAAAGTTTGGAAAAGTAAATAAAAGTATTTATGTGTTGTTGTTTTTTTTAATTTCCACCTGCAAATGTCAGGTTTTGCCACTGACTTTGTAGTGCTTAATGGTGACTATGGTAATTCTGCTTCCAGTGGTCTGTCAGACGATAGGTAGACCGGTAGACTACCTATCTTGTGTGATGAAAAACATTGAGTGTAAGATTTTCCCCCCTTTGACGAAACTTGTTTTATTTATTTGCTCGAGGTAGTCCTGCTTATTTCATTGCCAATTTAGTTTGATCTGAGCGCTGACTAAAGGGAATTTCTTTTCACTGACTGTACTTAGGACTTCGCCCTGATTGGACAATGTTATCCACAGACAGACAGATGAGATCAGTCAGCTCCACTAAAGTAGGGAAGGGGGAATGGTGTGGCAGTGCGTCGCCCAATCGCCCTCATGGAGAAACCCCCATGCTTTAGGGGGTACTGTTCTGTAAAAGTTGTGACAATCACTGTTGTAATTGATTCCTTTGGAAACATGTTACTTCTTAAACTGTTAATCACTTATTAAATGTTATATTCCTAATTCAAAGACCTGTTATTAGATTTCCTTCACCCCATGAAGTGGAATAATTTTTTTTTGGCTCAGTGATGCTACAACAGTTTCAAGCTCTGCATCTTTAATTGGACGTTGCCAGTAAAGGTGCGGGTCATAAAATCAAAACAAAGAGAAGCTCCAGTGTATTTAATGTTTATGGCTCCCTCATGTTTTAGCATGCCAAAACAAACAAGATTATTCTTGTTTTTAGACAAGGACCATCTGTGCAAATGGATAAGCAATCAGCGGCTGTATTTTGGAAGCATAAACAGTTAAATAACATCCTGCAGATAAGCTGCCTTCTTCTTATCCTTTGTTTCTCAGTCCATTTGTTTGAAAATGTGATTTTAAAAATGCTAGTATTATTCTATCATTCTGTCATGGCTCTGTAATCTTCCAGCTGGAGTTTGCTCACTCACCTTTCACATACATAAACATGTGCATGTAATGATCACAGGGATCCTGTTCATTTTCAACCACTTCACACTAATAATACACCAATATATCAGGCTTTTTTCCCCAATCAGCATCAGCCTCTTGTACTGGCCGATGTGCTCTTTTTTCCCCTGACAGATGAAGTATCCACCCTTTGTGTTCTTGGAGACACAACTGTCCACACACACAAAAAAGCTTTTTTGGTGCAGTAATATTTTTTAGGTTATCTTGTAGGGTAGCCATGTCTCAGTTGGTAAAGTGAGATGTCCAGTAACCCAAGGGTTGGTGGTTCAAATCCAGCTCTGTCCAAGTCAGGCTGTTGTCCCTTGTGTCACCCTCCAGTGCCACTCATGCTGGTGTTACTGTATATGGATGTTGTGAAGGGGGTGGAAAAAACAATGCTTCTTCCATCTCCTTTTCAAACCACGTGTTCTTTTTTGGCGGTCCATTTGTCATTTGTTAACTGATTGCTGGTTTGAAATAAATGTGATCATGTTGTTTGTTGGTTGGATGCATGAATATGTCAACACAGCGGCCATATTGGAGCAGTATACTTGCCAAGGCATTTCCACTGTTTTCGTGCTGCGTAGTTCAGACAAACGGTAATATGCACCATTTTTGTGAAGCTTGGCCTACAATAACAAGCAATCAGTCAAGTCAAGGGTGGAAGGAATCACTTTTCATAAGTAATTATGCAAAGATCTTACATAGAAATGTTAGAAGCTTGGTAAGTTTAGTGATTTTTAACATACGCATTCCCTTTATATAGAAATAATTGATATCAAGTGACATAAAAACATATTCTTGTTTGTTTACGTACATAACCAGGCTGACAAGTACTGCTCCAATATTGCAGCCGGATACACACACGGGTCACAACATTAAGGGATATGACGCGTAGCATCTACCCTTTCTATATCTATATCTATAATTATTCACGTCAAACTAAATATATCATTTGTGTAATTAATACACTGTAGGAAGAGTAAGTTGTGAAAAAACAAACAAATACATTAATTAAAAAGAAAAATAAATCACCTTTAGCTCCAAATATCAGCAGCCTGTATTGGTCATTGGCTCAGGCCCCCAAAAATCCTTATTAGTCAATCACTACTTCACACAGATGTAACTGTGGACAATGGATGACAGAACATAAGTCAGAGGATGTACTATATGCACCTCAGATGCTGACACTGTTACATACAAGTGCAAATATCTCCAGGGATTGATGCTCATCACCGAAGACGTAAGTAAAAAGATGAAGTGTTTCAGTCTGGGCAGGTTAGATTTCCCAGAGGGTGTGTTTGTGTTGTGTTGAAGAAGTTGGTGGAGAAACAGATTTCTACTCTGCTGCCCTGCTGTGAACCCTTACATACCCATAAAAACAGTGAAATATACTGTATATGTATCTTTCTGTTATTTTCGTTTCCTGTAGACAATGCAGGGTGTTATTGTCTTTCCTTCTAAATGTCATCAGGTTTAATAATGTACTTAAACCATTCATACATGCATTTGGTGTCATCAAATGAGGTTTAAAGGTAAATGTTAGGGGATGACGATTGCGACTAAATACGACAGCATATTTTATCAGAAGTGCCTTTCGTTTACACGGTGCCTGCGCCGTCGGGGTGTGAATACGAACAAAACTGTAGACTCCTTCCAGACTGGGACGTATTGAAGATGCGCCGGGTCAGGTCTCTGTCTTAACGGCAAGAAACGCACAAGTTCACATCACCTACACTTTCAGGTTACATTCATACGCTGAGCAGGTAAAGCAACAAACATGTCAGACAACCTGGATCACACAGATCTTCCAGCTGCACTAGCATTAGCATTAGCACTAGCGGCTCTAGTAAATGTACAGGAGTTGTTTCAGTTATTGTACAGACATTACACCCATGCCATAGTTGAACACAGATGGGTGGACAATTACATATGTCAAAAACAGAAATCTATCTATCTATCTATCTATCTATCTATCTATCTATCTATCTATCTATCTATCTATCTATCTATCTATCTATCTATCTATCTATCTATCTATAGAACATCCACAAACCAATGTTTCCCATCATGGTGGCTTGATTTGTTGTTACAGGCAACGAAAAAAAAGTATCATTTGACTTTGTAAAACTCATGAATCTTTGTTGTTTTTCTTTGCTTTGTAACACCCATACTCCTTCTTTGTTACCATGGCTCAGCAGAATAACACACGTAAAACTCATCATAAAGCCTTTCGAAGAAAATGCTGCCACTGATAAGTTGCACAAATTCTTCAAATATCCAGCCCACATGTCTTTCAAGTCATCTTCATAGAAAGTATAATTCCCTGAAGGAAAAGAGTTCTGACGAGGTAAGACTACAAAAAGAGAATGTGCAATGAAGGTAAAGGAAAGGCTGGGAAGAGTTCAGTAAATGCCAAAATAATTAACATGTTAAAAGGCACCAAATGTTAGCATTTGCTTCGACAGGATTGGTCCCATCTAATTTGAGCACTATACTCACTCTGCAGCTTCTTCATTCTTGATGAAAAGGTCAGTTGCTGTGCCTACAAAAGACATGCATAATGTAGGAGTTTTCAAAGAGACTGCGATTACACAAGCACACTGGGACAAAATAATCAGATACCCTGAATGCAAGTTGATCTGAAAGCTCTTTGTGTTGGAAAAACTCCACTTTAAGTACAGTAAACAGCTAAAACGTCAAAGGTAATATATGGTGGTCTCTTAAATTTAAAATAAATGTGCTAAGTTTGTCTGAATAAGTTACTTTAGTTGGATTTATGTGGACTGTAATAACATTTAGAGCAGCAATTACGTGCATGATTACCTTATGAGTATTATTTTTCTTTACATAAGGTCCCAGTAGAGTAAATGGGTGATACACCTGAATAACTGTTATTTATTTTACTAGCAACAATCACTAATCTGTGTCTGTATGTGTTAAACAACTTTATGGGAAACGACAATGTACATTAATATTTTTTTTAATCCACAATGCAGTCAGTCAGTTATTTTAAATAACAGTGGATATAAAGTGAAATAACTGATAATGTAAAATTGAAGGGATTTCTTGTAAGGCGTTTTTGTGAATGTGTTTTTCCAGATATAAAGTTCCACTGCTATAATTTCAGTTTTGTACAGTGGTACACACTATCGGTTGATGATAATGTCCTGCATCCATGTATAATTTGCCCTGACAGTGTGTTTGATTGCAGACAGAAGTTTCAGGTTTTTGTGGTTATTCTCATCTTTTTTGTTTGTATAGTTCATAAAAAAAAATATGTTCATAATTTAATGGGGGTGTTTTACATTAAATCAATCAAAAAAGTTTATTTACATGCTATTCTATTATTTTACTGGTCTGACACTGGAAATCAAAATGGGCCTTGAAAGAAAATGAGTTTGAGACCCCTGATTTATACATATATATTTATTATCGCTAATGCCCCCAAAAAAACACACCTTGTGCTAAGATGTCCTGGTTTTCCCGAATTTAAATATGGTCACCCTAGCTGCTGGAGTCAAACCCTAGTTTACACATCACTCCTCCAAATCAAATTGAATTCTGGGTATTTTCCTGTATAAACTTTCATAGAACTCTGACTCCCAGTCTTATGAGACCTACCCCCAGACAACACCTCAACACATACTGGAAACACATGTAGACATTATTTTATGTCCTTCTGCTGTGATGGCTTACAAAGCAGGACATTATTCAGCCAAGTTTCCTTGTTCTTTTTCTGTCTGCTGTAATATATGGATAAGCCTTTCTTTCCTGGCACTGCACAAACACTGAATACATTTGGAATCATTGCTATGAATTGGGACCAAAAAAGTGATGAATTTTCCTCATTTATGCAAAATGTTTTCCACTGGTTAGTTGACGTGGTGACAATATCATGTCTATGAAATCATGAGAATGCGCATTCTGAAGGTATTATCTGTTCCGAAGAACTGCACACATGCATAGACATACCGACATGTCACGCTTAAATAATGTCAGCAGTATGACTCATCTATCCTGGTCATAACAAAACCATACAACAGAAGAACCTGGAGGCAGATGGAAAAGGAATGCACGGGCAGTAGAACAGCTCAACACACTCGAGAAAAGTTGCTTAATGAGGGGTTTCATTGTCTCAAAGATTTATTTGGCTGGTTTGAGCAGTGGGACTGTCACTGTCATAGTGTTGCAAGTATTTGACAAAATAGGTACTAATGGGAGCAGCACGGGGAAGTTTCCTGGCTTGTCTCTTGTGCCAGATGCTGTGTTGACAATAACACTGACAGAATATCACTGATGAACAACAGGATAAAATATATGATTACAAGTATTACTCACATCAGAGTCAACATGCCAAAGTACCAGAGTAGAGTGAAGTACTCTAGTGGCTTTATGGAGGCTTGATTTTTTAGACACTAACCAACATGACAAAGGAGAGAACTATGGACCCAAAGGGTATTTATACTGTGTATTCACAGAGGGACACGAAGAAGAAATGGCACCTCAATCAGACTGCACAACAGGAAACATACCAGGTATGTATATGTTATTAATTAAACTAAGAACATTACAACACAATTTTGTGTAATTATAACGAAAGGGTTACGCATGGGATTTTTCATTGCAGTACCACGAGAGGCCACTGGGAAAAATTGGTGTATCTGCTGAGGGGCAGCATCACATCCAGTTTTCTTAATAAAGACATGAATGAAGACGTTTGTTCTTTGGGGCAAAATCTGGGTTATACATCCTAGTCAGCTGAACTGAAAAGTTTGGATTTCTTCACTTAGAGACTGCTGGAGTCTGTCACATCTATCAAAAAAAAGTTGAACTGTTCAATTTCATTATGAAGTTACACACACATACAATGAAATAGCAGCAGTTCAAGGACAGGATGCGGAAAACTACGTGAGCTGAAATCCCACTGTCAGATAAAGTGATGATTCTGGACAAACATCCAAGGATGAAAAGTACAGTTTCCTCCAAGGACTTCATTGCTACACTGAGTCATGTAGTGAGTAACACAAGCAAGTTCGTGTTTGAGTTTTGATGTAACTTTAGATGGTGGATTCGAAGACTAATGTGACTCCAAACACCCATTTAATCTATAAAGACCCAGTGCTACTTTTGTGACACTTGCATAAGTATATAAGTATATTGCATCAATATATTTGACTTTTCTTTATCCAGAAAAACACAAATATTATACATCCAAAGGGTGGGTGTACAGAAGAATAAAAACAGTACATTATTGCCTTGCCTTTTATGATAATATATCCAGTATTGATTAAGTTATAGAGTGATATGTCTATGCTTGACACACACAAACAGTGTTACACAAGTTAATTTTCCGACATGTCACTTTTGACATCCAGAGATCTCAAAAACATGTAGTAATAGGTGACAACACCAATTATGATGATTGTAGAAATCTTCATTCTGCATCGTTTGGTACCAATCTGAAAGTTCTGTGACCCTCTGTCCTTGAGTAAGAACCAATAATGTAATTTTGACCTTTTAGTAAATTGTGACCTTGACCTTTGACCTTTACTCAAATGGATCATTACAGCTGATGTGCAGTAGTTATAAGTATAGGACCATGTAATTTCATGGTGATATCTCAAGTATTCATTGAAATATAGCATGATATGTCTCTGTGGACACACACAAGGTGATTACAATAATCTCACCCAACCAATATTGGGTTGGATTAATGAACATAAAAAGTGTCTACATCCAGTGCCATTGATCCAAAGTCTTGGGATTTACTGGTGAATCAATGTTGTAGAAGATGAAGGTATTTCTACATCCAAATGGAGTTTAATGACCATGAAAAGATGAAAAAATGCATTTAACTTCGTTAATTACATGTGTTTATAAAATCAACAGGCATTAAATGGTTTCAATCAGTAAACAATTTGAATTGATGGTGGACATTCTGGTTTTATAAATGAAATCCACGCCCAAGTAGCATCATATTCTGCAGCTCATCATAATACTCCCTGATGTTCAGTGCTTTGTCTGGAGCTGCTGCCAACTTTAGATTGTGTCAAGTCTTAAATACTTTTCACTGTTGGGTGATTACAATGAAACAGGCCACTGTTTACTGATGTTTTCTTTTTATGAACCATAAAATAGCTGAGTGAACAGTCATTTTCATGGTTATAGCTACACTAATGTCCCCTGACTTCTGAACTGTGAGGAATTGTTTACAATCTGGAGGACTTCACATAGTGACACTGTCTAACTCCTAGGTTTTTTTTTTTCTCTTTCAGTTTGTTTGCATTTTGTTCTCATTGTTTAACTCCACAGAGGAGGAGTCAACATTGTTTGAGATCAATGCATATTTTAGTCTTGCAGCCAAATATTTTAATATTTAGTGCATGTGTGTGTGACCATCATCGGTCCTCCCTGAAAGCTGAGCAGACATTCTTTATTAGAACTCTCTATTATAAGCCAGGGAGGGCAGTGCTACACCTCTGTGATGTGTGGGGGAAACAAAAGACTGGACAGGACGAACGGATTAAAGATTGTAAGGTGGTGTGTTATTCCCAACTACTAACTGTCCATCAATAAAAATAAATCGAAAAAAGAGGAGAAAATCAAACCAGCACAAAAGAAAAAGAGATTCAATGAATAAATAATTAAACAATCGGTACTGAACACCATAATTGTGGATGTCTTGAATAGTATAAAATAGAATGCAATAGAATAGGCCAGAAGAGGACACTAGTGCAAAAGAGAATTAATTAAGCGTAGAGATTCTCAGCACATTCTGGTGGGTCCTATCATTCACTGAAATGGAACTCGGCAGTAGCTGGCGAGACCCGTTCAAACATGCAAGTGTGAAGAACCCCGAAGCCCAGAACAGCAATCACGGCAAGGCAGGGCCGAGCCAACAGGGCACCCCTCACCCCGGGCCGTAGGAGCCGCAGGGCGTCGCCCCCAGAGAGCCACTGGGGCCACCGTGAACGACGCAAACCCGGAGAACAAGAGGGAGCAGCTAGAGACCCCCAGTGCACCAAGACCGACCCAGGCGGCCCGGGGCACGAAGACCCACCCGCCACTCTAACCCCAACCTCGCCCACCCCAGCCCCCACCAAACCCCCCACCCAACCCACCTGCCCCACCCACATTTTCTAATGTTGGGGTCATTATAGGTCATCAAATTTCAGGGTGAAAAAATACAGTCGAGGGGATGTTTGTTTTTGTTTTAACACAGTGGCAGGTCATTTTGACCCAAGGACAACAGGAGGGTTTAACACAGCTTCATTTGTTAATGCTTGTATTACTTACATATATTAAGATTATTGGATCTACAGGTGTTAAAAAGTTTTGATCATTAGGTGGTTTAAGTCAATGGTGGACATTTGGGTCTTTACAGGTTGAGGGTAATGCATCAGGCAACTCTTAAATTCTAATAATCACTGTTCCAGGCTGATGTTCAGTGTTTAGTCTCTGGAGTCTTACCTTTAGATTGTGTCAGAAAATTCCAAGTCTAAAATCAGTTTCACTGTTGGGTGATGTTTTCTTTTTATGAACCATCAAACAGATGAGCAAACAGTCATGTCGATGGCTACACTAATATCTTCTGACTTCTGAACTAGTTGTTTGTCAGTCTGGACGACTTCACAACTGATCCATTTTGTATCAGCATATATCATATCTCGAATATATGTTCATTTGTTAATGGTCTTACTGTACATTTTAAATTACCGTGCGTCCCTCCTGGCTTTGAAAATGATGTAAATTTGCATAAAAGTCGTCTTTCAGGTAAATCCTCTGCATAACCTTCTTAGACACAGCAATAACTCACTCCCATGACCTTTTGAGTGATTTTAATTGCCCATGTGGGGATATACGTATTTAATTTCACATATGTAAAAAGGATGGAAAGTTTTATTGTGTCAGGTCCCCTAACGTGATAGAATAATGAACCTGGGGGCAAAGAAAACTGCATAAAGATCATTGTAAAGCATCCCTTAACATTTGTAAGAGCAAGATGTTTTTATGTCAATATGCTGATGAAGAGTAAAAAAAAAAATCCTGTTTATTGCACCTTTAGTTGTCAGGGTCGCAGAGTCCTTCAGAAGAACTATGAAATCCCTCATGCTGTTAGTAAAATCAGCTGTCTATATGTATACCTGGATTTTCTCCCTTGACCTTGAAGTCAACACTGTACGTACAATACATGCTTAAATATTTTATAAGAATAGAGGACATTCCAGTGCAGCTTTATTTCTCAAGGCAATAAAAGTTATAGTGGTTATATATACACTGCTGTGTTATGTAGTGCTGTTTCTCCTTGAACTGAGTTTTGTGACCATAACTGTCTTGTTTTGTAAGAAGTGAAGTAAAAAATGTGATCGTGCACATCTATAATTAAGGTTGTTTTGATTGACAGGTAACTGCTGTGTGGGGTTTGATTGACAGTTTTTTGATCTGCTGGTATAAGACTTTCAGGAATTGCTATTTATCATATAAAATATTGTTTTTCCTGACAAGTTGCTTCACTATAGCAACGCTTATGCTGCGTTCACACTACAGCTCAATTCATTTTTGCTGAAGGCACCAAGCAGCACATTTTGTGTTCAATAGTCTCTGTCCTATACAGCAAGTATATGCATGGATTATACATATTTCAGTAGGTATTTATGAAGTTGCAATGAGCTATTACCATCGTGCTTCGTCCGTCTGTCATTGGCGTCCATCAGCGTCATCGACAATTCACTAAAATCGCTTCTCCTCCCTCAATTCTCAACAGATTTCAATTCTGATTGATTCATTAGATAGATCTAAGCATTTGGCACAAATGTAAACTATTACCTTTGTCAACTATATTTACAACTTTGGTTATTTTTCCAGTCTGACACTAACATCACTTCTCCTTCAGATTTCAGTTGTGATTGATTGATTAGAAAGTAATTGCCCCAATATTAGTTTCCACCAACAACCTCCTGTGTAGCATTTAACAACTTTAACATCATTACCCAGTTACCTACTTTTGTTCAGTCAGATGTTACTCCAGAAGAGCTTTGGGGGCTTCCTGTACCATTCACACTGTTTTTGGCATTTGTTGATAAAACACACAGACACACAGTGATATTGATTTTCTGATCTATTGATTGACTCCCTTTTGTTGATCACAAGCCATCACAGCTGTGAGGTCCAGATGAGTACAGGGACATTGGCAATATTTTTTTTTTTATGTTTTGTATTACTTTTCTGCCAATATTACATGACAAATGCATGCAGATAAAATGTCTGAAAAAGCCCTTTCATGTACTGAGTTTCCAGAAATGTCTGTTTTGACCTCTTCTGTTAATGTCTGAGCAGTATGAAGCTGAATGGTTTCCAGCTGGGGTTTCTGTCTCATCAGCATCTCCTCAAAATGCTGCACTGTATTGTGTAGGCAGCATTTTAATTAAGATTATGGATTCAAATTAGTACATGGGGGAGATAAGCAGAATTTCCTCTTATATTTACATGTGCATAGCTCACTGGTCATTGAGCATGCAAACCACACACTGTGCACTACAATGACGAGCTAATGAACATGCACAGGGAATAACAAAGGACATGCACACAAAGGCTTTTCCAAACTCTGTTCACTCAGACTCTCTTCAGTGCACTGAAGTGGTTTAAGAACCGCACTCCACCAATATCCAGTCTTTGTTAAGCACTTTAAAAAGCTTTGTTTCATCTTTTGCTGAATGATGACAAAATACTAAAAGGTTATAGTCTATAAATTAATGATTGATAAAAACTCCTCAGGATATTTATGACATTAAAACCCACTTAGCCTCAATGGCGTTCATTAATAGGCCTTTTGGAGATGTCTCTGAGTCAGAGAATGGAATAAATTATTCAGATGGACATTGCCATTCTAGAAGTTACATTAATGTGTGTATAAGAGTTTCAGTGTTAACACACACACGAGTCACCCCTTAAATACAGGTCCCACAGTAGCACAGTCAACTCTAACTGATCTCATAATAAAATGTGAGGCTGATTTTATTTTTTATTTTAACTGGCAGTCACTGAATATCTAAGTACACAATCCTGCTGAAGAACAAGTACAAATTTTACTGATCTTCATATGCAGTTACACAGAACAACCAAGCAAATCATACTGTGGAAAAAGGCACTTAAAAATTACATTCATAAACAACAGGTAGTGATTAGCTTGTCTTCTTTTATTTATTTTATTTTGGATTTTTTCACTGAGAATCAGGTATTTTCTTATATTTAATTAGCTGATCATGTAGATGCCAACAAAAACTCATAACAAAGTTGAGAGGTTTTCGATCAGAAACAGAAAATATATTCCACTTTCCATTCACTGCTATTGATGAAACTCCAATGGTGTTATTGGTGAATCAATGTAGTGGAAGATGGCAGTGTTTCCACATTCATTACGGAGCCTGAATGTCCAAATGGGTCATATCTAGTGACCACCAAAAAATTAAAAAACTGTATTTTACACCAATTATTTGTCCAAAGTCCAAATGTCCAAAGTCATTGTCCAAAATCTGTTGGTGTTGAAGCAAGATATTTTGGACAATGCAGCTTGTGGAAAAGCTCTGCCATGGCTAAATCTTTGTTGCTAAAAAACATCGCCCCCCCCCCCCTTCACACACACAGTTGCAGAACACTGCAATGCCATATTAAACTCTATGAATTAATAATGGGATATTACTTAAGTATATTTCAAGGCAGGTGAGTGAATACTTGTGGCAACATAGTGCCTCTGAAAATCACCACCATAGCAGTTCCAAGTAAATGAACCAGATTATGAAATATTCTTATGTAGTTTTTTACCTGTTCAGTGCAGTGCATTCAGCCCTCTTGAAGTCAGACAGATTTTGGAGAAAGTTTCCATTTATGTGTCAATGTGTCCTTGGGTAACAGACTGAAGCTGTTTCACTGGTGACATAAATGTAAAGTGCTTTGAATGCCAGCAGGTCAAAAACTACTACGACTACTACATAAATATACCCAGTGTAAACATAAACACATATACTGCCAGGTATTTTGGAAATTTCAAAAACAGCAGTTGCTTCTTTTCGTCTATTGTCAGTCATTGCACCTCCAACTTTTGCCATTCAAACCTCTTGAGGATTTCCTCATTTTTCTCACTATAGATGTTCTGTGCCAATTACAACCTCCCCCATCACACATTCCTTACAATATGTCTACTCCTATGCAATACATGCCAATTGCCTACTGACTTTATATGACTCCCCTTTGAGATTCCTATGTAACATCCACAAACAACTTGAAATGAAATGAAATACCTCATCTTTGCAAGGTTACAGGAGAAACCAAAAAATTCCATATATTTATAGAAAGGAACGCTACAAAAATATGTAAGATTGAGTTTAGCTTCCAACAGATGCAATACTTATTAATAATCCTCTGGATGAGCAGAGCACATATGAGCAGAGATGTACATGCAGCACAAGTAGCTTTGTACTTATCTTTGGTCACTGAAAATTGTCTTTTTGAAAAACATGACAAGACTCTATTTACAGTGTTGTCACACGGACAAGTAAAATGAATTGCAACATCAAGCTATACCCTGATCCAGACCAGATCAAATATACACCAAGGCCGTTAGGTCTTGCTTGTCTCATTGTTATGAATGGCATGCAAAATGTAACTTAAGATACACTTGTCACCATACATCAGTGTCTTACAAAGGTGACACTGATTTAGCTGTATCCCATTCTAAATAATCCAGACAGCTGGAAAACCTTGGTGGATAGTACACAGATGACACACAACTGACACATGGAGTATAATCAAATACAGGTACTGTGTAAGGATAAGATTCAAAGTCATGTCAGTCTGTATTTTGGCTTTCCGCATCAATTTTAAAATCTTCAAAGCCTTACATGACCAGGCTCCTTCTAATATCTAATTTATTATGTTCCTATACCCCCTCTCGGAGGTTGAGGTTGTTGGGTTAGAATCTACTTATGCTTCTTTATGCTCACTTCTGGACCCAAGGACGACTTCTAGGTGAATGTCCCGGGGCTCTGACTGATCTTCCCCTAAACCCACTTGCTTCTCCACTACAGTAGATTTAGCCTTGTTATATAACCATCATGTTTAATTTAATATAGACATTTTTTGTCATTGTAAATGGACAAAATACAGAGCTCAGGATTAACTAAAGATAAAAATCAATATTGGCAGTTGAGATAAGTGCATTATTTACCTGAAGTAAAATGAAATATGTATTGTCTTCTATTTTTTATTTAGCAATGATATAATTGAAATGTGTTTGTTTGTTTTCTTGTGGAAACAATATATTGTTGTTGTTGTTTCTAGCTACAGTATATGCAAACTATGAATATGCTTTGGGCCCACAAGCCTCAAGCCCCCCCACCACCCCCCCCCCCCATTCTGTCACTGTCTTACCATAACTTCTGCTGCATTTGTGTGTCTACATGATACCCCAACTGTGTCATGGTTTTGTTTTGCTCTGCTGCTTGGCCCTCCATTTTCACATCATATTCTTCGCTTTGTCTCTCACAGTACTTTGCCAGCATATTTAGATTGGCAAGATTTCCAGTCTATTATTCATCTTTGGTTTCAGTTCACACATGATTTCCCCCCTTTCTCAATACACCATTGTTAGTTGGTAGCCTACCAGAACTTGTCAGTGTTTGCCAACATATTTGTTTCATATCAGTTATCAACTGTCAGATGGGATAAAACAATTATTCAAACTTGATGATTCAAAAGTCAAATCGTATTGTTCAGTTTCCCGAATACACTATCAGCTATTCATTCCTCTCTGGCATAAATCAAAAATCAGTCTCACTTCCAAGTTATTATAGTTTCATAATCCAAGCTGTTATCTCTGTTGTACATGAGGCGAAAAGACCTAGAATGTCTGCATACTTGGACTGGCACCCCTCCCAACTAACGTCTCCTGAGTTTTCTTAATGTTATGTGTGAGGGTGATACTGTCATGTTGCTCTTCCTCCATATGTATGATCCTCCTATCTCAGTGCACCACTCTTGATAACCTACCAGAGTTGGTAATAGCGTTTCTGATCCTTAAGGACAAAGGAGGGAAACCTGTATGTACAGACTTGGCCCATGTGGTGGAAGTCACTGCAGTCCTGAGCAGAGTGGAATGTCCCGAGGACCCCCATAAGCACTGATATCTCAAAGGCATCTGGATTGTTAAAGGAGAACTTCTGTGTTTTATAATTTGGACCTTATTTCAGTGATAAAACACTGTCATTTAGGCTATCTTATGTATGTGTACGCTGCACCATTTTCGCTGCTGTAGTAACAAATTAGTTTCCTGTAAGGGATCAATAAAGGTCTCTATATACAGAGCTCACCTTGGTCTCCCTGGAGCCTTTAGAAGCCTTTATAAGCATCTGTCTAGGCCCCCACCTGTGTCGTCTATATGCAGAGCTCACATGGGTTCCTCTGAAGCCTTTAGAAGCTTTTATTAGCCTCTCTCTAGGCCCCCGCCTGTATGGCCTATATGTAGAGCTCACCTGGGTCCCCCTGGCGGCTTAAGAAGCTCTGAAGATTGTTCTCACCAGTCCAGCAGAAATGGGTCAAAGAACAAATCCTTTTAATTTGGCACCCTACTTCTCACCTGGAGAACGTCACAGGTAGGCATGTTTTTTTTGTTTTTTTTTTTTAAATAGACATGTCTGGAAAAAAACAAATCTAACATTCACATTGTCAACATTTTGTAAGACCATGAGGCTTTCATCTCTAATTGCCTTTGTATTTTAGAGCTACAGCTTTTTGTAATCTCATCATTGCTGTCACACAAATCACTATATTCAGTGTCATACATAAATCTGTTTATCTATTATGATCATCATTTTAACTATTATTGTGGTTATTATGGTTCTTTATTTATTGATTTGTTTGGGGTGTGGTTTTGCCTATGATTCATTTGGCTCCTCATTAAAAGAGGCAGGGGATTCACTGTACATACAGCACACTGAGCAGAAAATACAGGAAGAAAAATAAGAACTAGTCATGGCTAAGGGAAGCTAGGCTAGTAGAGTTAGAGAGGAAAGTTGATATCAGACAAACAATACACTCACACAAAATGTCATCTATGTGCCAGGACTGGGGCGAAAGCCTAGTAAAAGGTTAACCAAGTTTTTTAAAAAGTATTATTATTCTGTAAAACTCAAAATTAACTCAGTGGAGGATAAAATTACTGTCATTGACAGAACAATGAGATGCATTAAACACCAGAGTGAAATTGCTATTTCTCTGCACAAACAATGTAAGCTTTCAGTAACACTGCTGGTGTATGAAAGGTCATAATGAATGCCTCCTGATTATGAGCTTTTCCACAATTATAAGGTTCTACCACCCATTAAACAACTGCCAGTCAAGTCAGCAGGATAATTATTGGCCCACAACAGGGCTTCAAATTCCACTTTATTGACCTCCTGTTCAGTGCATATTACATTGAATCTTTCTTTAACAAGGCTGACTCATTTCATCAACATTCATTATCTCCAATATGGGTTTATTTTTGTTTATCTCTCCACTTAATTTGTTGCAGGCATATTGAGATTTTATCAGTGATCACATAGAAGTAGAAACAATTTACCCACATTGTTTGCATGTATATGATTACAGTCATGAGCAGGGGTGGCAAACCCTGGTCCTGGAGAGTTTCTATCCTCCATGTTTTAGATTATTTCCTCTTCCAACACACTTGACAATCTTTATCCAGCTTCTGCAGAGCTTGATGGATGGGTTTATTATGTTGGAAGAGGGATCCATCTAAAACATGCAGTTCTCAACCAGAATGGGCCAGCCCTGGTCTTAAGTATAGAGTCTCTATGCTGATGTGAGAAGATGGAGAAGTGTATTGTTTACCCAAGAGGGGACCAAGACTTGCATTTCATATTAACCTCTATATGTATCTAACCCATTTCAGCCAGATCCTTATCTCACTCATTTTGCTTTTTCTAATACATAGAACACCAACTATCAGTGGTTATTAAGGTAGACTTAAAGGTTGTGTATGTAGGATTGTGACCAAAACTAGTACTGGAATCACATTCAAAATACTGTAGCATGGTATCCCCTCTGCCTCCACTCAGACTAAGGGTTACCAGATCCATTATGAGCGTCTTCTACATAGAGCTACCATGGCAAGCAATGGCTCGTACACTAGTATTTATACCATTTGGTTGAAGCCCTGGTTCGCTCTGCCACTCAGTGGGAGAAAACACCTGAATGTCTGACCGTTCTGTCAGAGTCACAGTCTCTATATATTCTTCTCTGCTTTTCAATGTCTCCATGTTTCAATTATATTTTCAATTTAATTTTATTTATAAAGCCTCAAATCACAACAAAGTCATCTCACAGGGCTTTACAGAAACACATTCTATTACAGAGATATATGAAAAGCCCCAAGCATCCCCTGTCCTTAGACCCTCCTTCTCGGCAAGAAAAAAACTTCAAAACCCAGTGGGAAAAAGAAGAAATCTTGAGGAGAACCACATTGAAGGAGAGATCCACTCCCATGGACGGACAGGCTATAGATGAACGTCCATTTATAAATGAAGGGGGGGGGGGCTGGTCCAGACACCAGACAGGCAAGGCAAGGGAGGGGGTCTGGGGTCACAGGTCAGCCCAGGCAAGTCACTGCAGATCCTGTCGTCCATGGCTCCCATGCAGACACTGTTAAGAGTGTTTCAAAGCCATTTCTTGTGCATATCCTCATTTTTTCTCACTTTGTCAAAATGTATTTGGAAATAACCAAAGGCTTTTAGGTTCAACTGGAAAAGCACTTGGTGAGCAAAGCCCCCCTCCTACTTGACCGAAATGAGTGTGAGGTTTCACTTTCACTTCCCTGAGTGCAGGTCTGCCCCCACCTACCAAATGAAAGGCACGTGCACACACCGCCTCCACACACACTGATCACCACCAAACTTGTATCACATGTTCCTTGTACCAGTATCAACATTTCCTGAAATGCCAAACGTTTTGAGTTATTTAGCTAACAGACAGATAAACACCAGTAAAAACATAACTCTGCCGTTTCTTGGTGAAGTAATAATGTCAGACATTTGTGAACAGAAATGTTCCAGATACAGCTCAGTGGAACAAACTCAACAAACACTACTGACTCTGTGATTGGTCGATAGGTGATGGGCGGAGCATCAACCAAAGCACAAAATGACAACATGAACTTTATTTAGGGACTGACACTGAGATTTTCAAATGCAAATATTCTGTCTGTTCTACTACTGTCAGTGATGTCAATATTTGAAATGAACAGGATTAAATAGAGGGACTTGACACAATAGTAGTACTGGGTTGTTATTGTTTAATAAAAAAATACCAGTTAGTATTATGTTGTTTCTGTCCAGTGCTTTATTCCCATGTTAAGAAAGAACTTGGACATACTGAATGGGGCTGCACAAAGTATAGTAATTCATTTGCTTAAAAATGAGATTGCATTGGTGCATAATATGACATGAAGTACATTTGTCTGAAGCACATATTTTCAAATCTAATTTCATACTAAATAAAGTACATTTCTTGCTTTTAGTAAAGTCATTATTTTTGCTGAAGAATGAGGGATTGAAATAGCAATGCAATGATCATTTAATACCAGAAAGTTTGTCATCCACCCTGCTTATATTCCACAGTCTGATTTACTTCTATTTCTATTTTTGTCTTCTGTCAGAAAAGCGAAAAATATTGGAAATGTGAAAAACCAACTAACCCATGAGATTCAGTGAGACATTAAGAAATAAAAAAAAAGGGGGCTGTATTTAATATCATTTTTCACAGCTCACTGCTCTTACAAACTCTTTTCTGTACTGGGCTTCTATCCTGTGACTGAATTTGAGTCAGCAAAGGCAGGACTTTTTTCCCATTAGTCTTGTATTGAACACTTTTCCACTAGGTTATAACATAATGCACTGCTGTGAAGTGTGACAAATACTAAGTTAACATGGTTTATTTCACAAATAATCTGTCAAGTCTGTACCTTTAACACACCTTGGTGTTGACTGATGCCATAATGGAATGAATTATATGTATTAAATTTGAGAAATACAAACATATCACTGGAGTCTGAGCGTATATTTGCAGCTTAAATGGTCTCTGATGTGAACATAGATTCAACAGCTTTTTGACAGCTGCATGAAGCTTTCACTTAAGGTGGAAAATTGCAACCTGTTTCCACAAAAACATGCTTTAGCTCATGACTGTATAGCATCTTGTTGAGCTGCATTTTGTAATAAGCGTCCAAAATGTAATAACTTTTTAATTTCATTTTGTAATAAAGCCACATTTTGTAATACATTTTGCTGCATTATGTAATAAGTTATTACATTTTGAGAAGATTACAAAATGCACTTGTAACTTTTTTTATTGTCTAGAAAACTTAATAACATGGTGCATTAGGTAATAACAATTCTAAAGCATAGTTTATTTGTTTGTTATTGGTTATTTTACTTTAATTTAGGCATGCATTTTAGGCGGAATTTGCCAGAAAACCCCCAACGTAATTGTCCTCTGCTTGTTTAGAGAGCTGCTGTGACCAGATCATTTATCCACTAATATTCCTTTTAAACAAATATGAAATTGCCTCAAAAAGGCAAAACAAACTACAACATTTATATTTCCAAAATATTTCCGTAATTTCAAATTGCCCATGTCTAATATGTCTAATTACCATCCGAGCCATAAACCATTTGGAATGTTTCCCAAACAGCTCCTTGACTTTTAATACCACACTCCCAAAGCACCCTGCTGCAGCAAAATGGAATAACTTATTACAAAATGAAATGAAAAAATATTTACATTTTAGATGTTTAATACAAAATGCAGCACAACACATCTTCAGCCCTGGTGAACTATCAAATAAATCTTCGTAGTGACAAATTTGGCCCATTTTTCAAATGAAAATATGTGGGTGTGATGTACTGTAAAGAAGTATGTTTGGGGATGGCACTTTGTAAAGGGATAAATCATGCTCACCTTGGACTGTGGCTGTTACGCATTCAGTCAACCTGCACCAATCTATCGACTCAGTCAGAAGAGTAGAGCAGATTAATGTCCACTATACACGACCACAGTATGAACAGTCAAATTAGAGGATTTGGTAACACATTATAATACCTACACACATTCCACCATGTATTAACCATTTGTTACCCATGTGTAAATGGTTTGTTCATGATGTATTAACCATTTGTTACTTACTTGTGCATGTTTATCAATGTATTGTTTATGCACAATTAATCATAAAGTTGTTTTTCACACAGCTACAAACTTTGCTCATGATGAATTATGTATGAATAAAGCATTAACAAATAGGTAAGAAATGGTTAATACATCATTAACAAGTGGGTAATAGATGGTTAATACATAGTGAATTGTGCGTAGGTATTATAAAATGTTACCGAGGATTTTACAGGATAAGTTACAGACACTAATTAATGCAACTAAGAAAGAAAACTATCTTCAAAAATGTTTGGAAAATTATAGGGATGTCTTGATGGGGTGAATACGATACCCATAAGTGATTAGTATGTCCAAATATTATATAATCAGAATGGTATCATCTTACCTATCGAGTAGAAACATGATCAACTTAGCATCAGTTTTAAACCCATTTTCCTTTTTCAGTTGACGCCAGAGCTGGAAAGCCCTAGCGTAGTTTTTACTTTGGTGTTGCTGCCAGTTGTCGCCTGTTCTGCCATAGCTGTTTATGTGAATGAGCAGAAGGGGGAGGGAGGGGTGTGGGGAGAGCATTCGGGGGTGGACTGATACTTGATGGACGTATCAGCAAATCAATCATTGTAAAGATGATCAGCACAATGATTGGCCAGAGTTTTCCTCTGGTTCCACCCTCAATACTGGACTAAATCATTAAATTTTTTTGGGAAACATTCTATCTCAGTGCATGATATGGGATCATGAAGAGGTTTTCAAGCAATATGGTAAAACATTTTCCAAAAAAAAAAACATTCTCCCACCCCACCTTTAAGGCTAGGTCTAAGATCCCTGTTTGCTTGTACTAATTTGTGTGTGCAATGTAGAATTTTTAGTCTGGGATTAAAGCAGTTTGTGAGTCATTTACTAAGACTGATTTTGTAAATAACAACAGGTACAAAGTCTTGGAGACCACCTCAATTAAATGAGGATTTTGCAGGTACTGCTGGTTGTCATGGAGACAATACACTGGAAAAACTGCACTGGGATACACCAGCACTGCTCTGAATGATCCACATGTGCAGAGAGGTATTTTGTGGAATTTAGTAATAGAATTTATTGCATGAGTCTTCCTGTGACTTGCCTTAAATCATCTTCTATATTTAAATCATCTTCTAGTTCAGTTCTAGTTCCAAGAAGTTCTGAAATAGCATTGCTGGCCAGCAGTACTGGATTCATTTATGTGTGTGTGTGTGACTGTCAGGCACAGATAATTATTGTAGCCTAATGTCAGTGCATATTTTTTATGTCTTACATAAAAGTCCTGTAAAGCATGTGTGTGTGGGGGGTGTATGTCTCAATTATTCTTTTCTTTTGTCATTCTGAAAATGTTAAGAGGGTGAAAAATCCATTCTCTGCGTCTTGTTTCATCATTTTAATGTCTCCTTCTTATGTCAATAATCACTTCCATCCAAACCATTTGCTCCTCCCTTTGACACCTGTTAAACATAGATATAGTTTCTATGAGTAAAATTGCTTTTGGGGTTTAATAATAGTAATATAGTATTTACATATTCTAGTAAATGCAATTTTCCTACTGCACTGGCAGATAATCATGCTTCCAATGAGACATTTTAACCTCACGAGTTTAATTTTCTTAATTTTTCAAAGCTTTTTTTTGCAGTGTTGTCATTGTATTACTTCATTTTTGATGATAAAGAGCAAAGGTACAGTAGATAAACACCTTCTGTAAAGTTCCAAGTGTTTATCAAAGGCAGGAAAAAAAGTTCAGCATGAGCTAATGTTAGCAAAATAGTCAACAAACAGTTCCTACGGCGTCTACGACACTTGATCTTTGTGAATTTCCCTGATATAGAATAAGGCTTTTATTAGGTATTTCACATCTTTACACTTTTTGTTTCATTTGTCAGCCCTTTATCTGTTCTGCTCCAGGGAAGGTACATAAAATAAATGATGACATCACACGCAGCTGAAAATGAAGTAAAGCAACGTAGTGCTGTAAACAAGTCTGGAGTTTTTGAACATTATTTAACACACTTCAAAGCATAATCTGCTGCAGGTAAAATACTGACTATGAGACATTATACCAAGAACTATATTCCCAACTGGTGCCTCATTAAAGAAAAAACAAACAAACAAACATATACAGTGTCCAATACTATGGACTGTTTGGTAGTGAGTTTCGTAGTGCCATGAATGAAAACAACACTCTGTGGCTCATCATTTTATCTGAATGCAGTGGACACGACATTTTCATAAAACCTTTAGTGAAGAGCACTTCAGAGCCAGCCTGTGTTGAAAACATCATCTTATCCTGATCCTAATCCTGATTCTAATCACAGCACAGATCAAATAATAATGTGAAATTAAAAAAGTTTGCTTAAGGAGTGCTACCTGGACTCAAAATGAAGTAATAATAATTAGAGGTGCTCTATTGGATAGGAAAATAGCAAAAAGAAAGAAAAATTCCAAGGCACTCTCTTATAAGTGAAGATAAAAAAAGCCTTTATTAAACTGGCTTGGTTACCAAAACCTATAAAATCATGTAAAAACATATAAAAACCCCAACACGTTTTGGCATAATGGCCTTCATCAGGGAGTCAGAAATATAATAATAATAATGTGAAATATTCCTCACACAATTTTTAGGTGAATAATTGTCCAGTTTAAAGAGTTCTGAAGTCACTAGTCCAATACCATGTCCTCTCAACATTGTATCAACACAAATACAGAGATATATAAGAGAAGTTTAAACTTGTACATATAAAATTCTTGAATCAAAAAGAAAGTTCAACAATCCCCAAACACAAAATGGATATGATTGAAGAGGACAACAAGGTTAAGGGAAGACAAACAGAAAACTCAAAGCATGAGGACTGACGTAAGATAAACTGACAGGAAATAAAAGCAAAAAGAGTGACGTATAAAAGCTGCTGGAAGGTTTAGGTATGGCTATGAAACTAAAATATTCCAATCTGCTGGAGTACAGGTGGATAATCCTATTGTAGCAGTGTCAGGATAGTCACTCTCTTAACTTCTGCTATATGTCAGTTATTGCTTTCAAAGCTCCCCCACCCCCAGTTTATATGAGAGAACAGCTGCAGCTACTGTATATAACCATATATAAGGTGCACTGTGGTTTTGGTAGAACTATGTAATATGCAGTAACAATACTGCGTCATGTACAATAATCTACCTACAACTACTGGGGCTGAACAGCAAGGAAACTTTAAGGTCATTTTTCTCACTTTGGTGATCTGTGAAGTGACTGCCTTTTTACTTTGTAGGGCAGAATCATACATATTTTACCCTATATTGTATATTTTTTCTTTTTTTGGAAGACATCCCCAGCACATGAATAACAGCAAAGAGATTATTAAAGCAACGCAAATCTGCTGTTCAGGCAATGTAAAACTAAAAGGGTTTTGTTTTGCTTTAGGTAAGATTGGAACTTAAAAATGTGATAATTGCAAGAGTAGAAATACAGAATACATTGTGTTGAATGATACAGAATATCCCTGTGATCAAAACCAGAGGAAATAATAATAATGATACAATCCATCATGATGCTAATGCAAGCTTTGTTAAATGGAGCTAGTAATGAGGCTTGGTCACAACATAATTGGCTACAATAGGATTGAGATAGGATGAATGAATACACTGTAGGCTTTGTTAAATTAAATGGAAAAGGGAAAAAAATTC
Organism: Siphamia tubifer; assembly: GCA_020466265.1. Lineage (NCBI taxonomy): Eukaryota > Metazoa > Chordata > Actinopteri > Kurtiformes > Apogonidae > Siphamia > Siphamia tubifer. Next base: position 32,635,450 of record CM035793.1, read on the forward strand.
ATTACATCCGAACAAAACAAAACTCAGCCCCCAGTTTTTGCAATGCTATGACCTGACAGAGATACATGAAGAGATTATAGAACACAACTCCACTTTAATTGAGGCTGCTTGAATTCAGTTAACACTAAATCAAATTGTATAATTCTGGAGACAGGCAATAGAATGACCTTTTATTATCACTGATCTGGAAAGAGGTGACAGAATGGAGCTTGAGCCCTCACTGTGGATGAGGTCAGTGCTTGAAGTGGAACATACCAGGACACAGTTCCGGTTCTTTTTATTTTCATCATATGCATTCCTGCACTTATAGCATGTGGCGCATTATTATAATGATGAGGGCAAAAGCTTATATAGGACGTGGGTTTGTACTGGACTGGATTTGGGACACAGTGCTCATTTCATAGAATATTCCATTGTCGGGATTGACTGTCATCCAAAAAAATAAACTCCATTCTTGAGCAACAAATCTTTTGCCAAGCTATTAGGGGTGTAGAGATAAACTGATTTGAATCAGTTATCTGTCTGTGTTGTATGAATTAGTCCATGGAGCCTGAATCTGCAAAACTGATTATGAACCTGGATGAATCAGTGAATGAGTTTCCTGAGGTCCAGCCACTGATCTGTAATTCTGTTCTTTATATATGTGACCAAGTGGCTTAATAATGACAAAGCACGTTAAAACTTCCCACCGGAGGGTTTATCAGCTGATTTTTGGAGGTAGGAGCAGAGGTAAAGTGAAAGGAAATGCAGATGGGTAGCGGACAGGAAGTGACAAAACAATATTCATGAATAAAACCATGGATCTGTGGTTGATCCACACAGTTGAATTGTTTTATTTTAAAAAGAGCTTTATATCTGCCCACAGAATTACACTTCACCAGTTCCATAAGTGTTTGGTTGTTGACTGACTTTAACTGAAAATAGATGATTCCCAAACCCTAACCCTCTCCAGTGGTGGAACAGACAGTCACCCCTCCCACTGCTGTTATCTTCTTGAAAAAACAACCTCTGTAAACCAGACACCAGCGTAGCATCAGAAAGAGTTTTTATCAAATCAGGGGATATAGTTTCAGTTTGCTCAGTGTATTCTCACATTTGCAGGAATAATTAAAATTTGACATTTTTATCTTTTATTTTGTGTTTCTTGAGGGAAAGTAAGTTTTGTGTTTTAAATATGAGCAGAGTTTTACAAACCTGTTAAATTAGTCACACCAGATTATCAGTTTTACATTTCACTAACATCAGTTATCTACAGGTATATTGTCATTAATATCAGTTATCTACAGGTATATTGTCATTAATATCAGTTATCTACAGGTATATTGTCATTAATATCAGTTATCTACAGGTATATTGTCATTAATATCAGTTATCTACAGGTATATTGTCATTAATATCAGTTATCTACAGGTATATTGTCATTAATATCAGTTATCTACAGGTATATTGTCATTAATATCAGTTATCTACAGGTATATTGTCATTAATATCAATTATCTACAGGTATATTGTCATTAGTATCAATTAATATCAGTTATCTACAGGTATATTGTCATTAATATCAGTTATCTACAGGTATATTGTCATTAATATCAGTTATCTACAGGTATATTGTCATTAATATCAGTTATCTACAGGTATATTGTCATTAATATCAGTTATCTACAGGTATATTGTCATTAATATCAGTTATCTACAGGTATATTGTAAAGACTTCAGTTTCTGTTGTGTGAATTTCTCTGACACTAAATAAACAAAAGGATATGGTTTTGAAATTATGTTTGTGTTTCTCTTTTCCTTCTCAGTAACAAAAAATAAAATAAGTCTTTGTGTTTAAATGAGCAATTTGTATTGAATCAAATTGAACCAAATCGTACTGAATCGTTGACTAATTTTATGAATTGAAACGATTCGAATCAGATCATTGTGTGAGCGAAAGATTCCCACTTTTACTAGCTACTACTTGTGAGGTTTTTTATTTTTTATTTTACTGTAGAACACCAATTGGCTCTTTGCACACCCTGTTCCCTCCCCCTTTCTGCCCTCTGGGTGCAACTGCAATACATGCACTCATTTATAATTTTTGAATTTTTGAAACTAAGTAATGCTGCAATGATTGCAATGTATTAGGTTAGAATTAAAATGTCAGAAAATCAGGGCTCCTGTACTTCTTTTTTTTCTACTTCAAGCACTGAATGAGGTGAAATGTAAGGGCGATGTAGTGAAGTAGAAACCAGTGGGAAGGCAGGGGACAGGACGGGCAGGCAGGACCATGAGGCTCAGGTATGGAGGTAAGATCAGTGTCTAACAGGTTCACGGATTGATGGGTGAATAATGAGCTGACACCTGAGGAAAGAGAGGGCAGATGACACCTGGAACCTTTCCACAGATTCCACAGATCCAGTTAAAGTTATTATGCGAGTATTGTACAGTAAAAACCACTGAACCACCAGCCTTTGGTTTCTGTACATTTATTGTAGAGTAAGAACTAAAACATACCACCAAGGTTTTGAGGTGGACATAATGGACACTGCAGAGATATGTGACTTCCTACCTACATGAAATGAAGTTATTTTGTAACACCATTTTACAAAGGCTTTGTCAAGTCTAGACTACATCCACAGTTCACATTTTCCTGGTTTGTGACTCGATAAAATGCTATGACTCGCCTCATCATCTGAACCTGCTTTATCCTCACTAAGGTCGCAGGGGTCACTGGGGGCCTAATCCACCTACAATGGGTGAAGGTGGGGTACACCCTGTATGAGTCTCCAATTCATCACAGGGCTGAACATATATAGACAAACAATCACTCTCACATTCACACCTGTGAGCAATTCAGATTAACCAATTAACCTATCAGTCTTTGGTTGGTGGGAGGTAATCGGAGTAGTTAGCATTAGCACCGTCAAAATGGAGGCGCTCTATGACGTGACGACAAGTGGGAATCCCCTGTACAGCCCCTCACTTTAAGCCCATCACCTCCATCTAATTGAGAATTGGGACAACACTACCCTTTCACATGAATGCGCAAAATGGAAGAGTAGGGGTAAGAGGTAGGACTGAGGGGTGGATTGGGATTCAACCCAAACACAAATGCTAACAAGATTTAGCAGGAATTTCAGATAAAGAAAGAAGACTTACTTCATCAAATTACTGAATACAGCACTTTATTTTTCATACTACTGGTGCTTTAAGTTATTACATTTACATCACCTAAAATTTTGCTCTACACTAACAATATAATAGGTGATACAAGTGGTCCAGACATTATATTTCATTGATATTTATTTAAAATGGCAACCTTGAGATTAGGTTTCCTCATTTCTTTTAAGGCCTATTTCCTCAACTCCTCTCCTCTTACATCTCAAGTGGGATAGACAAAGATAGGAGTGGAGGAGAGACCATGAGGAGCTACACTTTGTGAAATGAGAAGGGGAACCACAAGGATATGGATGAGTTACCAACGCTTTCTGACAGCATGTCAATGCAATGTAGAAATCCAAATGGTGAAATCGATACATTCAGCTCCTTCGTTTGTAATATGGATAGATGGTCAGTGTGGCAGTAGATGAAAAGGGAGGCAAAAAAAAAAGAAAAAGAAAAGGGAGGCAGCTGAGAAGAAGTGAAGCAATAAGATCAAGCAGGGATGTCAAGTTCATTCTATTTATTTCATCTAATCATAAACAACTTTTCAATCTATACAATATACTATATAAAACCATTTAACCTGTGGATAATATTAGGACACACTGGGAGGGGGGGGGGTTGAGGATGGAAAATGATGGAGGAGTAGATACAGACCACTAATAAGATATGGAGTGTTATTGTTTTGTTTTTTTACCCCACTGCCCAAAAGAGGAGAGGGGTAAAAACTGTATTACTCTATGTTTCCTGTGAATAGTCGAGATGGGTCATAAAAATACAGTGGTGTACATACCTTGCAGAGGGTTGAGGGTCTTTTCTGTTTTTTTTTCCCAAACGTTGGTGGCATGTCACAACAATCAGAAATGTGTTTTTTGTTCTAAATGTTTTCAAGGTTCTAACATTGCGCTACAAACTTCCCAAACTTTATTTCTCTCAGTTAAAAACCAAATCCATCACTGTGACAGTATTTCTAAACTGAGTGAAGACCTTTTCTCCTTTAATAAACTCCAGCAGCAGGATTGTGAATACATAAAAGTGATCAACAGCTCCTTTAACTGAAAGATTGAGTCATGGAGCTTCTCGTTTGGGAGGAGTTAATAAATCAATGTTTGTGAAGGTTTTACTGCACAGACCAGGAGACTCGGTGAAGGTAAAAAGCTACAGTCAGGTGCTGATAGAGCACCTTTACCGTCAAAATGATGATATAGTTCAAATATGTTATATCTGGTGGTGGTGGTCGGTGGGTTTGGAGGAATCAAATGAGCACTTTCGGCAGATGCAGCTGGGTCAGCCACTTGAAAGAAAACAGTGTTTAGAGAAGTCGAGTGGAATAAACCTAAGAATCGATCGAAGCATTGACTTGATTTAATGATACAGTCAGTCACAGGATGACAATATTCTGAATTTAAACTAGAGTGTTAGAACAGTTTTGGCAGCCTGAAAAAAATGACATCCTCTGCATTTTCTGAACTGGCTATGAGGCTGGCTCTAAAAAATGAGGAAGAAGATTAAGACCCTCCTGTGACTGTAGCATATTCCCAACACAAATACACATAACCACACTGGAAAAAAAAAAAAGAGAATCAGTTTAAATTAGTAATAGCCAAACAAGAAGTTGGTGGAAAAAAGGAACCAAATAATTGTAGATTAACTATAAGCATCCACAGAACACATTTGAACAAGGGGGGGGGGGGGGGGGGGGCATGATGCATTTATATAGGCTACAGTATACACAGACACATATGTAATCAGTGATGGAGGTAACTAAGTAGAAGTACTTCCTTTACTGTACTTAAGTAGACTGTATTTTTCTGACAACTTTTTACTTTTACTTCCTACATTTTTGTATAAATATCTGTACTTTACACTCTTTACATTCTCAGAATAGACTCATTACTTTTTCAAACTAGATAAATGTGACAGTATGAAAAATAAGTCGTAAATAATGAAATCAGAAATTGTGACTTAGTATATCGTCATAATTATCCATTTCTTATTTCATAATTATGAGGTTTTTCCTCATAATTTTTTACTTTAATCTCATACTTTTGGCTTTTTATCTCATAATTTAAGATTTGTTCATCTCATAAGTACGTTTGTTTGTTTGTTTGTTTGTTTGTTTGTTTGTTTTTAAATCTCCTATTTATGACTTTTGAATTTTTCCTACATTTCTTATCCATACCCACAAAACTGAGTAGCATTTTCTACACAGTAACTCACTTTTAAAGGCTTTATCATTATTTTTATTTAATTTTTTCTGTTTTTTCCTGGTTAAATATTACTTCATCCATAGCAAAAATAAATACATTTTTAAAAAAAATCACTTTTACTTTTTACATTATTATAATTGAGAAGTTGTACTTTTACTTAAGTAAAAGCCTTGAATCAGTACTTCTAATTTTACTGGAGTATTTTTTCACACAAGTAGCTGTACTTCTACTTAAGTACAGAATCTGAGTACTTTGACCACCTCAGTACATAATGCTATCAGTCATAATAGCCAACACAGAAATGTACAGAATAAAATGCACAAGAAAAGCACCTCAGGAGAAACTTAACTTAAACTGCTTGCACCAGTACTAAAGCAATATACTAGACAGAAACACTGAACACTGTGCATTCAGCTGTGCTCAGTCAGAGGAAGGTAAGGGTATGCCTGCAGTTATGTGAGCACTCACACCAGCACAGAACCGTGCAGAATGAAATGCCACAGCAGTACTAACCCATCAGCATCTTATGATGTTAGTCCATAATATACCAGCACACAACTGTACAGAATAAAATGAGTTTATTCCATCAGTGTTTTTGTCTCTTTTTTCACTGATCCAACACTCTTTTTCTCTGTTTCAACTTGTTCCTAACCCTAACACAACAATTATCCAGTAACAGATTACTACTATACCAACTGCGAAAGGCTTAGACAGATGATTCCAGCATCTATGGTTTGTTGCGTGTGGGGTTTTCAGTGGCAGGCTATTCAAATTTGAAAAATAACAGGAGAACTATGCATATCTACCATGTGAATATGTGTCAACTTGTAAATATTATTTATGTTAGATTTAATAAAGTAAGGACGTATTTCTGTGTCATGTACTTTAAAGGTTTGCACGGTCAAGGATGTGTGGGTTTTTTTTCCAGGTAGTATTGTTCACATCTGCAGTGTGGACTTAAATTGAATTGGACTTTTCTAGCTTCTGTTTATTGAAGCCATAAAAGTCTCTCATCTAATTTGGACCCTCCATTAAATTACTGGATGGTCAGTTTTTATATTTTTCTCCCAGCAATTAGATCTCAGTGTAAACAGGAGGCTTTTATATCTGCTGCTGGGCTTTCATTGACAGGCCTATGGTTTCTATATGATGCAGCTCTATTATAGGCAAGCTTAGTAGGCTTCACTAATAACACTGTAAAATTACTCAATGCTTGATGGATTTTATCGTTCTGTATAAGCTAGTGCCCATTACCCATTGCATTCCTATAGCTCTGCTGTTTTTGCCCAAATACACTCATTTCATCAGCAGGGGTCCATTGTGGTGATGACAAACTGGGTTGAAAACCAGTGGGTGACATCACATTTCTTCAAATCTATAATTATATACAGTTTATGGCAGAAGGATTTTCAAAGAAAAACAGCTCATCAGCAGAGAAATCTGTGATCATTGGGAATCAGGGAAGGTATTATTTTTTTAAAGTTCTGATTTTTAAAACCAGGAACTGGAAATATGTATTGACTCTTCAATATTTGTCAGATATTACAAATTATATAGTAGCACTGAATCAATTATAATGCAATAATGTGCAAAACTGTGGGAAAATAGCACTGTGCTATTTTTTCCCCCTTTGTTTTGGAACAGGTTTTTGAGCCTTTTTTCCCCCAAAACTCATCTGCACCCCCTGCTGTTCAAATGCTTCAAAAGGGTCATTTTGGACCATCTTCAAATCTGGTTAAAAGAGCCGCTCTTCATCAGTCAGCATCCAAAGGCACGTCAGCTTCAGTTATGACATTACGATAGAGAAACAGAGGTGTTATCTCAGAAAACGCCACCGATTCATATCAAAGATGTCGCTGTTAGTCACTTTAACCTGAAACTATGGTCAGCACTTTTAATTCATACACTGTATTCAAGTCAGAGTTTAATGTGGGTAAATCAGACTGGCCTACATGTGAAGCATTGCAGCTTCAGTAAAAAGGTTTCCATTAAATATGATCAGAAATCACCACAAGATGGTAGGCAGAGGAGGCAGTGGTGTGAATGAGCCGTCATACTACATCTCTCGTGTATATGTATCTCCAAGCGGACTGATTTATTGAACGTAGAACAAGTGGGCCGATGCTATAATAACTCTCATCATTCTTTCTCTGTAAATCCCTTTTCTTCATGTCTGGAAATAGAGGCATCCTGGACTGTGTCTGTTCACTCTTCCTGCCACATAATGCATATTTACAGCACTTCATTCAACGTTTCCTTTTCTTCTTACAGTCCGTTCCTACTTCTTTCACTTATTTATAAGCTTCCTATCCTACCTTTGCTCTCCTCAGCCAAAATCACTTTTCCCATTTAACTTTCCAAATGACTTTTTCTGTCCTCATTATGCTATTCTTTTCAAACTGGGTACTTATGAGTAGTTACAGTGACCTCCGCTCTCTGCTTATTTAAGTTCTCATCTTTGTGGTCACAATGTCATTTTCAGGCAGTCGCACACTGTTAAAACTAGGAGTAAATGTGAGGTTTCCTATCAGTTCTGTAAACCTGAACTCAATAAATGGGTAGAATTCAGAGCTCTTAGGAAACTCAACTGTTGCTTGTCTAACCAATACTGAGCATAAACAATCACAGCCAGAAATTGAAATAATAACAGTATACTCCAGGGACATTACTACATTTGAGACCATAGAGTAGGCAAGATATTGCATGCGCCGAAATGTTTTCAGAGCACCTACTAAGAGTTTGTCAGTCAATTCATTATTTTAAGAGCATGACACCTTGGGCACACACTTCCCACCATTTCTATTCTATTTATTTTTATGAAGGGAAGTAAGTACAGTATATGGCTGTTTAATCAAATGATGTTCTAATAAATTAAGTTCATGTTTTTGTTGTGCACAGTAGGCATATGTAGAAAACACAGTGTGTACATGTTAGGTTGGCCAGAATATGCACAAGACACTCTAAGAAGAAAAACACCTGAGTAGAGTTTGGGATGCATTGCACATGGGTCATTAGTTACCATTGATGTTTTTATACAAGGTTACTAATGCATATAGGGATTATTTGATTTTCAACCTTTAACATGTCATTTAACAGGGGGTTCTAATCAGCCATGTTATGGTAATACTGTAAACATGACACTTCAGACACTGACATGCCCAACAAAATTAAATAAACTCAGATGCCTGTTGAAGAAAAAAAAAGGTTTGGCGACCACAACGTCCCAAAACCTTCCCAATAGCAGGTGACATTTGCAATGTCTTTAGCTCAAAGAATGCATTGCACAATGCTGTGGCCAAAATACATCATTGTTTGTAGACAAGTTAATCTAAATCAAGATCTCCTTAGAATCAGCTTTGCTTCTCCCTTCTTGCTGCTGATTCCCTTACTGAAAAAATCTGCGTATATCCATCTAGCCAATGAATAGACAGACAGATTATCTTTTCCCATTGCCAAAACTAACGCTTGTAGAATATCATGTTTACCCACATAGCTAGATTTGTTCACCATGGTAACGTGTCTGTCTGTTGAAATAGAAAACCTACAACATGGTCTTTCCTCACTAAATGTAGCCTAGGTAAAGTTAGGCAAATGAAAACCACTGGCATCAAATTTTAATCTTATCATGTGTATCTGCAAATGACATCATAATTCTGTAAATCCAATTCCATAACTCTGGAGCTTCAAAGGATGTGCTGCACTGCACTTGTTATCCAACAGCCACAGATGCCCGCATACCACATGACCTGACACTTGACATGGAGCCGATGGGGAATAGGAATCACAGTTATATTAATAATTGCATGAATAAATAAGCAAATAGAAATTTATGTTCAGATTAAATTGCATTCTTGGTGGCTCATGTTCAGTTCGTTACTGCCTTTGTTTTTTGGAAAAAAATAAAGAAAATAAAGAAAAAATATAGAACATTTAAAAAATGAGCAATAGATTATAGGATGACTTTGACAGAATATAGGGTGACTGGAGCGACCCTAAAATGGCTCTCTTAACATCAATGGTGTACTCAGAGCTGCAGATCAGGTAGTTATCATTAGTGAGCTAGCATTAACTAGAGATGTTAGCAATCACTAGCTAGCTAGCACAGTAGGTTCATCAGTCAGTAAGCAAAACTCTCTTCTGCCTCATCAACCTTAAACTTTAAATGGTTAATTTGTAAGTTTAGATTAAAATATATCTACTGTATCAACAGATGAGGCAAACATTTTGCCAATTAGTTTATGTCTAATGCTAAACACCTAAAACTTTTAAATATAAAATGTTGTCAAGCAAGGAAACCAAGGAAAAGTAGAAAGTTATGAATCTTATTTTGTCAATTACTCAAGTTTATAGTTTTGTGTTTAAGGTTTGAAAGATTCCGATTATTTTATCATGAAATTGTAAGACCAATGACCAATTTACAATACCACTGTTGTGATGTTTGTGTTCTTATGGAGATGTAAGAGTAGCAACTGCAGCAGATATTTTGTTAAATCCAGGAAAAAAAATGTTCCAGTCATTTTGGTTTGATTTTTTTCACTCACCATAGTACTGACGCAAATTATAGCTCAATAAAGCTAATTTCAGAGCTAATTCAAGTCATTAGCTCTCCAATTTTTGACAGTTTATTTTAGCTTTTGAAGGTGCCTAGTCTAATTGAGGTGTAGACCAGTAAATGTTATTGCTATGAATCTTAACTAATAATAGGGGCCAGAGTTTCAGGTTACTTTAAATATATTGAAAAATAACACAATGAGAGTTTGGCTTTACATTAATTCCTGTAAAATAGAAAAAAGTGCTTTTCTACATTTTTTTAATTTATCACAATGTAATTGGATTTTTTTGGAGGGGATAGCAATATTGCATGACCTTTAAAAAAATTAAGTTCACATAATTAAAATGTCTTCATAAGTACCCCTAGGCTTCAGTCAGACATTTTTATTTTATTTTTCTTTTTTTTTGGCCAAAATGAGGTTTCCTTCTCTTGTCAGTAAATGGTGCTATATAAATACACTTTGCTTCCTATTACAATTAACATACTATATTTCAATCCACCTACTACTGTCACTACTATCAATTACAATGTCAACTGCTATTAAAACAGTAATAGCATAGGTTGCTCCAAGACGTTAGCCTGATGTGTTATCATACCAGCTCAATTTAATCATGATGGAACCTGTCCTGAAAATGTAATTTAATAAAGACTTCACTCTAACTCTGTACCTGTACTCTTGCTTCTGTTGCAATTCTCCTGTCACTCATCCAAACCAACAGTGCTGCAATTACTGTCATAAAAATAACAAATTCATGGCTATGGATGATAACACTATGCTTCCTCAGTGATGGATTTTGTGAGATGCAGCGTCTTAAATGAGCCAACTCTGCTTTTGAATCAGAACAGACGGTCTCTGTTTGTAAATTGGGTAAAAACTTGCTGACTTTAGTTTGGGGTAAAACTCATATTTTGAGCCTACTTGATGCTAAATATAGAAAATTTAATAATGGAATCTAACCCTCATTAGTGCTTTTTTTTTTTATCAAATGCAAAATTAAATTAAAATTATGAAGTCTGTGAAGAATACGTTCATGTTTAATTACTTGTCTCAAACTGTTTAGTAAGAATGGAAGATCTGCACATGCAGGGCCGGAACTATTATGGAAACACAAATTCCATACCATACAACAGTCATGTGCTTTCAGTAAGGGGTGATTCAACATAGGACTGCATAGATATCCAGTTGAATAATCAGGTTTAAGAATGAACATTCTGAACACATAAAGGTAGGGTACAAGATCTTAGAAAAGCTACATTTTGAAAATACACAATTCAAAAGTCCAATCCCCTCTCTTAAGACAAACTCCCGAAGCCAAGCCTCCAAAATAATGACATGTGTAGTGTTTGTTCCCAAGGGTTCAAGTGCACTGCACAGCAACAATTCACCTGGTTCCATTTTGAGGTCTGGTGATGGTCTAGGTCATGGTCTGACTCCTGACCCCTCCTACTCTGGCTCCTGTTCATCCAACTCACCCCCCACCCCTCTCTCTCTTACAGCACAGCCCCAGTTCATACCTATCTCATTTACCTTACATTTCTTAGTGATTTATGTTAGTGACAAATCAGTTTCCCAGTGAATGTCACATCCTAACACTGCGAAGCTCTACTAGCAAAGCTCTGGTTTCATTTTCTGTTGCAGGTTTACTACACGGCACCAGATCCCCCTGGCCTGTTTGACGGCCACGTCTGGTCCATGTACCTCAAACACAAAAACATCTGAGAATGTACGATTCATAAAGGGGGGGGGGGGGGGGGTTGTTTAGTTTGATAGACATCACTGTTTCATTTCAAATGATTGATTGGTGTTTTTTGAGTCCTGTCCATTCCACACTATGACTATATTCTTTTTATTCTTGTATCAGAGCATTTTGTTAATTGGTTGTAATCGGGTTGTGAAGGGGATTTTAAGAAATACAGTAAAAAGTGCAACAGGAAATCATCTTGCACGTCAATGTTAAGCCAAAGAAAAAATCAAATGTTTTTGTCAAAACAAAATGTATCTGAATATTGTGATTGCTAATACAAAAAAAAAAAAAAACATTTATGGAGCAAAAAACACAAGTGTAGAGCTGCCACACTCATATATGTGACCCACCACCACGAAACCAGGCATAAGTGTCTGGAAATCAAAACTGAGTTATCTGTGTAGATTGGTAGAGTGGAAACTAAGGTTTAAGATGGTGAAAAAATTATGTTTCTATCATAAGTAGAACCAAAGTTATGGTCATTTTAATATCCACAGTTGGACCTATTATGCAATTTGCATATTTTTAGATATTGTCCATTAAAGTTTTGGATTGTTTTGGGGTAGGAAGTCCTTAGCAAGGCATAATAATTCGTATCCGATTGACAAAAATTATTCACAGATGTTAAAGGACACTCTGATGGACATGTCACAGAAGTTCTATATATTGTAATAATAGGACAGAATTGCAACGTATTATAATCATTTGGCTTACGACATTGGACAAGAACATTCAATATAAGCTTTTACCTCGTACCGAACACTTGGATGTTTACGCACGGAACGGAGATCAGTTTGTTCGGCGAAAAGAGGTGGAAGTCGTCTTTGTCTTTGCTCAGCAATCCTTAAACTTTTGTCACCGCTTAAATAATTGACCCAATAAACACCTTTATTGATTGGATTTCAATGTAATGACCACAGGAACTGAACATAGAGGTGTTACGGTACCGTTTTTTGATAAGGTGTAAACACAAATAAGAAATCACCTTCCAGCCTAAATTTGGCTGTAGCTCTGAACGGCTCAGCGCGACTTATGCCTGGTTTCGTGGTGGCGGGTCACATATGTGGACTGATAGTGAATTATGGTGTGTTCCATTTTGCTTTGCAAATCTAAAATGGCTGGGATTGTCACCTAAATGAATGGGGTTCTAGCCACTGTGAGCAATATTCTTTGATAACATATTACAATGTATTTTCAAAGCCTTTAATGACACACAAATAAGACAGACAGATAAACCAGCTAGACTTGTGTTTGAAGGTTTTCTGAAATTATACTTCTCTAGGTTGAATTTTCAGCTGAGACCTTGGATCATAGATGGATTTTGTTTGTCATTCAGATTTACATCCAATAAGGTTGTCAACATGTTTTATGTGTGTTGGCAGTCCAAGAACAACTCCCCTGAGGTGTCTCCTGACTTTCCTGAATATATCCAAGGCCATCATTCATATTATCATTCAGGTCCTCAGACTCGTCAAACAACAATCCTTCTTCTGTCTTTGTTTCAGTTGGAAACGTTTCAAACCCTTTGTATAATAATGTGAACAAAGTGAATACAACAAACGCCAGCAACAAAAAAATTCTCATAATAATCGAAATATTCTGGTATTCTTCCATTTTAAAAAAAAACTGGGAATACACTCTAGGTCAGCATTGGTGGAGAAAAAGAGAATAAATCCTTTATCACAAGCCCTCTTTTCAAAGTTAATCATGTGAATGTATTGACAGATGAAATTAGAATAAGATGAAACATTTTGGTCATTCACTTATTTATTTTTTTAAGCTTTATCCTCACTAGGGTCACAGGAGTCACTTGGAGCCTATCCCATCTTTTTACAGGTGAAGGCAACGTAGACCCCTGTCCTCAATCCCCTAATTGGACTGATCAACCCACTACGAGTCACACACAGAAGGACCCACACAAGACCCACAAGGGTCATCAGACAACTAAATACTTAACTGGATTATGTTCACTGGAGAGTGGAAAAAACGACGACGGAGATAAAAAGGAAAAATTATGAGCAAACATTTCAGAATTCTGAGATAAAAAGTCTAAAGTATGATCTAGTAAGTCAACATTTCTGATTTACGACTAATTTTTCATATGTCTTTTCATTTGTCTAGTTTGAAAAAGTAATGAGTCTTTTCTTAGACTGTAAAGAGTATAAAGTACAAATATTTATATAAAAATGTAGGGAGTAAAAGTCAAAAGTTGCAAGAAAAATAAATACTCAAGTAAAGTACAGATACCTAAATAAATGTACGTAAGTACAGTAATGAAGTACTTCATTACTTCCACCTCTGATATAGAGGTGTGATTATAATTCCATCTAACATAAAGATACGTTAAAGAGTATTTTATTGTCATTACCACAGTGTAGCATACATTAAAAAGTGGAATGAAATTCTGTGCCTCCATGCTCCAGATGTGCAGAGAATAAATATAACATATTAAAAATATATAATATGTTGTATGTATATAAGTATGTATCTATGTTTTTGTATTTATGTATGCATGTATGTATAAGTTTTGTTTTGTAGTTTAAATGTTTTGTCCTGGGCCCCCTCCTAATAAGCTTGCAATAGCTTTCATGGGTCGTCCTTTTCGCAAATAAATACTGTGAACTGAACTGTGAGAAATATACAGACAAACATATACTTATATGACAAACATAACATATACAGATTTTGGATTAGGTGCAGTATGGAGGTATATGGGGGACATATATTTAATAAGTAATAACATATCTACATGCTGGTACAGTGTGTTATAAGTTTTCTACATATACATTCATTCCATTCATGTCCAAGCTGAATTGATGCAACAAACAATGAGGGTTAGGATTATGTGAAGCAGAGATATTTTGGTAAATTGACAAGTGATCAAATGGGGTTGAATAACTAACACATGAAAGGCTGATAATACATGTATATAAAGCTCACCAAATGCCACAACAACTGGTGTGACATATAACACCGTTTCATGAGATCAGTCTCCAAGTTTCATCACTGTCTAAAGCCGTAGTGAGTGTCAGTGTAGACCTGTGGAAGTGTCGTGTTGGGGTTTGGGAAATTAGCTGTCTGTCAGACTGAAGGATAAATTCAGTGATGGCTCAGTAATTTTAATCAGTGGAAGCAGAAATGAAACGTGCGAGCATTACAAACCTCACAAAGCGTGTATGTGGCAGTAACATAAAACAGTCTGAGCTGACTACATCTCACGAGGGAGAAAAAAAAGGCCAGTTAATTGAGGTAAAAATGACATTACTGCACCTGTGAGCTGAAATTGATCTTTGTTTTTCCGGTTTTGAACTCTGCCAAAGATGCTTCCTTGTCTGTTTTTTTATCTGTCAGAAAGATTAAGCAAAAACTACAGTGCAGATTTTCCTAAAACTTTCTGCAAGTTCACACAGAAATGGAAAAAAGTCACAAAAATGCAAATGGTTTGGATGGAAGTGATTATTGACATAAGGAGGAGACATTAAAATGATGAAACAAGACGCAGAGAATGGATTTTTTACCCTCTTAACATTTTCAGAATGACAGAAGAAAAGAATAATTGAGACACACACACACACGCACACACTTTACAGGACTTTTATGGAAGACATAAAAATATGCACTGACATTAGGCTACAATAATTATCTGTACCTGACAGTCACTCATTCAATACCAGCCCCCCCCCCCCCCCCCCACACACACACACACACACCATTTTCTTGAACAATGGAGAGGCCCAGGTTAAGTCATAAAAATTAACAGAAAAATCAATGTTAATATACTTTAATTTTACACTAGAGTTGTCAAAATGAATCATCACGATTATTCTGATAACACATTTTAACACAATTAATGACTCTGGCAACACATTTGAGGACGTTTGTCCAAGTGGAGTTACTGTTGCACATGTGAAAATGGGCAGTTAATCCAGTAGCGTCAGGAAGCAGAACCAACCCATAAAGATGGAAGATACTAAACAGCACATTGGCCTCTGGATAGAAATATGAGGCCAAAAACCAAGACCGAACAATCAGACACAAAGGATTATGCACACTCGGCAGGAAGCACTTCCATCTTAAAATACCACATCAGCGTGAAGCATACATTAGTCAAGGCTTCTGCTCGTCCTTCAGCTAACATGTTGTGCAGTTAGTGTATATAGATAGAGTAAAGGTCTTTCTTGAGTTTGTTTCCTGATTCCAAATGAAACATGATTATTATAGATTAAAAATGAATGATATCTAATTACGATTAATCAAAATTGATCCAAAGCAATGATTGATCTCATGAAATGTTACATTTTTTTGACACCACATTTCAAAACTAGAAAAGCACTCTGAGAGCGCAAACCTCCACCAAGGCAGCCAAGGAGGTTAAGTTTTTGCCAGAGTTTGTCTGTCAAGATAACTCAAAAAGTTAAATAGAACCAACACACAATGCATTCAATAACAATGGAGAAGACAGAAATTTTGTATTATTATTATTATTATTATTATTATTAATGAAATAATGATGGAATGACATCTTTAAAATATTATGTTAAGCAGATATTTTTATTAAAGCTGTAACAGGTTAAAGACGCACCTGAAAATACACACTTTTCTTTGTTGTCTTGTTCTAATATGCTCAGTCTTATTTAACAGTGTGCTCTGCTATAGTATTAATTTGGCTCTTATCTAAATATGGTCAACTTTGGTTCCAAAATACCAAATTTGTGGCATGAAACTGGCAGTACACAAACTACAGGATGTCCCATTAGTCTCCATACATAGGAGACATAATACATTACATACAAATATGGTTCTAACATGTATATCCTTATATTTCAAATAACCCAAAGAATACATTTGAATAAAGAGCAATGAATTGAAACAGTCATAAAGAGCATATTATTTCAATAAAAATGGTTTATGTCAAGAAACATTTCTTTTTCCTGTGTATGGAAACGTATGTAATTTATTTAGTGTGTTTTGTCAGCTTTCTTAGTACAGTATGTAATGTGCATTTGACAGGAGTATTTTTTACAGACGTGTAGACTGAGTTTTTAGGCCATTTTACTTATTAAGACACTGATAACAAAGTAACTTAATGCTTTAAAGGCCGTGTTCAGCAGCAGCAGCAGCATTTTACTGTGTACCAGTGATTTACTGAAGGTGTAGTCTGTGACCTCCACACAATGACTCAGATGGTCAACTAAATCACACTCTACTGCGTATTTAACTCTGTCTAATGTGATACAGAGGCCCATATGGTTTTACAGGATGGCTGCAAAGCTGAGGGAGCAACATGAATCAAAGATGCAGACGGAGAATTTTCTGTGTGAAAATTGGCCTTGATGATTACTGACAAATAAAGAGCTGGCATCAGCCTCAGAAATGACATTAGTGAAGAATTATCCAGTACGCATGAAGACGACTACAGCAAAAGAACAGATTTGTATGTATGCAAGTTGAAAAACTAAAAGACACGCTTCATACTGTGGACTGCAATGACAAACATGCTTTTCATTGTGAATGTTGAACCAAGGAATATTTGCTGAAGAGATTAATGTACTGGCAGGTTAAGGCTATGTGGATATTCTGACAAATGCATTCTAGAAAAGTAAAACGACTCAAATATAATGGACGTAATATGAAGTATGAAGGCTTCAAATTTAGGGATTTGTGTGATTTTTTGATGCACTTTGGGCCAAAGTTGAAATTAGACTACATTAACCCTTTAGCCCCTGATGTGCCTGGGGTGGGCATTCTGAATGTATGATTTACTTTAATTATTCATAAAAATTAAACTGTTTGAATAGGAAAAATATGAAAACATACGGCTAGAAAAGACCTTGTTCTTTCTGTATACACTGAGCATGCTCAGTGCCCCCCCCCCCCCCCCCCCCCCCCCCGTGATATTATGATTCGTGTAACTGGTGAGTTGCTTTGCGATTTGTTTGTTGTTGTCTGAAGCTAGCATGCTAGTGTTAGCCTCCAGGTTGGTTATACTTTTGGGGCAGTCAATGCTAGCTAGCACTGGTGCTAACTAACATTGTCAGTAGCCAATGTAAAATGTTATCTCAGTTTGTAGAATGAAAGCTCCCAAGATGATTCAAGATTAACAATTTCTTTTCAATTCACATGTAAAGAACAGGACGATGCATCGCTAAGCTACACATCACAAAACTCCATTTGTTTACACCATCTCCAGTCATATTTTCCTCCATTGTGTGTTTAACCGCTTTTGTAAATGGCTTTCATTGGTTCCTCTCATGCGTGACATTTTTGCATCATGTTTTGAGTTTGTGCCAGCTTTGTAGTTTTTATTTTGCTTTCCTTTTTTCAGGAACCCAAACATTGTGTTTTCCTCATCTCTAGTCGTCCTTGTGCCAAGGCCACAGACTGGTTTGTCTCCCAAACCACTCAGTGTCTTCTTCTATTATCCTTGGCTCAGCTAAATCATATTTGCTGCCCACAACTAATAAACTATCAACAATATAGCTGCTACAAGACTCAATTGTCATATCTATATCTTAATGAATGTTTGATTATTATGCCATTTAATTTGGTTATTTATGCATGTTTTTTCTTTGTTAAATAAGCAATGATATGAATTGCATACAATATAATTACTGTAACTCAAGTGTATTTATTGAGTGTATTAATATGGTACTTCGAAATGTACATATATTGGTTTTGTTAAATATTTGTACCATGGTTAAAAAGAGTTTAATGTTGATCCTGTTTTTCACAAGCCAGTATCCCCTTTGACGGTTCCCTTTTGGAGCCGCATTAAAGGTCAACTTTTGGAGGTCCCATTTCTTTGGAGTTTTTTTTCTGATTGAGGAGACACAACCAGACTCCAACCAACTAAAAGTTCCAGTCCTTTCTTTAACAGACTGGATGGTGGATGGCCAATACCATTCCACTTAAACCCAACAAGACTTCTGTGGGGTAGGGGGCACTATTATAACCTATAACTGGGAGAAAAAAAAACATTTGGACACAAAATTGAACACTGTTTTTCCTTTCAAAGCTGAATTATTGAATTTTGGATTCATTTTTGTTTATATGTGCACATTGTAAATATTGTGTAAAATTAGTTTGTCATAAATATAACTATATTTTGCATCATATTCCTGTGTGTAATTTTAATCAACCCACTTCATTCCCTGAGCTGAACCTACTACTGTTATTGACCGATTATTAATTAGCCTCAGCCTATTATCTAATTAGCATCTACATCATATATACTACATACATGCCACTTTTAATTGGCATTTTATCACTATGTATATGCATTATAAGCTCTCCACACATACAGTTCATGCAGTTCTTATCCCCCTGTCCAAACTGAATTGATTCAGCAAATACTGCAGACTGAGGGTTATGGTCAGAGTTAAGGTTAGTGATTACAATTATGTGAACTGGAGATCTTGGCATGCACTGACATAGCATCAAACGGTCAAACGTGTGCATGTAGGTGTATGTATAGTACGTTCAAATACTATAAGAACTGGCATGACATACACTGTACATTTTGCAGTGTTAATTTGGAGACAATGGGACCAAACTCCAGAAGAAGGTTAAAGATGTAATTCCACTGATAACCACTTTTCCACGCTCCTTTTGGAATCTGATGGGTCACCCTGAGTTACCAACACATGCTGTGTTTGCTGCGTGGCTGTATTTACCATTCATAGAAAACAACACAGAGAAACAGGTGACTCAGAAAAAGTCTGTCCACTACACGTCACAAGGACATTGGCGTCACACAAGTGAGGTAAAGCCTGTCCCCCATTGCAGTGAATCTGAAGTTAAGTAGCATTAGCATTAGCATCTACAAGAGAAGACGGCGCCACAGTAGCTGCTGCACAAACTTGAAAAAAAAATGACGGAACAAACTGGTCATGTGCTCTCTGTGGAAATAAAGCCTCATTTTTCTTTCCCCCCCCTACTGATTATTTTCCTTTTTTTAACACCATATAACTACTACTACTACTACTACTACTCAACCATATGCCAAAAAAAAACAACTGAATTGATTTAGAAAAAAAGGTACTAAAACAAAAACTACTGAGCAAAAATTGAAATACTTATGCTTGTTCAGTGTTTTCCAATTCATATTCAACATCATAAATTTGTTATTTATGTACCTTCTGGGGAACTTATTTAGTAAACCTTGTCAAACTTTGACTCCTCTCCTTTTTCTATTATTCCCTCTAAAAAACGACACACTAAGACAAAACCACTTAAAAAAGGAACAAGCACATACTCGCAGCTGCTTTTATGACATTGAAACAGACATAAATTCACAGCAGCACATTTATCTGGAACAATGTTTCAGGGGTTAAAAGGTTCAACCATGATCCAACATTTGGAGACAACCCATGCAAACTGCAAATCAAAACATGTCAAAACACTGTCCAGAAGTGTATCACGTCATATCAACACTAGAAGGACATATTCAAAGCTTTTTTTTCTGGAAAAATACTGTTTTTCTAACATTGTTCGTAATTGGTTTGACAGATTAAAAATAATAAGAAGAAAATAAATCCTCTTTAATGTTATAAGCCCAAGTTAGTGGTTTACACCATATATTATAACTATAAATGTCACACTGAAGAGTCCATTCAAATGTTCAAGTCAAAACTAAATCAAAAGCACACATTTGAAATCGGCAAAAAATTCCCCAATTTCTGATAGAGAGAGATAGAGATAGAGAGATAGAGAGATAGATAGAGAGATAGAGAGATAGAGAGATAGAGAGATAGAGAGATAGAGAGATAGAGAGATAGATAGATAGATAGATAGATAGATAGATAGATAGATAGATAGATAGATAGATAGATAGATAGATATTATATATATTATATTATATATATATATATATATCAACAAGACCTACTTTATACATTTAAAATATTAAATGTTTACTCTTTAAGAACTTTCACATTTTTTATTAAAATAAGATCAAGATGTCACGCCCTCTCCTCGCCTATCATTTTTTCTTCTTATCTATTTCACCTGTGCCCCACACCTCCCCTCATCACTACTCACCATGTTAGTTGTCTTTTCCCTGATTCCTTGTCGGTTTGTTCTTTTAGGATGTGAATGCATGAACTATCTAAATGCAGACCTTGGAGAGTGTGGTGCCAAGTTCTTTATTGAGCAAATAAACGGGTTCTGGTGTCAAGATACCCACAGTTGAGACAGAAACAGAAGAGCTAACGCTGGATAAAAAAAAATGCTCCATACAAGAGGGTACATGGAGCAATAATGAAGCGACAGGGAAGCAGGGAAAAGACAGAACGAATATAGTGAAACACAGATGAAACACTGGTGAAAGAGACAGGGAGAAATGAAAGGCGAGGTGGGGGCGCGGCTCAACAATATGGTCTCAATTTACATTTGGGTTTTCAATTTACAGTTTTACTTTTCTCAGAACAATAGAAATACATACTTTTTAAATACAAACCAATTTTTTTAAAAAACATACTCTTACTGTAAAAAGTCCAGCTACATTTGACTTAATTATTAAATAAACAACCATATATCGTATTTCCATTTAGTTTCTTTATGTTGCAATTGTAAAACTTTTTTTGTTGTTAATTCTACAGTCATTTTCTTTCTACAGTTTGAGCCATGAATATTTATAGACATCTGTAGTTCAAGCAGAGCTCTGATATAGGAGTGAAACGGCATATTCATTTAAATATCTGTAATGTTCTGTATATCACTAAAAAAAAAAAAAAGACAATAAAAAAGAATGTAAAAGCAACTACTGTTGAAGATGTCACATCCTGTGCGTCACCCTTAAGCTAAGTAAAATACCAGACAGGTTGCACATTAAGGGTGACAGAGCAGAATAGAGAACACTGACAGATACTATCCACTTCACATCAGTGATTTTCAGTCTACACAAAGTAGTGTAAAAATAAAATCATACCAACAGCCTAACACAAGCATGAAATGTCAACTAAATCTGCAATTGAACCAAGAAAAATGGATTAATAGGGTTTGTTGTAGATAGTAGGATCTGAGGCTGTTGTAGATTTCCACTGTGCCCACCCCCTCAATTGTCCTGAAGGGGGTTTTGTGTTATCACTCAAAGCAGTTTTGTACAGAAATTAATTTGTAGCATAAGAATATGTTATGAATAAGGACAAATTAAGTCTTCAGGGCAGAGTTTGTCAAACTATGGGCAGATGATGAACTCAAATTGCATCCATGATATGAATTACACATTATTATCGCAGTGTTATGACTGCAACATCACAAAATACAAGTTCACAAAACAAGATTCTGTAGCTTCATTGATTCAGTAAACTACCACTGTTACATTAAATATGAAAATGCATTGTGCACTGAATATAATTGATGTCCCAGTAATAAAGCAAAATAAAGAAACACTATTCTAAGTTCTCTGACTCCATTAAATATTTTTTTTATGAAGACTACAAACTATCCCGTCACAATAAAATGTGAATCACCTGAAATATCTAAAGAAAATTAGACACAATTTGAACCATTTTCTGCTTCTGTTACGAAACGTTTAGTGTCTTTGTAGAACTGATCCATAAAAAAATTGACTAATTATAAGTCGAGGCAGAATATTGTTAAAATTGCCCTTATTTTCCTTTTTTTTAAAATATTTGGATCATTTATAAAAGTATTTTCTTAATGTAATGGGTGTTTTTTTTGCACTAAAACGATGACAAAAATGTGTAGTTGTCAATATTTACAGGTTATTAGGTTTTCTTTTCCTGGTCTGTCCCATTGGACATCAAATCAGGCTGAATGAGACCCCTGATCTACAGGAATATAGCAAGCTAAGTTACACAAATGTGGCAAAAGTATTTCACTACATCAGAAGCTACTTCACGTTGTACCAATCTAATGTCAGATTAATTCAAAATGACAGTCATGTAGACTGTTTAAGGCATTTATTAAAAAGATCTATGACCTACTGCCATTTGGCTAGTTTCCCTCTGCTAGCTAGCTGGTTAATGTTCATTATGATGTTATTCTTTCGTTTTTTTTTACTCACATCTAACATTTAATTAAAATGAGTTGGTCTTATACAAAGACACTTTACTACTGCAGGAGGGAAATGTATGACTCACCTGAATGTGGGTTCTTAGGTTGGTGTTCGATGACTTGTACGCTGACAACAGTTTGGTTTCGAGGTTGCAACGCACACATTTGAACACGTACATTTTCTCTGAAAAGTTGACAAGCGTCATATTTTTACAGATAAGGCCACGATGTAAGGTCAGTTGACTGGTGTCCTTGTTCTCCTTCTGTCTCCTCCATGCGTCTGTGTGTGTGTCAGTCTGGGTTGTTCTAATTCCACTGCCGTCCGCAAACACAGTCTATGGAAGAAGCAGAACATGTTGAAAAGGTTTTATTCACTTTGATTGTTGTTTCAAAATCATACATAGTCTACTGCAGAGCAAACCTCTATTTTCCTCAGTCATGTCCTGGAATTTGTAGCTATTGTGGACACTACGTTGCTACTTGATAAAAAAAACAAACAAACAATGTAACTACATTACAGGAAAGCTACCAGAAAATGTAGTTTAGCTAATAGCTTTGCTACATGTAGCGACGCTACTGCCCATCACTGGCCCTAACACAACAGTGTAATCCTGTTTTGTTTGACTTTTTTGACTTTCCCATCTGTTCAAAAACATTTTAGATTGAACATCAGTACATAAATTACTGGCAACCCGTCAATAAAATCTTTTGACTTTTATTCTTTTTTTTGCTGTATTTTAAAGTTTTACTCCAATTTCCTTGACTTTTCCTAACAAAATCCTAAACGCCTATTTTCATTTCATCAACAAAGTAGCATTATGTAAGCTTAATATTTTGACACGATATTGCTTTTATGCAACTTGTTTCTTATACCTCACGACAGCAACAACAAAGCAATTACTGAAGTAGTTACAAACAGGATTAACATTAAGGCTGGCAACATAAATGGTCAATATTTGTTGATGCATTAAGCTCCAAGGACACTGATTACTTGTTCGGAGTCATTCACAACATCAGAACACTTTTACGTTAATCACTGATACTGTGAAAGTTGCCAACTAGTTAACATGCTGTTCATGTTCACTGAAGGTTTCGTCGCTCACACTTTTCTGAAGATGACTTTCTGAGTTAAATCCTTAAATACACATGGCAATCGAATATAAAGTTTTATCTCTATTTCACAAAGGTCAGCCATAATTACCTTAAACTGAACCTCCAGCTCTGACAACACACTCCAGCAAAAGGACGTTGTACATCACACTGTTAACTGGCATCGGACAGATGTCTCTTAAGGAACCGGAGGGACGATAAACTTGGCTGATCCTTGACGTCCACTACCGGCCTCTGTCCTCTTGTAGAAAACAGAGTCCATCAATTACCCCTCATCCTTCACTGCTTTCAGAGAACTTCCTTCAAACAAACAAAGCTACTACTATTTTGTTTCACGTCATTCCTTACTGTCAATCATAGATTTCAAGCCGAAACAAGCTAAAGAAAATGAGGCCAACATTA
This sequence comes from Siphamia tubifer, assembly GCA_020466265.1. NCBI lineage: Eukaryota > Metazoa > Chordata > Actinopteri > Kurtiformes > Apogonidae > Siphamia > Siphamia tubifer. Next base: position 32,659,635 of record CM035793.1, read on the forward strand.
AAATGTTCCTCTAATGACCACATGACTCCTAAACACTAGTCACTTTTCTATTGGACATTGAAAACTTTACTGATACTTACTGGCTACATTTAGACGATTTATTTTTAATTCAAAATTATTTATTCTGAATAAAATAATTTGGAATTAAAGACATTTCCTTTGTGTTTACATGGAAATGTTTATGCTGAATAAAGGTTTCCTCTAGTTTTTTGGGCTTCAAGAACTGGAGGTAGAGAACGTTCTGATTGGACAGAACAGCTGCTTAACATCTGGATACCTACTGGAAGGAAATGATCATGTCCACTTCCTGTTTTGTTTTCATTTTAACTAACAACATAGAAAGATAGATACTACAATGTATATGGCCATAATGCAATTTTTGCATTTATTTTTATAATAATTATGAAGCAGCAGCACGATCGACAATAGGAATCAACATACTAATGCCAGCAGCGTGGAATATGTGCACCATCGCCGCAAAATACCATCACAATAAGACCAAGAGCATGAGCAGAATGACAAATAATGTTAAAGTGGAATTAACTGTTTACATGTCAGAGGAATTAATACATTCAGAATCAAGAATGGAAGGAACCAGTGATTTATTTGGAATTAATTTTAATTTGAAATCATCATTTTCAACTGGAATTCGATGATTATATGATCATATTAAAGAACAATTAACCTTTATGTCGAATTAATCAGGAATAAAAAAAACTCGCATACACAGGACAACTAACTGCCAAAAAAAGAGAAGTGCATAATGTTTTTTGTTTTTTTTTCCATTAAATCAGACATGCACTAATTTGTTTATTATTGCAACATGACATGAGAAGTTATTCCATAAATATGGCAACAAATGTAAATATTGTGTTGATTTACAAATATTTTCATTATTATTATATATAATCCTTCTATCATCTTAAATTTAAGAAATGTTTTGGTTTCAGTGTGTTCACACATGCATCATGCTTCCTTCAAAGCTCTTCACTTACTGTAATGTCCATCAACATTTTTTTTTTCATTAAATTGACTCTTGTTGCAGAAAAACATACTTCGCATTGCAGTTTTGTGTGATACACCACAAACCACCTTTTGCCTTTGAAGTACGAACCTTGAACATTAAACCCAAAAGCAGAACCAGAAGACCAAGACTTTGGAACATTCTATAATTACCATGTCTCAGAATTTTTCATTTGAAATTTGTACAATAAAAGATTTTATGTCTAAAATAAATCCTATTGAGAGTCATTTCCTCTGACCATGTAGTCACTCCAATATGCACATCTCAAATAATGTCTCTTCCTCCTGATGTCTCCGTTTATACTAGAACAGAGAGACAACAGCTTGGTGTCTCCTAATGTTATTCTATATTTTAACAGCTTTCAAAACAAAACCAGAAAAAATTCAGGAAATTAGTTTAACATTATCAACAAGAGTTTGACACATAACTCGAATACGACATTACAATAAATGTACTTCCTGTACAAATTCTTATAACTAACACAATTTCCCCCACTAGTCATGACACACTTGATGAAAAGAGGCCTTATCTGCTGCCAGTGACGAAAGAAACTGATTGTAACTGATTGTCCCTGATAAAATTCAATCAGCAGTGTGCCGTGTCGCTCACTCAAAGAGTAGTCACCATGTCTGCAGATAAGCAGTTTTTCAAAATGCAAATGAGGGAATAGTGTGATTGGAAAAAACAGCATTTCTGTTACCATGATTGTGACGTGATCTGTATTCAGAGGTAATTCAGAGACTTGATTGATTTCCTATAGCTGTAAAATAAGGCTTAATGCTGCTGTGTCCTCTCAGTGTGAGGCGGGGGCAGTGTTAACCCATTAAGACCCAAACATGCACTGGTGATCAAAACCATCTACTGATCTAAACTCTATACCTGTTCACCCCATAATCCTATCAACACATGTAAATAATTGGCATACAATGCGGTCTATCATGTTTTCATGGTCATCAGATATCAGCCATCTGGATGTTCAGAGGGTCTGTAGTTACCATGGAAACACCACCATTTTGTCTAACACTCGGTACATGTCCATGCACTTGGAAAAACTCTAATTATTGCATTAGTCCAGCTGAATTTGAAGTTTTAAAAGCCATGTACACACCTTAGTCAGACTTTAGTTGAACCCAACTGGAGTTTTATTTTTTAATTGGACTATTTGTGCCAGATAATCCAGTCCTAAATGAAGGTATTTCGGAAATGATATGCAGCCTACCATTAGCTCGACTATTGATTGGCCTGGACTCTCCCCCTTCCAGAAGTGACCATAGACATGGCATGACAACAAGCATGTTACGTGTAATACAATCAGCGTATTACAAAATGTCCTGAGCTGCTGCATCATTGTTGTCCATATCCTCACTCAGCATTGTTGCCTTCCTTCTACTACGTCTGCCAGATTTGTTGAACGATGTGTCCTTGGGCAAGACACTTAACCCTAATTTTCTCCCAGTAGGTTTGGCAGCACCTTGCATGGGAGCAGCACCTACTGGTATATGTGTGTATGAATGGGTGAATGTGAGGCTAATGTTGAGCACATTAAGATGACGGTGGAAAAGCCCTATATAAGTGCAGTCCATTTACCATGTTGATATAGTAAGCATCAACTTTAACTTGAGCTTTTATGAAGATCTACATGATCAGCTAATTAAATATAGGAGAATATCTGCTTTTTTACTTAAAAACACACAAAAAAGAAGATAATATAATAAATAATGACAAATCACTTGAGAAGGGTTATTAGGAAACTTCTAGAACAATAGTGGGTTACACTGGCTAATGCTGGACAATGTTTAAATCTAAAGCAGCTTGAGGGGAGGGGGGATGTTAGTTTAAAGGGATAGTTCAGTATTTTTTATATGAATCTGTATGGCGTCATGGTTTTTTCTTACCCGACAGTGTCCTGTGAGTCAAGTTCTGGTCCGGTTTGGTCAAAGTGAAAGTAGTCCCGTCAGGTTTCCTGAACCAGAACTGGGCTCACAGGACACTGTCTGGGGTAAGTCACTGTAGGTGCACCAGAGTAAAGACAGAGATGCCATACAGATTCATGTGAAAAATACTGAAATATTCCTTTAATTCCATAACATAGTATTAAAATCATAAAGGCTACTTCATGCATCAATTTTTTCTTAGGCTAATTACTGAGTGGCATACAGTTAGAAAGTCCTGAGAACAATCAGTTGATTGCGTAACCTCTTAAGTCTGACATGGTAATCATCCTCAAATGTAAGTATTTAATGCTCACCATGGGAAAGACTGAGTGATTAGGTGAGATGGCATTCCAAATACAAATACTGGTTACTGAGGTTTGACTGAGTGAAACATTTTAAAGGTTTAGAACTCCTGCCCATGGAATCAACTTCTCTGAACTTGTCAGAATTGTACATTGTGTATCATGTAAATTAAATGGACAGAAAATAAAATAATAATAATAATAATAATAATAAAAGCACTGTTTTTGTCAGAGCAATGACATGCAAAAACTAAAGTGATTTTGTGATGTTTGTCTCTTGAAAACACTATTTTATAGGTGACAATGTGTGTTAAACATAATAAACTAAAATCTACTTTTGTGTGAAAAAGCTGCCAACACACTCACCATTACTTTAGTAAATTTGGTGGAAACATTTTTTGAAGTGAAAACACCTACACATGTGGTAATGACACTCCTATGACATCCTCTGTAACAGTTATGTCATTTACCTTTAGGTGCGTAGTCATTCTCTTTGTATTGTTTCAGTCAGATACTTCAACAGCTTTACCACAAACTGTGACTTCATTGACTTGGAAAATTATCTTCTGAACTGGAAAGATCATACGTGTAACTGATTCATATGGTTAAAAAAATTACTTGTTTTGCCATTTACTGACATTTTTTTTATGTGTATTGTAGTCTTTTAGATGGCATTACTTTTAGTTGTATTACCATTACAGGTACAAGGCAACACAATCAAATGATAAGGGAAGGGTATGTGTATTTTTAGCCTTTTAAAGGCTATTTTTTTGTATTTATTACAAAGACATTAAAGGAATCTATCTTCCTACTGTATATACAGATGAACATATATGCAGTTGTTGGTTCCATATTGAAGCTGTGAACACTTTGAACTCATGGAGAAAAATTAATACCTGGAGTATTAAGGACAAAACCTAGCTGATTACCCTGAAGATTCTTTGTGTAGTCGATTGAAGTAATAGTAAACAGTCATCAGTGTTCTTGTGATGGGAGTAAAAATCAGTTGCAGATGAGTTAAGAGTTACATTTTTTGAATAATGTAAAGACAGCCGTTATAACAGGTGCCAATAATTAAAGGCAAATAAAGTTCAGTATCATTATTTTCTTACAGATGGTGTTAAACAAAAGGTTTATACTTATCTTCTTATAGTGCTCAGTGGTTTACATTGCATTAATATGTGTAGCTGTATGTGTTTAATTACATATGCATTCACAGAATTACTTATAAATCTCTTCTCATATGGTTGAGGTTCTTAAGAGTTTCTCCACTTCACCATTAATGATGTTAAAATGTCAAGTGTGTTGGCATCTGATATAAAGGGCAAATGTGTCCTAGAAGGTCAAAGTGACACAGTTTAAATAACAGATGACACACAACAATGTCAGAAAAACCTCCAATAACCTTTGCCTAACTGGTGGTATCTGCGGATCAGAATAGCTGTTGACAGTCGGTCTTGGGTGGGTGTCTGTCTAACCATCCACACTGTGACCCTGCTGAGATGTGCTCAAGCAGAAAAATGAAACTGCAAATAAAAGGGGCTCAGTGTATCACGTTCATTGCAGTATGTTTCAGATTTAATGACACAAAATCCTTAAATCGACCGTAAGAACTAAAAGAACACACAGGAAAAATATGTGTAGTTACAAATCACTTAGGCTGTGTTCCAAATCACACACTCCCCGTAGTGCACTTCCTTTCATACACTATGAACACTACACACTACATGGATAGTGTACGAATTTTTAACGAACAGTGTAGTTCCGAATGAAAACACTCTTCGTCCGCACTTACCGGAAATGACAATCGCGCTGTCAAAATATCTCGATCGCCCGCCAAAATACCGACCAGCTTTGAAAAAAATGGACACCGGCATTTTGCTACTTTTGTTTTTTTTTATAAGCCCTTTCCTCCAGAAGGCATGTACTGCCGGTATCACTGTATCCACCTCTGCCAGTGTTTCAGCCGCCATGTTTTCAAATCTTTCAAGAATGGTGGTGGCCCCTCCTCTTCCGTTACGTTTCAAAAATGGCGTCCAGTGAGTGCGAGAAGTGTCCATTGCTCCACACTTTGAATTTTGACAGTTAGAAGTGCACCACTTACAGCGCACTTCGTTTGCTACTCTTGCAATTGGAACAGCACTATACCCTCAACTGAAGCACTCAAGTGCACAAGTGCGTGATTTGGAACACAGCCTTATATTTCATATTAGCAAAACAAGTATACGAATAAGCTTAACTAACACCTAGCAAGAAACGTTAGCTTTCAGGGTAATATAAAAATAATGTGTTATGCATCTGTTTTATTATGTAGCCCTGTAGAGGGTATGCTCTACTTAGTTTTGTTGTATAGCTATTGCACAATGACAATAAACGTATTATTTTATTCTAACAAGACATGTTTATAGCCCAATACCTGAACAAAGAATTTTATTCCTTAAGAAGACAAACTGTGTAAATAGTCGAACACAAACTCAAATGAGTAAATGGAGGGTGGGTTAGGCTTCTGCTGCAGTCTGAATACTTGCCAGAGTCTGAGTGGTTTCATCTCTATAAGCAGCTTGTTCCACTTCACTGCCACTGAGTTAAGAGGAAATGACTTTCTTTTTCGTGCCTGTGTCATACCTGCAAAATAACAACAATGAAATGTGCAATGAGAATCATTACAAGTTTAGTGGAATAAAGTATTTGTGAGCTGTAGTAGGATACAAACAAATACAGGCTCAAGTACCAGAAAAAAAATGTCTTCAACCTTTGTTCTTACACCAGAGGGAGAGAGAGAGAGAGAAAGAAACAGACAGAAAGAGAGAGAGAGAGGACATACATTTTCTAAACTCCATTCCAAGTCTTTCAGAAATATGCTGACAATTCTTGAATAATTTAATTGAAACATAAACCAGTGATGCAGCATATTTGTGGATGTATCTGGTCAGACAATTTTAATTTGGTATCAAATGTAACAGCACGAACATAAACAGCCTGACTGAAAAGACATTCTGCTACCTCTTACTCGCCATAAAACTCTGGATATAAACCATCAACAGAGAAAAAGGAATGTCATTTTCCATAGTCAGTGTTGAGCACATACACAGCACAGTGAGTATAAAATAAATCAATGAATACAATATACAATTAAACTGGCATTCACTGTAGTTTATGTCCTCATGCTGCACTGACCCAAATAGACTTTATTGACCTTACCCTGAGCTGGACAGTGAACATTAAAGCTGGACTATCAAAACCCAAGTGTGAAGATGTAAAACACCTTAAATGCCTAACCTGGAACAACCGCCATATTTAATTCACATGACTGGTGAGAGCAGCTTCAGTGAACAAAGAAGAACAGGTTTTACTCCAATAGAAGTCTGTTTAAGCTACATATGACTGTGGTAGAAGTGATTTAATTGTGTAAACACTACAGCTGTAAGAAAATATTGGTTCTGCAATATATCAACATTTGTATTTACTAATATTTTATCAATATTAAAGTAATGTATTGATATTTTTAGGTATTTATTCAAATGAAAATACAGCATTTAATTTTTCTTTTTTTTTTTTTGTTTTTCAATTTACTGTTATTTAATGCTGTCTTATTAAATAATGGTTATTTAAAGAGTCCTAAAAGCACATTTTGTGTTTGAAAAGCAGATGTTAGTTCCTTTGTTAAGGATTGTACAAAAATGCTGTTAGTATGTTAGGTATATGAACATTTCAGCAAAATCTTAAACTGTAATATCTGCAAATTGTAATTTAAGTTTTAACAGGATATTTTTGTGATCATGTATTAGATCCTGTTCTGATCAAATAAAAATGTGTTTAGTGCATATTTCTGATGTAATACAATTCTTACAGGAAATAACAATCATTAAAAAATAAACAAACAAACATTTTTATTAACATTATCATGATATATCGTGATATATTGTATTGTGATATTAGTATTGATTTATATCGTATCTACAGATTTTTGCTGGTACACACCCCTCGTAAACACTGTCTCAAACATGTGGTCTAGGGGCCACATATGGCCGCATCTTTCCACAGTAAATACAGAACATCCAAATGGGTTATTATATCTGATGACCATGAAAAGATGACTGTATTTTACAACTATTATCTGTAATTTACATGTACCGATAAAATATTTACATGTACTGATAAACTGTCAAACATCAAATGTTTTAGATCAGTAGATGTAGATTTGGTCAGTAATGGATGTTTGGGTCTTTATGGGTTAATTGGAAATGGAATAATGCAACGGTTTTTTTTTCGTATTAATCAGCTAAATGTAATTAGGGCAGCAATCATTGTGGTATATCTATTGTCGCAGCTAATGAATCATTCACAGCTGTAAAGATAAAATTCACAGCAGACTTGAATTCCTTGTGGACAGTCCATTTCAGCACCAACCTTGTCTAAAACTGTACCCACTATCACCTCTAATGCTCTGGAGTTTTTGGTAACCAATTAATTTCCCTTGTCTGATGTAGTGTGCTTCAGTATTTATCTATACCTCCTCAAAGAAACTTTCAAATGTTAAGGGTTTTACCAGACACACAGTAAATTTAGCAGATGTCAGTTAACTCATAAGGACCCAGTGTGATTTTTGTGTCAGTTTCCATATGAATTGTTCTCTCTATTTAACCTCTCTTAAGCGATTTATCAGCATTCATTATAATAATATTCCCTGAATTTTGATGTTTTTTTGGTAAAAAAATTATCTATTTTCCCATGTTTTATTAGCTGATCATGGAAATGTTCATAAAAGCAGAAAGCAAAGTCAGGTTATTATATCAACACAGACGAAAAGTGACATAAAATGTATCATTGATTGAACATAAACCCAGTATGCCCATCGACTGCCGTTGATCCACCTCAATTAGCTTTACTGGTGAATCAATGTTGTTGAAGATGATGTGTTTCCATGGTAACTACACAGCCTCTGAATGTCTAAATGGGTCATATATGATGGCCTTTGTTGTGGAATTTTCAATCACTACGAGAAGAGAAAACTTTTAAGTCAAAATACTCATTTACTGATTACGGCAATTAGACAATCAGGAATTTCTGTGACTGCTGGCAGAGAGAACGAGCACAGAAAAAGCTGTGTTCAGAATGTTCTCCCCAATTCAGGAAAAACATAACCCCCAGCTTCCCTTGTGATTCATGTCAGAAAACAAATACACAAAATAACCCAGACTAACCCCACCGCTGGTGTCATGATGTTTTACAAATAAGACAGGGGCATCTTTTATCTTACCTATATTATGTGGCTAAGTTAAACTAAAGAGACAATATAGTCCAAGACCTGATTCATGCTAATGTTAGCTTATGTGGCTAAGTTAAACTAAAGAGACCATATAGCAAAATATGTTTTTGGAGGCTAAAGCACTTCTCTCCACTTACAAAGGAAACAATTACTTTTAAGATGCTATACTGTTAATATTGATTCATATGGTATATGTTATAAAATATGCTAAATTTTCATTACAACTTGAAAAAATGACAAACTGCATTTTACACTAATTTATATGTAGTTACATAATAATTAGTGCATAAAGAGTTTAAATCAGTTGGTGCTTTTGTTTTTATGGGTTAAAGCTGAAGTTGGAACTCTACACAAGTTTTTGACATATTTGCTGAAACTGTAAGAATTAAAAATGGGAGGGGGAGGTGAGGATTTTCCTACTTCTCCTGGAGCCTGTGCTGTTTTGTTTTTTTTTTTTCTTGTAAAAATCCTCTGTATCTGGCACTCAACAACCAATCCAATCCTGTTGGGCTATGTGCAAACTGTCAATCACTGCTCATGCAAAGGCTTTGCTGCCTCCCTGTGCATTTTTGGCACTGTGTCTTCAATGAAAAAAATAAGTATTGGCAATGAAAAACTGCTCGTCTACGCATTCAATAACAACAGTGTTCACTGTAAAGACAAAAAACTATACGATTAACACTAAAGATTTGGAGTGATGTTGTAGTTCTGTTGTAGTTCATTTATTTCAAATAAACAATCACACTCAGCTAATATAAAAACATATACAAGAAAAACAAAAACAACACATAACAAAACATGGCTTTGTTTGCATATTCGAAAGGTGTAGTCGAGTGAATGCAGAGGCTTGATATTATGTTACTGCATTCTGCTGTTCAGGTAATTAGACACTGCTGCATGATTTTAGTGTGGTTTGATTTGTGATAAATGTAATTATAGAGCCCAGAGACTGTATAGTACATATCTAATGCCAGTGGGATGTTGCAGTCAAGTTAATGTGGAGCTGATTTGATGAAAAAGATCCATTGTTTTGCTGAATATTGCCTGAAACAGTGAAACACAAAGCCATTCTATGAAGCTTGTCCTGGTATTTATGTACGAGTGTTTCCAGAAATATCTTCGTCAGTAAATGTCTATAGTGTTTGGAGTAACACATTATAAAAGTAATGAATAAATGTTTTTAAGTATCTGCTTCAGACATCAAATGTGCTAAATATTACATACTTCAATAAGATGAATGACAAACAACTGGTAAAAATTCATAAATTAACAGGAACTCACAGCAATTAGTGAGTACACTTCGGTGTTGAAAAGATTGTATATATATATATATATATATATATATATATATATATATGAGTGGCCAAAAAAACACTATATAATTCAAATCCATTATTATTTATTTTTATAATTTCTTAGTCATGACAAAACACAATGCATTACAATTCTGACACAATACTATTTTAAGGCAAATTATGACATTTAAATGACAGTAACAAGTAATCTATAATCGATTACAATCTGCGATAAAGTTGCACAACAATATTTATTACTCAGTGACCAGTTGAGTACAGTTTTGGTAAATGTTTCACTTACATAATGCATGACTCTTGTTTTTGATTTACTGCTTTTTTTTTTTTTTTTAACCCTCCACTGCAAATATGTATTTCAGCCCTTTTGATTATGTGTTGTGGAAAAATATGATTGCAGGAATTTATTTAGATTACTTTGACTCTGTTTTGCTCCAACTTTCTAATTAATTTATTGGTGCCTTGTTCATCAGTACTGGAACTAGGAAAAGTCACTGTAATGTATTAAATCACAATCCAGCTCCATCTGGTGAGGCTAAAAGCTCATTTTAATTAAAAAATATTTAAAAAGGACTGTCCTTTTTCGCCTCAAGACAGACATCCATAAAACAATCTGTCTGATCTAATTGGTTCCGCTCTCTCCACAGGCCAGTCATCACTGCCGCTGCTTCACCATGAATCAACAGTCAAATCCTTCAGAACAAACTTGATGCAGAATTAACATTTACATAATGTATGGGTAAGTATGATTACTTCTCAATCCTTCTACTTCTTCCTTTTTTCTTTCTATGCATATAAAGTTTGACAGTAGCATTATTATTTAAATTGTGAGAAGTTTCTTCGACTTTGACAGTGAAGTATTATCGCAACACATGAACTAATCCCAATGAAAATATAAATGATCTTTATCTGCTTTACCCATGTGGAACCTGTGCTACTTTTGTGCCAGGTTTTTCTCTCTGCGTAACCTGCCTTAAATGATATATTACTATTTTTAGCATCCATCATCGTCCACAATTCACTGAAATCGCATCTCCTCCCTCAGTTCTCAATGGATTTCAATTCTGATTGATTCATTAGTTAGATCTAAGCATTAGGCACAAAACTTATGTTTATTGTTTCAGTCTGACACTAAAATCGTTTCTCATTCCTCAATTCTCAATTAATTTCAATTCTGATTTTATGATCAATTGAATCCCTCCCTTTTGTTGATAGTAAGACATCACAGCTCTGAGGTCTGTATGAGCACAAGGCCACTGGTACTATCCTTTTTAAAATCATATAATCCTCTCTATTTTTCATATTTCACTTTAAATTATGTATTTTCCTACATATGTATAATTTAGATCAGAGGTGTCAAACTCTGGTTCCCTCTTCCACATGATTCAGTTTAACCCTTTAACTCCTGAGACTTTAGCAGTTCCATAGTAGAAAAAAAACTACAAAAGCACTCTGAGAGCGCAGACCTCCGCCAAGGTAGACACCCCCCACACCCCCAGATCACCACCAAAATGAAATCAGTTCTTCCTGTTCACATTTCCAACATATCCTTAAAATTTCAGCAAAATCCGCCCATACATTTTCGAGTTATGTTGAACACAGACAGACAAACAAACAGATAAACGCCAGCAAAAACATAACCTCCTTGGCGGAGGTAATAATAAAATATGAAATAAAGTGAACAAAAACGGCCAAAATCATCGATGAAATGAACAAAAATGAATAATAAACTCACAAAATAATTAGTAACATGAACAAAGTAAGACACAAATGGAACAAAATTAAAGAAAAAAAAAAAACTAAATAAAAAATAAAGTACGGAAAAATAAACAAAATGAGCAACAAAATTAACAAAAGCTAATAAATATTTACAAAATTATAAATAACATGGAAAAAATTGCAAAAAAAAAAAGAAGTACTCTTGTTTTAATTTTGCCTTTTTCTAAATTAGTTCCCTATTAACACCCGCTTCATGAACAAAACTCAGTAAAAACAGAGTAAAAAAAACAACGGTTGAAATTTTCTGAATATTTAAACTAAACCATCCATTCAGAAGGCATCAAGGTTAATAATCAGCTCCTCATCATCATCTCTGCAGAAGACTGATGATGATGGAGTGGCTTCCAGGTGTGATGGATGAGGGAAACATCTAAAACATGCAGGACATTGATCCTCGAGGACCGCAGTTTGACACCCCTGATTTAGATGTTTTGGATGATCTGGAGAAAATGCAATATTTTCATCAAAATATATCACTAACTGATCATAAATAAAGTGTGTCCATGCACTGTCATTGATCCATCTCCATGGGTTTTATTATTGAATAAAGGTTATAAAAGATAATGTGTTTCCATGGTAACCATAGAGTCTCTGAATGGGTCGTATGTGATGACCATGAAAATATGAAATCTACATTTTCTGCCAATTCTTTACATGTATTGATAGAATTAATGATTCAATATGTTAGAAATATTTTAAACCAATAGATGTTTTTAATCATGAATGTTTGGGTCATTATTGGTTAATTATGCAATTAGTACAGTATACACTGTGCTGCAGAGTGAATTGGGACGTCACATATATCTGAAAGCAATCTGCAGATATAAAAAAAAGTAATTGAAATAACATTTTAATGCACTGTATATTGAATGGCAATGGAAGCGTTTATATTATTGATGGAAAAAATGACTATCTATGCTGTGTTATTTATCCTGACACTGTGTTGATTAGTCTGACAGAAGTGGAATTGTTAAGCTCTTTGTATGAAGAAGATCATATTCTCACCCTGGCATGTCATCATGTATGTTAAATATCATCCTGTGTGTAAACTGGTATCATTGACATGTGTGTACTACATGCAATAACCTCCTGACATAACTTACTGTATAGGCATGAAGGTGCTTTCCTTTTCGACTCTTCATACCTTGACTCTCTCTGATGGCTGAGTGAGCTGTGATCTGTGCACAAATAAACCCTGAGCATTTCTTCTGAACATGAAAGTAGTGCAATTACAGAAAAGAAAAAACACCAAACAGAAACTTGACATGACACGCACCCAGAGGATCACACTATTGTGCAGCAAACTAACTATTCTGAAAGGTTACCCTACAGTCCAATACTCATTTTTGATAGTCCACCTGCTTCAAGACCCCAAGGAAAGTGTAACATAGATAAAGATTACTGTCATAAATATAAGGGTTGAATCTGTTTGTGGAGACAGAGGGTCAGAGTGGAATATTACACTGGTCTACAAGTAAAATGCTTCCAGAATAAAACCAATGATAAAGAAAACTCAAGGTTTAAATGCTGGTTGGTTCACGTTTCCAAGATAAGTCTGGGGCCAAAATGTACAATTCTTACAATTAACAAGTGAATAGGTTTTAGCCCAAAGGAATATTCTGCCCTACAAAACAAAAAGGCAGTAACTGCATTTTTTGGTGAAAATTAGTTATTTTGTGTTTTGCAACATTCAAATCATTCTTTGTTATGTAATAGCATATCTCATCTCAAATGTCTGTCGTTTTGGAGAAAATTGATGGGCGTTTGTACAGTAACTGCAAAAAGTTTGAGTAAAACTAAGTAAAAATATAGTAAAGACCATTACTGTGTGGTTACCAATGTCCATTTAGGACCCTGCACCAATAGTTTACAGTGAATCACTGTATTAGACTCAAACAGATTATGTAATTACTGTATTTTCCACACTATAAGGTGCATTGGACTATAAGGCGCACTGTCAATGAGTGTTTTTTTTTAATGGTTTTTCATATATAAGGTGCATTAAGTTCAGTCAAAATGATGATCTAAAAAGTCAAAATCATGATAAAAAGGCAAAATTATGACATTAAAAAGGTAAAATGATGATCTAAAAAGTCAAAATTATGACATTAAAAAGGTAAAATGATGATCTAAAAAGGCAAAATTATGACATTAAAAAGGTAAAATGATGAGCTAAAAATTCAAAATCATGATAAAAAGTCAACATTATGAGATAAAAAGTCAAAATTCCTAGTCACTAAGCACTACCAGAATTAATCCATATATAAAAATACATGGGGGGAAAAAATTATGTAGGAAAGGCTACAGTAGATGTTGAGGAAAAACTCATTTGTCAGTAGGTACAAAACCAGTTCTAGGTCTTTAAGGGTAAAACTATTACATTTGCCAGTGATATTCATTGATGGAATAGATTTTGAATGTGCCAGAGGTCACCAATATTAAGCTATTTTTACCAGTTTGCTATTTTTTATTTACCCGCCCCCCCAAATACCCTAGAAACTGTATGGCATCCATACATAAAATTAGAACAGCATATGCTCCAACTTCAGGCATTTAGGGACATACATGCTGACTTGTGGGCAGATGGAATAAATAATATATTCATGAAAACGCATATTAACTGTCAAAGTGACTTTTTATGACATATTTTGGTAACATTAAGCCTCCTTCCATATATACATCCATCAATAACCTATTTGTTTGCTGACACAGTGTTGCCATAAACCGAATTGGCTACATGTACAGTGTGAGGGGGATGTTTGGAGCACAGGAATGGATGTTGTTGCATCACAAACATTTTAAAAACATATAAACACACTGTGTGAGGTTTCAATGTGCTCCTATTGTTGGTGTGAAATGCATTTTAGCAGACACTTAAAACAGAGGACAGCCCCTCAGCTCAATACAAACTGTTAAATCCTACATATAATAGATGTAATGTTGGCACCAGTGTCATAGTTACCCCCGCCAAGGAGGTATTATATTCAAGTCGCTTTGTCTGTCAGCAGGATTACGCAAAAAGTTCTGACCCAATTTTGATTAAACTTTCAGGAATGATAGACAATGGTTCAAGGAAGAACTCATTAGATTTTGAGCAATGAAGGTCAAAGGTCAAGGTCACACTAAAGGTCAACACCTAAAACACATCGGTGGTAATATCTCAGGTCTGCTGTCTCTGACTGCCTTGTTCTAGGTTAGTTTACAGAGGGAACACGTACTTTAATATCAACAGGTTGACTTTTATTGACAACTTACAACAGTATTAGTGCTACACAGAGGGTGGCTATTTCTTAGTTTGTGGGCTGTGGCTTTGAAGCCTTGGATTTGGCCTTTTGTCTGTCACCATCTTGTTTTTTGGGTCCCCCAGGTGACCATATTTATATATGTATATTCATATAGCCCAAGACCTGATTCATGCTAATGTTAGCTGATGTGGCTAAGTTAAACAAAAGAGACCATATATCCCCAAGACCTGATTCATGCTAATGTTAGCTTATGTGGCTAAGTTAAACTAAAGAGACCATATAGCCCACGACCTGATTCAAGCTAATGTTAGCTTATCTGGCTAAGTTAAACGAAAGAGACCATATATCCCCAAGACCTGATACATGCTAATATTAGCTTATGTGGCTAAGTTAAACTAAAGAGACCATATAGCTCACGACCTGATTCAAGCTAATGTCAGCTTATCTGGCTAAGTTAAACGAAAGAGATCATATATCCCCAAGACCTGATACATGCTAATGTTAGCTTATGTGCCTAAGTTAAACTAAAGAGACCATGTAGCAAAAGACCTTGATTCATGCTAATGTTAGCTTATTGGGCTAAGTTAAAGTAAAGAGACCATATATCCCAAGACCTGATTCATGCTAATGTTAGCTTAGGTGGCTAAGTTAAACTAAAGAGACCATGTAGCAAAAGACCTTGATTCATGCTAATGTTAGCTTATTGGGCTAAGTTAAAGTAAAGAGACCATATATCCCAAGACCTGATTCATGCTAATATTAGCTTATGTGGCTAAGTTAAAGTAAAGAGACCATATATCCCCAAGACCTGATACATGCTAATATTAGCTTATGTGGCATTACATACATATACATTTAGGGTGTACAGTGAATGCATATTGTCACTCAACCTGACATTTACATTTATACCAAATATAGTCTAATGCTGTTCCTCCACATGTGCCTGTATGTTTATTATACTAGCTGAGGTCACATGGAATATTTGACATAAGAGAATAATCTTTAGTGTATTCAAAGGTTGTTTTTTTGTTTGTTTGTTTGTTTGTTTGTTTAAATAACTCATTATTCAAGTTATTATTATTATTATTATTTCAGCTTAAGGCTCATGTCCAAATTTGATCACTTCCAGCTTCATCAAACTGAGACAGCACCGGCCAATTGTCAAACATCATCACTGTAGAACACCAGCCAACAAACTAACATCACTGTTACTATATCAATTTATTTTACACTGTCCTTTTACAAAGTACTTTCCAAATTATAGCATCCCACCTTGGCCTTTGTCAACTGAAAGCATCTTTAAAGATAGCAACTTTAAAGATAGCAACTTTAAAGATATAATAATACATATTTCAGAAGCCATGTGGCAGAAGTAGAAGGTCATCCAATTTCTAGCACAGTGGACAAATTGGAGAGAATGTTGAAGTGTGTAAGTCTGCAGTATATGGACATAACTGGTTGGTATGATTTTCCATACAGTGGATAATGTAAGCAGAACAGAACAATAAACTTTGCTGCCTTCTCCATATTCAGTACATCAGGGACAAGGCTGGCATGAATATATCTTTGCCTAGTGCATTTGGTTTTCCAATTTGAAGGCCAGTAGTTAAACCTTGGATATTTGTTCTAATGCCACGGGTTTCTTATTCAAAGACAGAATGGATCTCACACTTCTGGCAACATAATATACAAAATACATGACAATGTTATGGGGAAGAATCCTGATCTACAATATTAATTAACCCGCCCCCACCCACCCTCCACACACACACACACACACCCTCATATAACAAGTACTATCTCGGGAATGGTTTAATCCTTTAACCTCTGATGTGACAGTAGTGACACGTTCTGGATTTCAGATTGATTTTAAACACTCATAAATATTCAACTGTTTGTTCAATAGTTACCCTTCCAGTCTTTCTGATAGAATATACCCTCTTCTTTCCATAATTAAATGGAAGTCTCTGAATTATGACTCTAATTATGATTTTAAAGTCAATCTGTCTTTTTCGATTGCTCTGTCATGGAAAGAAAAAATGGGCAAACCGAGCATTGTAAAATGGCTCAAAGAACTGTCTTAATGTGTACCACTAGAAAAAGAATACATACGCTTTAAAAGACAAACAACACATTTTTGAAAAGGCGTGGAGCCACTTCATTAACTATATGAAGAATGAGGATTTGTCTGAATTGCTGCAGGTTTATGGACCTTCAGAATTACTCCTTGTACACATCTACAACCACGTGCTGTATTCTGACAAGATTATTCAATATCTGGAAAGACTCTCTATAGACTCAACCATTGTTTCTGAATCTACCTTTTTCTTTGTTTTTCTGTTTATGTGATTTTTTTTATGTACAACATGTAAAAAAAAAAAATAAAAAAATAAGCATATTAAAAAAACAGTCAGCACGGTGGTGCAGTGGTTAGCACTCATGCCTCACAGCGAGAAGGTCCCTGGTTCAATTCCCACACCAGAGCTTTCTTCATGGACTTTGCATGTTCTATGTCTGCGTGGGTTTTCTCCAGGTACTCCACTTTCCTCCCACCATCCAAACACATGCACTGATAGGTTAATTAGTTAATCTAAATTGTCCATAGGTGTGAATGTGAGACTGATTGTTTGTTTATATATGTTCAGCCCTGAGATGAACTGGAGACTCATACAGGGTGTATCCCACCTTCACCCATTGTAGCTGAATTAGGCCCCAAGTGACCCTAGTGAGGATAAAGTGGGTTCAGATGATGAGACGAGATGTTAAAAAAAAAAAAAATCTGTATTTTTCAGAATTCTGACTGTTTTTTCTAAAGAATTCTGACCTTTTCTTCTTAGACCCCCCCCCCCCTCATAATTGTGACTTTAATTTGAATTGTAAAGTGAGTAATCTCTTTTTTTCTTCAGAATTTGGCCTTTTCTTTTTGCATATTTTCACCTCTTTTTTTTCTTCTTCAGAATTCTGACTTCAGTCTCAAAGTCCGACAACCCCCCGTCCCCCCCGTTTTTCCGTAACAAAAACCTCATAATTATGATGCATATGAGCCACATCAGGTTGTTGACTGTGTGGTTTTGTACCTTCAACCACTTGTGTTCATTAATACGACCAATAGTTGAGGTAATTGACTCGAAGTTCTGACATATTTTCACTATAGACTAAAACTGCTGCTCCTGACAAACTTATGCTGTAATTGGAGAAATGTTCATTGGAAGTCTTAACCCTACAAGTGCAAATGTCATGACATAACTAGTTATAGACAAAAGACTAATTAAGATGGAATTAAAAATGGTTGCACTCAATTTTTGCCAAAATGAATATAAATATAGCTTTGCAGCATCTGGAGGCTTCATATTCAAACATTTTGAACTATTAGGAGCTAAATACACAAGTAAATGAAGAGTAATAAAAGTGGGTTTAGCAAAATATGACAACTTTATCAGAATGGTGCAAAATTTGGTAAGAAAAATAAAATGTGCCCACTTGCATTGGAAGTGAATAAAAAAGTAATTCCTGTCAGAACCATTTCTCACTCTAATAGAAGGATTATTCAAGGATTCATTTACATAAAGCTACGTCATCCAAGTTCACCTGAGGACAGTTTCAATGTCTAGGATCCTACCAACTGAGTACTTCCTTTGTAGAATCTTCAATCATACATCCATGGCTCAGCACTGTTTAGATACCCCAAATCCTCTTTGCAAGTCATGTTAGTAAATGGATACGAGCTTTATTTAGGAGATTTATTTGCAGTTGTCATCTAGAAATCCTCAAAGAGGAAAGAGCAGATCACTTTGCCAGTGTAAAATACATTTGAATACAATTACCAGGCAATTTTATTAAGCATAATGGCGAGGCGAGGTCATTTAGGTTTTTTCTTTTGTCATTCATATCCACTTGTTAGGCTTAGAAATAAATAAATGGAACATCCAGAGGAAATTAATTCATAAAACATGTATATATTGAGAAAATAAATGCATCACATCACTATAACTGCATCCTTTCTTTTATTATGAGTAAGCAGAGAAGGACTCTTGTCTAGTTTTTGAAGGAAGTGACAACCAATGAAGGATCCTTGAGTTCAGATGTTCTCAGGGATTTTCACCTCATCTGTTTTTTGTTTTTTTTCTGGCCACACCTGCTTTTCATCTGCCATTAAATCACTATTTAAATTCCTGTAACCTGTTTGCTTGTTTTATTTTCTTCACAAACGATATCCATCTTGTGTTATTACCCCACCCCATATAGAGGAGGCAAAGGGCTGTTGTACCAAATTGTGTTTATAAATTACCAGTGACCCAGACTATATCTCTTTACATTTTGGGAAAAGGAGGTCAAAGTTAAATTTACCCCATTCACATACACTGCCCATCAAAAACCAAAATAAACATTGCATATGCAGTATTTGAATGTACCACCTTTAGTTTGGATTACAGGAGACATTTACTTTGACTTTTTTTGCCACATAATGCTTATGTAGTGTCACAATAAAGTTTATTGTATTTTTTTCCATCCATAGTTGCATTCATTTTTGATAATTGATGATGATGATGACGAATCAGACTGCTGTATCAACTCTTCTTCATCCAAAATTAGAGTCTGGAATTTTTAAAGGCTAATTTCTTTGATGTGAAAATGATGTTTCCTGGTCCCTGAAGTATTCTCTCACAAGTCTGATGACCCTGATCAATCCTGGTGGTGTCCAATCTGTTAAACATTACAGACATGAGAGGACACTTACTGTGTCAGTTAGATTAAGTAACTTGTTCTAGCTGAAACATGATTAACCAATTTTGTATTTACCTATGGACTGTTTTAATCTGCACTCTTATTTTGAAAACAAACTGCATCCCTATCAATGGTATTTTTCCCCTTTGTGGATACAGTGCTATTCTTATGCATACTTTGTTTTAATACTACCTTATATTATACCTTGTATTGAGATGAAGCAGGATGTTGTGAACTTACGACATATCCAGTCATAATGTCTGCAAATTGTGTGAATTAGAGAGTTTTGTTTGTCGCGTCCGAATGCGCCACACAATAACACAGAGGTACGGGGTCCACAGATAATACTTATCCCATATGAATAGGGTCTTAGTGGATAATTTCAACTTTTTATAACCAATTTATGGACTAGTAAAATATGATTGTCCAATATAACTGTCTTTACCAAACCATAAAACCATTGGCATTTATCTGCTGTAGGATACATTCTTACTGAGTACAGGGGTGTCAAACTGCCATCCTTGAGGGCCAGTATCCTGCATGCTTTAGGCCAGTGGTCCCCAACCTCCGGGCCATGGACTGGTAGCGGTCTGTGGATCAATTGGTACCGGGCTGCCGACTGCCTAATAATTAATTATTTCTCTTGTATTTATTATCAGTCTGAACAATCTTTTATTTTGAAAAATGACCAGATTCTCTTGGTTACACCTCTGTCACTTGAATGGCAAAAATGTAACCCACATGTTAGCAGAATAAGTAAAAAACAGATGTCTTTAGAATGTTTCTTTTGAAAGAGGTAAATGCCACTGAAGAGACAGAAGAAGAGCCTCCAACTTCCAAGAAAAGGAAAGCTTTTAACAGACAATACCAGGAGTTGGACTTGGATTTATGGTGACAGGTGATTCCCACAGACCAAGCACGCTCTGTATAATTTGCGATGACTGATATAAACAAGGGTGGGGACCACCGCTTTAGGCTACGTTTACACGGTGACTATGAAAACAGAAGACGCAAAAGTAACATCTCGTCTTCAACTTTTCATCTGTATTTAGATGAGCGTTTTCAGGAGCAAATCTTTGTTTATATGAAGACACACCAGTGGGCGAAATTCGATTGGATATGTATGTCAGGCCAACGTAGGTAATTGTACACCCATGTCTGTCTGGCTATGGTACGAGTATAAATTCTGTACAATTGCTGAAACAACTATTGTCATATTTTCACTTGGAACCTTCGGTACTTTCTGTTGTAGCCCAAACATTAGCACACGTGCTACAGCTGCTCTTACACCTATCATTATGGTTTAATCAGCTCAGCCTTACTGGGATGCTGGACCTTAACTGTTGGTATCCAATTTATTGTGTCAACATTTGCTGGAGCTGATAGAGCAGCTTGAAGTAAAAGTGTATGCCATGTCTTCAAAACTCCCTTATCTGGAAGTGGTCTTCAGATTTTTGCATTTTCAGACCCAATGGCACTGTTGCCATGTCAACAAAAGGCACTTTCGATAAAATATTTTGTCATTTTTAGCCTCATGTACACAGGCCCTTAGATATTTCCCTCTTCCATCACACCTGGAAACCATTACATTATTATCAGGCTTCTACAGAGCATGGTCATGAGTTGATCATTAATTGAACCAGTTTTGCTGGGAGAGGGAAATATCTAAAATATACATGATGCCATCTCTTGAAGACTGCAGTTTGACACTCCTGATTTAGTACAACCCAGTGCTAGTGTTGCTCTGAGCTGTGTTTTGGCAGCAGCATCTACTGAACAAATGCAGCTTTCCACTCCAAGGGGGACTTTGTTGTCTATGGGTCAAAGCACTGCTCTCAGAGTGTTGCTCTGTGGTCCTAAATGGCTCAAGGGGTCTGTTTGTGCTTGTGGAGCTATTCCACTCTTCTCATTAGGGAAAATCCCAGGTGGTTTAAGTTACTCTATGGAGCTTTCTTTCCACTGTCTGCATGCTCACTTAACAAAAGTACATCAACTCTCGTTAGACGTGATCCCCTGGTAAATGATGCTTCAGAATCATACATTGTTTGCCACTACTGCACAAAAATACAGATATGAAAACTACAACAGAAGTAAGAGAAATGCCTCCCTTTATAGTACACTAAATGACATTCTAGATAGTTAACAGAGCAGGATTTCAATAGAGAAAGTTATTCACTCCATGACAATTAGTCTACAACTAAATGTATTTGTGTTCAACCACGACACTGTGGAGGAGCTGATATATCTCTGTAATGGGTTGGAGTCTAGACAGTATTTTCTAGTTGTCAGTTCCCAGTGTCAAGTTCCTCTCCAACAACAAACCTCTTCATCACTTTGTTGAGTCTGCGAGTGTTAAATTTGTTGGTGTCTGCCAGCTTTATTCCACAGTACACAACAGTAAAGAATATGATGTTGACCACCACAAACTCGCTGCGTAATGCAGACTCTGAACAGCCAGTTGACATCGGCAACATGTGCAACTCACTTTGGTTCTACTTTTAAACCTTTTGTTTTTCTCACCGAGGCAGAGTGACAACCACCATTAAGAGCTGCTCTCTCTCTTCATATATTTAAAGCCAAGAATTTCACTCTTATTTATGTGCGGCACCAATATTTTTTTTACTGTCGTCGAGCCAAAAAATAATAACACAAGATTCTTAGTGAGACTGTGATCAACAAGACCAGCTCAAAGTTTGTGTTGTGACCATAGTGTTTTTTAAAGACCAGTTAACACGCACATTATGTTAAAGGTGAGGTCCAAGGTATTGCTTATCGTGGAAATTAGCCTCTCTCTCTCTCTCTCTCTCTCTCTCTCTCTTTATATATTTCCACAATAAACCCCTGACTATTACATGACTGGAGAATGAACATTGGTTGATGCTGATTCTCCTTCATCCCAACAGTAAAAAAAAAAGAAAAAGAAAGAAAAAAACAGATGATACAGGGGTTTTCTTCCCACTGAAAGAGGTAAAATAGTCCAATGTCCAAGCTGCACAAATGTTCTTTGATCACAACGTCAGCAGAATGGACCCATCCATCACTACTGACATACATTGAGCCTGTTACCTTTGTTTGTTACTTCTGCAACCCTCTGTCTTTACCTCCAAAGCCTGGATCACTAATAATTTGGTACAGCAACGTCTATGAAGCACATTAAACTGCAGCCATGAATCTCTTTTGTTCTTGAGAAGCAGCATAACCTCATCCATTTTATTTTCCTGCAATCTCACCCTGCCTATAACCACAGAGGAGATTGAGCCTTCCCCCAGATTGTCCATTCTTCTGTAATTGTTTTCTCTTTGTGTTTCACTCCTCATCAGAATCCCCTTTTATCCTTTTCTTTCCAGGTTCCTGAGATTTGCTCGGTTTTTATTCTGTATCAACAGGAATGTCTGGTTTCTCATTTAAACTGCAGGTAGGTTTAAGGTGTAGACTATTGCCAAGACAGTTTACAGTTCTTAGTTGTTTTTTTTAATACAGTTTGTGAGTTAAAATAACATTTAACTGCTTTGATCCTTAACCCTTTATAGTTTACACACAGAAATAATTTGAAATCAACATTTAAGCTTTAGTGTGTTTTTGAAGGACAATACTTTATTACTGTTGTGATTTTTTTCTCCAAATCTTTTATTGTTATATAGAAAATCAAGGTAAATTAACTTAACATATTTTTTCCTTATACCTTTTACGATGACTGTTCTTTCTATTTATAACACATTAGGGTAGAAGGCTGCATTGGCTGAGGGGGAGGGGCGGAAGTGGGCGGAGCTTAAAGCAGCAGAAGGAAAGATTTTTATGATTTTTAGCAGCTTATTTTTTTCAGATTTAACTGTGTTTTAGTGAGGTTTTAACTATGTTTCTGGACTGAGTTATTGTAAATAATTGTAAACAATAACAATAGTGTTGTTTTAGTGTGTTCTGTTGGTGAGTTTTTGTGGAGGTTTGCATTTTTTTCCACTGTTTAACCGCATTTCTCCAGTTTATACAGTTCATTGATGGAATCCAGAAATAACAGAAAAATAAGAAACTGAAAGTCTACTTATATAATCTCATAAAATGTCATTCTTAACATTTACAGTTGATTTTCATAGTAAATCTGATAAAAATTCAAGTCCGTTAGTTTATTTTTATTTTTATAACCCACCATTTTAAACATGTGTTACATATAATAATAATAATAATAATAATAATAATAATAATAATAATAATAATAATAATAATAATAATAATAATAATAATAATAATAATAATAATAATAATAATAATAATAATAATAATAATAATAATACATTTGAATATATTGAAAGTTAGGTGGTTTCTGAAAAAAAGGTTCAAAAGAATCAGCAAAGATGACATTTTCTAATGTTAACTAAATTAATACTGACTCAAACTATGAATTATGAAAGAGCTGCAGCATCTGAAACTAACCACAATGAACATTTGAGGTCATTATATCTGCTATTGAATGGGATTGTCTCACTGTCTCTGTCAACTCACCATGTCTTTTTGTATTAGTAAGTTCTTGTTTTTATTTTTTTAAATCAATTACTGGACATTTCAGGCAAACACACATGGGGTTCTGACCCAGAGGTGGGTCAGAACCCCACAGAACCCCACTGTATTGTACTGTATTGTATGTACACATTGGACCTGAGATTATTGCCTCACTGTCCTCACTGGAACTGTCACTATCTTGTAATGAATGTGGAAATGACTAAATATAACAACAACAAAATCTTCACCAAGAGACAGGGCAACAGTAGCAAGGTGCAAACAGGTTAGCTCCCCTGAGGAAAAATATGACATTTACAATGAGGACCAAACTCCTTTGTCATTTTTAAGTTCACAGCTCTAGACCAGGGAAGGCCATCAAAAACATAATTAAATTCATGAAATACCATCAGATGTGACTACATACTCACCACCACAGGATCTGTTTTTATAAGGCTTGTTATTTACATCCCAAAGGAGGCTTTCAGCAGCGCACTCGCTCCATATGGATGTTGTTTTGCAAGGATGCATTGACTTTAACAAGATGGAGCTGCAAGCAATGAGTGACACAAGTCACAATATGCAGTGTCTCTGCTTGCAATTTCTTTCTTTCCGCAGTTTATTGCTCAACAACAACACTCACAAAAAGTTAACGTTAGAAAAAATGTTGACATCAAGGTGCCACAAAATGCTGTTGCTTATATTTTTGAAACATGAAGCCAGTTAGGAAATACCATAGACTTCTTCACTTTACATTCTTTATATTCCTTATAGTTTGTGCATAATCAAATCTTAATGTATTTCTGGGTTATTCTATTGAAACTGTATAATGTCTGTATAATCAGTTTATCTGTACTCTTGTAATATTAATTCTTATTTATTGAAATGTTATAATGCATACATAATCAGTTTATCTTGTACTTTTGTTCTTTTGTAATTTTGTGCAATCAAATTTTTATGGATTTTTATTATTTCATCCTGTCTTAAAATTGTACTTTAATTTTTAAACCATGTGAAGCACTTTGGGCTACAGTGTTTGTATGAAAGGTGCTATACAAATAAAGATTATTATTATTATTATATTATTATTATTATTATTATTTAATGAAAGACATGGGACAACATGTATTTTTTTTTCTTTTTAAAATGTGCTTGCAAATTTATCATTACATTTCTTTTCAAGAGATTTTTCAAAAATAATTACATTTATATTGACTAGGTTAATGGAGGGCCCACAGTAATGGTTTGAATTGCTTCATATAAATGGAAATTGTACACTGTACTTTTACATTTTATATTCAACCCATTGCCATCAGTATATTCCATTAATCTTCCAAGGACAGAAAATGCTGAATGCTGCACTCAATATTACAATTTGCACCACCTATGTTTTCTTCAACATCTTGTTCATTTTAATGTCTGGTACAACTAAAAGCATATTTATTTGTACAAATATAATAATAACAAAAATAGTTCATAGTAGTTTAACCTCAGAGCTGATATCTATCCATTTTCCATGTTTTCTTGATAATGACCAAAACCATTTCAGTTCTTGCATAAATATCTATGGTACCCTAACCGTGCTAGACCCACCTAGTGTCAGCACATATAAGAGGGCGGGTATAACAAAATGATGCTGCAACGATTCGGAGAGAAACAAGTGGAAACAACCATAGAAGAAGAACAACAATGGGTGGTGACTTAATTTTAGTCGTTAAGCTCCACAATCCACCATTTTGTTTAGTCATTCCTAACTTTCTCCAGACTCCTCTGTGAACGTTCCAGCGTCTAACTACGTCATACTAAAAATTATGCTGATTGGTTGTAGTACCATCTGATTGTATATGGAGGGGTTTGAAACACAACCTTTTAGCCCCGCCTCCCCTGACTATGAAGTGTTCCTAGACCTATACATGTAATAAATACGGATACCACGGCTAGGCTATATCTATGGCACTGTACTGACAAACATAATGGTTCTCTTTCTTTCTTTCTTTCTTTCTGTTTTAGTCACATGATATACACACGGATCAATACTTGATTACATAACTATTGTTTTTGATGACTTTTGAAGGTCTAATAATATTTTCCTGTACAACAAGCAAGAAAAATACAAATGAGTGAAACATGACATAAAAAGAAACTGGCACCTAGATATATATTTCTTAAAATTACAATGATTCTATATTTACATTGTAGTTGCAGTTTGTGGGTAGAATATTAATAACATGTAAAAGAGCCTTTTATTGTTATGACAACGCAACAGAGAAATCTTAAAATGATGAAGATCACTGCGATCACTACAAATACTTAAAATGAGGAAAGATCATGAGCTTGAGCCTAAACGTCAACAGAATACTAGTATAGCAGTAGCCTTATATAGTCTGTCATTAATCATTTTATAGTATATAATCAATGTTGGCACCATTTCCCCATCCTGTATCCAGTTGAACCAAATGAACAGACGTATATATTCTGGGTTTCATTACCTCAGTCACATGTTAATGTAGTGGTCAGGGGCCATATGGCTTTTTCCTGCTGTACTTCATTTGGTCTGCGATTGGATTAAGATCCAACTGGAAAGAAGTTGACATATCCTGATGGAATGGTGGAGCACATCACTAATCTTCATTAAATTTTACATCTTTACAGAGAAGGACATTTTATCTTTGTGCTGCTCTTATGTGGCTTTTCTCTCTTCTTCCTTTATTTGAATTTAACACTCTGGACTTATATAAGATAAAATATATCATGTTATTCTGCTGCCCAAAGATATATTGAGTATATTGGCTTTTTTTTTAGTCTAATCACAGATTATCTTTTACACATCTACATTTTAAAATCAAATGTGATCCATCAGTGTAGACATGTGGTTAAGAATAAAATGGGCTATTAGCGCACATTCATGAATCCTTCACTTCAGTTCCATGTTCCATTCCCTCACAAATTAGGGGAAAACAACAAAACAAAACATAGATGTATGAGATCAACAGCATTGTGGACAACACATGATTGGGAACATCTCAAACAGAGTAATTAACTAAAATGGATATTTACAACATAAGCTGTCTTTCCATTACCCTTGGAGATTCGCAAAATGTAAATAGCACTTTAAAAAATACTTGAATTTCAAAAAAACAATAAAATTTTGATAAAAAAAAAAGTTTTTATGCTTGCATGAGGTGTTTTTTTTTTTTTGATATTCTAATATAATCACAAAAGCGCAATGGAAACACTTTTTTCCACAATTATACATCACAGGATGTGCCGTACATGGTCACATGATCACTTCTCTCGGAGTGAAAATAGTACAATACACATGGACAGACGAGGAGATGGAGATATTTCTGGAAATAATTCAGGAGATAAAAATAACATTTTAGAGACAGCAAACAACAGAGAAATGCAGCGTGATATCAAGACATGGAAAGGTCCATCTTCCAGCAGTGAAATCTGACGGGATGATATTTCACGAGAATTACGACACTTCTGCCTAGAATGACCGTCAATGGAAACACATTAAAAATGCAAATATTGCTATTTTTTTTTCGAAAAAACTGTAATGGAAGAACAACTATATATACTGTACATATACAAACACATACACACTGTACATATATACTGTACATCCATATTTACTACTAAACAAAGTAACAAACACATGATATAGTTGCCTAATATATGAGCACAAATTCACCAAAGACATAAAATGAATTTTTCTGGTATTATGCCATAACATACTTGGTATTCAGACACAGAATCACAAATGAAATAAAAACAACAAACAAACTCCCCGGGCAGAGACTGTACTCATTGGTAAAAGATGAATAGATCAAGACTGATTCAGCAGATTATTCATTTATTTATAAAATTCTAAATTACATGAGAAATGTAATCATATGGAAACACACAAGCCTTTCATAAAAACAGCTGTTTGAAAAAGTATTTTCTTATTTTCCTGAATCCTCCACTCACTGCACAGACCTTTAAACCAATCTTTAACTAAACTGTTATGTCTTAATAAAATGTGAACTCGGGATGGAAATTGAAAATAATTTAAAACTTCACTGATTTTTCTTATCAATCTGATTCCTTATCGATTCCCTTATCAATTCTCATTGGGTGATTGGGGAAAAAAAAAGTACAAACACATTTGTGTGTCCATTAATTGTCTTATATATATACATATATATATATATATATATATATATATATATATATATATATATATATATATATATATATATATATGTCCATCTCTGCACAGAAAATATAGCAGATACAGTATTCATTCACCAATAATAACCAATAATAATAATAACAAATGACACGAGGCCTAGTTTAGGGGGATCAAAAACCATATGGAACTGAAACTGAAGATGTGTCTCCTGCTCTTGTGTACCTTATTTTTATCTTCCCTTCTTTCAGAATCTTTTATTTGAGGGTGCGGGACATT
Source organism: Siphamia tubifer (assembly GCA_020466265.1). Classification (NCBI taxonomy): domain Eukaryota; kingdom Metazoa; phylum Chordata; class Actinopteri; order Kurtiformes; family Apogonidae; genus Siphamia; species Siphamia tubifer. Next base: position 32,688,170 of record CM035793.1, read on the forward strand.
TGACGCCCTGGTGTTTGCTCTGCCGCTGGATTAACAAGCCTCGCTAAGTAACATGACATTCCTGTAAATGATTTGCACACTGTGGACAAATGTTTGAGGATATTGGAGGGATTTCCTTCCTTTGAAGTATTACAACTGGCCCTGGTGTCGTCTGTTTGTGTGAAATATAGCCGTACTTAGTGCTTCTGCCTCAACACCATGTTAGCTATAGTATGTTCTGAAGCAAAACAATGCAGCATATATCTGACTTCATTATGTATGTACAACAAAGATGTAAACAATAAGCAGAATCAGAAACAGTTCCAACAAATTGAGCTACTAGGAACTGGTTCTCTAAAAAAACAAAAAAAAACAACAAAAAAAAAACAGTTCTCAATTCCCATCCCTAATGTGAAATTACATTCTTATATTAATATAATTTGCATTTCTCTCAGCAAATATCAGCATTAGTTTAATGGTTTTTTTTAAACTGCCAGGATTTGTTTTTGAAACACACTTTTGTTTTACAGTTATTAAAATGTTTCACAAATCTCCTTTAAGAAACGGGAACACATTCAAGTCATTTAAAGCTTTGGAACCAATGTTGTTGGAAGTGTCTTTTCTTTTGTGCCAAACTGATTTTTATTCCTGAAAATTTGAAAGTTCTGCTGTACCTACTGTACCTCTATGTTACTTCTGGCCTGTGATTTGACACCAATTTTCTCTCAATAACCTCCAAGTGATGATTCATATTTGTTTTCATCTAGTACTGGAAAAAAAGAAGTATGAAACTTGAATAATATAAAGTTAAAGGTCTGAAATGTAATATTAAGTATAAAATAAAAATCGTATTTTCCACAGCCTAGAATGGGCCTCTTTGATCTGTAGGCCAGAATCAGAAAATACAGCTTCTCTCTACAGCTTTATCTTCCCCACATGAAGTCATTTACTTGGAGGTGACCTGATGCAATTACATTCCATTGTGGAAAAAGAAGCCCCTTGTGTCAAACCATGGAATGGAGTAAATTCATCGAACCACATCAACAGTGATCAGTGGTTAGCTAGCTGTCAGTCATGAACTGCATTTAACCTTCTAGCTGCCAGAGCAAACAAGCAAAAAAAAACAAACAAAAAAAACACTGGGAAGTCTGCATGGTGTCTCAATGTGTCTAACAGTGAAAACATTAGACACGTTGCTATTCAACTACAAACCATAAATAAATAAACACTAGAAAAGCGCAGACCTCCACCAAGGTAGACACCCCCCACCCCCTGGATCACCACCAAAATCTAATCATTTCCAGATCTCCCCATTACCAACCTACTCTGAAAATTTCATCAAAATACGTCCTTAACTTCTTGAGTTATCTTACTAACTAACAGACAAACAAACAAACAAACTCTGGCAAACACTTGGCGGAGGTAGTAATCAAAATTTGTCAGGATGTATAATCCAAACTAACAAAGGCCAAAGGAACATTTGCTGCTCTAAAGAAGATCTGGAAATCCAAAAAGATCAGCACAAACACCAGAATAAGGATCGTCAACAGTAACATTTGTTACAGCGAAGAATCATGGAAAGTCACTAAGGCAGTACGTCATAAACTGGATGTATTCCAAACCAGGCCCTTTCGGAGAACACTTAGAATCTTCCGGCCTGTTGTGATGTCAAATAAAGAACTTTACCAGAGGACCAACTCAACACCTTTATCCCTGGAGATGAAAAGATGAAGATTCCGCTGGATTAGTCATGTTCACCCAATGAATCCTGACTTCATACCAAGGGTTGCAATGAGACACCAAGAAAAAGACAAGTATTCAGGTAATGCCTAATCTTACCCCTAATTTGTGCCAATCTAATAATGTGATTTTGACCTTTCTGCTAAATGCAACCTTGACCTTTGACCTTTTTCAATATTGCTAATTCTGTTATATGTATATATGTGTCAGTGTGTATAATATTATGATAATATATCAGTATTGATGAAGTTGTGTCATGATATGTCTATGCTTGACACACACAAACAGTGTTACAGAAGTTCATTTTGTAACATGTCACCTTTGACCTCCAGAGATTTCAAAAACTATTGTTCATAGGTGATAAAACCAATTATGACAATTGTAGAAATCTTCATTCCACATTGTTTGGTACCAATCAGAAAGTTCTGTGACCCTCTGTTCTTGAGTTATAACTGATAATGTGATTTTGACCTTTGGCCTTTACTCAAATGGATCATAGCATCTGATATGCATTAGCTATATGAATTAATATCATGCTATTTTGGCTGTAACCCATAGGGTCTTAGTGACACGTGCCTTTCTCTGCTCATATGATCCATGTGTAAATAGGTCAAATTTACCATTTCCTTTTATGTCTTGTACATTTGTATGAATTAAAATGACTATTATCCCAAATTGTAATGAATTCATGACAAAAGAAAAATCAACTCAAAGCCAAGCTAAAATGACTTTAGCTTTTGGTTTATTTTCAAGATTCATTATTTGTCATGCAACGTACGGTATGTACAACAAAATTCTGACAGACTTAATGGTGAAGCAACACAAAAACACACACAGTGAGAGAGAAAATGCCAAAGCATTAGATGAAATCAGGTGGATCAAAAAAATACAAGCAGCTTACACTGGCACAGAGTTTGTCTCGCAGTGGATCTGCAAGTAAGAGTGTCGTGACCGCGATTGAAAAGGGTGAGGTGGCAGATTCATCCCGCACTCTGGGAGTGCGGGTAAAAGCGTTATAACGCAATATTGCTGTTTGTGTGTGTGTGGGTGCATGTGTGCTGGTTTGGCACATACTAAAAGTTGTGAACATCTCACATGAACACCCGTGAACGAGGCAATACAAGGTGTTAGGACACCTATTTTTTGGGTCTTGAAAGTTCAGTGAAAATGGCCAAAAATTCTGGCAGTGTGGAGCTCTCTACTCTGAACATAGCTGGAGGTCAATGAGTTAATGATAAATAAATGGGTGAAGAAGGTGATACAAAAGTAACACGAAAATATAAACTTATTATTGCACACAGTAATTGTGATAAAACAGGATGAATATTACACTCTTAATGTATTGCACATAAATGAATGAAATGATTATTGTTCAGTTATGGTCTGAGTCAGTGTTCCAATTATCATTCCAGCTTCGGCGGGGGGGTCAGCATTTTGGGACCAATGGTGATGACGTCACATGTCAGATTTGTGCCCACGTACCACAGACTTTTTTCTAAAGCAGCTGTGCATAGTGTCTAACAGTCTAGGGAAATTAGGCTATACTAAACACCTATACATGTGACTAAAAACAAAACTCATTGCTAACACACGTATATGAATCAACAAACCAACAAAGTACATTGTCTCTGTATTCATGATGCAACACTTGCACATCCAGCAGACAGTCCACAAACCAAATTGCACAAAGATGTATTTGAACTCCCATTATTTCGTCAACATAAATATAAGAACGTATCACTACACACCCCGAACCATGAATAATATCTGAGCCAGTCTACAGCTGTTTACTGTCTGTTGCTAATAAAGTCAAGATAGCTAGGCTAAATGAAATATTAGCAAAGCAAAATGCATAGTGATTTTGACATTTTTACTGGCATTTTTCAAAGTATGCAGTGATGGATTATAAATTAGATGTGTTTACTCTTAATACACAGAGAGGAATAGTAGATAAGGACTCATTTTTCAACTGTGTAAATTTGAGAAAAAAACAAATTTTGAAACCCCCCCAAATTGTCATTTTTATCCCATTTGGGAGGTACCAAGTTACATTCGGGGGGGTCTGTACCCCCCGGTACCCCCGTAATTCAAATCCTGGTCTGAGTAAAACAGTCTTATTTTAACCCTCCTATTGCGTTCAGTCATACCCCCCTTCCCATGTTATTTTCGGTCAAAATTGACCGGTGTGTTTTGCACAGTGATATCTCTGGAACCCCTCATCCAATTTTGATGGTTGACATCTTATTATAACAGTCAAAGTCAGTAAAATCAAGGGGTGTTAGACTGAATGACACCAGGGGTGAATTTCATGTTATAATTTGCAGTAAATTCAAAGGTAGTGTTTACCGTACATTACTGTATATTATAAAAAATCTTGCCATGTAGTGCCTGTTTACTGGAGATGGATATGCTTTAGTTAGTGTTGTAGCTGAGATTCTTCCCGTTCCAATGATGTATGGGATGTATTGATTTGATACAGGAAAACCAGTGTTTCAGTGTACTACAGTATGATCCGGACCCATCACTGGGCCCATCAAGTTCAGCAGTCAGTGCATGCACTGTGATGAATATAAAAGAGGACACTGATACTGTTTTCCTCGATGAACATTTATTGAAAAAGAATTATTCAAGACCATAACAGAACATCAACGTTTGTGTGTGCGCGCGCGTCTGTGTGTGTGTGTGTACAGTATGTGAGTATATATTTATAAATATACATGCAAATGCATTGTAGAACTTGTTATACAATATCAACATCAACGTGTGTGTGTGTGTGTGTGTGTGTGTGTGTGAGGAGCTTGCACCTGTGAGATGTTATGGTGCATTGTATCATAAGAGCACGAGAAAGTGAGGGGTTCCCGTGTCTGGAAGGTGTGTGTGTGTGCGCGCGCGTGTGTGCGTGTGTGTATGTGAGGGGCATTAGCGCGAGAAAGTGAGAGGTTGGGGCACAGAGCTTCCACCTGTTAGATGTTATGATACATTGATACATACAGCACTAGAAAGTGAGAGGTTTCCATGGCTGGAAGGTGTGGAGAGCCATTCATTTCCTATGCGGGTCAATTCTGACCGAAAACGTCATGGGTGTTACACTATTGAATAAATCACTCAAAATTCAATGCAAGTGGTGATCATCAATTTTATTTGTTCAGAGGCTTAGTGTGGAGGATATGATGAGATCTTGAGGCGATTGGGTGAAAAATACAATATTTATGATAAAAAACAAAGTCATTCGGTCACTTTTGACCCGGAATGTAATTTAAAAAGCTCAGTCAGAAGTTTTTCTTCCACTCATGAATTCAATCAAAGGAAGGACAATAACAGACATTTAAAAGGTTAAAATGACCTTTAGAAGTTGTAAAATATAACACGCTTCTTGTCTTACATGAATGAAGTGTCATATTTTTCCTCCCTGAGAGCAAGACAAATGAAATATAATGAAAAAACATTCGAAGCCCAGCTAAAACCGTAATTAGTCAGATCACAAAAGAAATGTTGTCTCTTGAGGTAAGAACATATAAATAACACATAGCCATAGGCCTAGAATGACAGTGTAATCAAAGTGATTGATGTATCAGTATTGAAGATTTTAATGAGACTGCATGGTCTAACTGGATTAGCAGAATGCTACTGTAGGGCAATATTGAATAAGGATGATATATACGTTTGTAGTCCTTATAACTGCTAGTTTTATTATGTCTGTATAATCAATTGATTAAATTTCAGCAATTTCTCTACAACTGGAACCTTCATTTTGACCTGAATAAATGAGGTGTGCACTAAAATCAATAAAATGTTTCACCAAGATGAAGTGTGTGCACATTCATCTTGTTAAAAATTAGCGACTGAACATGGACTATACTAAGAATCTAAGGTCAGCGGCACAAAATATAAGGAACACAGCTACTACAGGTTATTACTACTGAGAGCTAATCAAAAATAGTTCCAACAGAGACTCCAAGAAGATTAGATTGAAAATACCAGGTTAATTTAACAGTGTTTGGGCTCCAGAGTGATATAGAAATGGCTTTGTGTATGTACACAATGTCCGGTAGGAATTATCTTTGATCAGTTCATTTTCTGGGAGTGTCTTGAGGTCATATTGGGAATTTTTGTTTCATATGTGCTATGAATGTAAAAAATTTAATCTAAAAACCAGCCAACTCTGAAATGAAGACAAAAGTTTAATTCATGCGAGAACTGGTTTTAACTATGATAGTGATAACAGTGATATGTACCTTTTTTTAAAAATGGAATTATGTGTTTTAAAATGTTTCCATATGGTCCACATGAAGTGCATATGCTCCGCTTGGGTCTGAATTCTTTATTAATTCAACTCTACAGGTCCGTCTCTACCCTATTTCTGAGGAATGACATCAGGAAGGTTGTTTTGAGCGCTGGTCCTTTAAATACAAATAAGCAGTGCTGGGTAAGTTACTTTGAACAATTACTAGTTACTTCCCCCAAAAAGTAATTGCATTTCTAACTGCATTAGTCCACTAACACAGTAATTAGTTCCCAGGAAAAGTATTTTTGCGTTACTTTTTTTTTTTTGCTTGAAAATGTCAAAGAAATGAAAAAAAATCAACTGTAAAACAGGGTATTTATTCATCCTTGTTCTGTGATGTTACTTTGGATGTGATTTAAAACGGTTCCTTAAAAACACTATTAAAGATCTGCATGACCTATTATCAATGGTAAAAGTTAAGCTAGCAGAAATAAACCATGTTATCACAATGCTGTAAACTGTGTAGAGTAGTGTGCAGTGTGTGCAGACACATATCATTTTATAATGGAACTAAAGCTGCTTGAATTTAGGTTAGTCATGGCTTTAGTATCTTACATGTTAATCCAGTTCAAATCTCCACAAACTACAGCACCGATGCCGACTTGCCAAACATTTATTTTACCAAACATTTATATCAAAATGAACACATATCAACCTGCAATAGATTATAAACAGGAAATACATTTTAAATACAAGAACTTTAATATTTGTTGACAATTGCTTGAATTTGTTCAAAATGTTAATATTCTTTAACTTTGCATTGAAGTAAATGAAGATGAAATAATGATGTCTGTATATTCTCCTATTATACATGTATTTAGTGAATTCTCATGAACAACAACTTATGTTACAATCATTTGAAGTGTATACACCCTTTATATTAAGGCACAGAAATTACCAAAGAAAAGCACATATTAATAGTACAATTGCTATTTTTAACAAATGGAGCTCAAATGAGACCTTGTGACTGTGGTGCTGCCATCATCTGTGTGTGTGTGTGTCTGTGTGTGCGTAGGAACAGGACAGTTGAGACTCTCCCTATTCAACTTCTTAGCAAATCATGATCAATTTTGTTGTCATGCATGCAAGTGGAGTTCTACACCGAGCTGAATGTGAGCAACCCCTCAAGGTCTGTTTTGCTTTGCCCCTGTTCAAACCACTTTTGTTCGTTAATTCTAAACAGTTATGTCGTAATCAGTGGAATGTTTGTTCAGAGTTTTGACCTTATATGTTAAAATGTTGTGATGTAACTTCTTATAGATGCAACAAATTAAGAGGAAATTAAAACTGGTTGTAGAAATCCACTTGACATTAACATGAAGACATCTTTGCAGCACCTGGTGGATTCAAATTAAAATACACAAATAAATGAACCACAGACTAATAAAAGTGGGTTTAGCTAAATGTGATCCCTTTAATGAAGACTGGAGGTTGTATGCTATGTTAGCTAAACCTCGATATGTGATCATTTTCCACTCATTCACCTTCCGACATTCATCCAAATCTAGAACACAAATGTGAACATTGTTTAGGTTCAGGTTGTCATTTAACCCACATGTTCTTTACCTGTCCAGCAGAGTACAGAGCTTTTGGACTGGCTATTTTAAGACTATGTCTTGTATAATGGATGTGGGCTTAGAACACTGCCCCTTGATCTCCACCTTTGGGACCTGAGCTGAGTCGACCAGTTCCAAGACACAAAAGAACATATACACGGAAAATAAAACATGACTTCATCTGCATATTCCAAAAGGGGAGGAAATAAAACGTATTTAAACCCGCCCAATCTCCACAAAACAGCCTTCTATCAACATAATATATTAAAAATCAAGTCCCTTGGATCAGTTCACCTCACTTATCATCAAATATTCTTGTTTGTGGGTTCATAGTAATTAATAATAAACATGCAGTAATGGTTTCATCTTTTCAAACCAAAGTTTCCACTAAATTTATCATCTGGCAACTTTCATGTCTTCGAATCATGATGAAATATAATAAGGTTTTTTTCAGCTTTTTATAGACATTCTGCAGTGCAATACTCCAAATCTTACTAAGTGTATTTTTACTTACTGAAAAGTTACTCTTGAGGTGATTATGATTTATTTAAGTGGCATGAGATATCTTGGCCAGAGATGAGAAAAATAAACTTGGTAAGATTTAGACTTTGAGGCTTACATACAAAGTTGTGGCCTCATACACCTGGTATAATTTCTTATGCATTTAGAAATACCAACACACAAAGACATGAATTTCTAACTATTTGTCTTGTTTTATCATTTGTTCCTTCATTTTCTTTCCTAGTGTGATTTTGCAGTACCATACACTGCTGCCTGTTCCCTGTTAATAAGGAGAACATGTACAGGGTAACATCTGTAAGGTCAGATGGTGTCGTCCCTGGGTACAGACACTTCCATCAACTCCACCTTCGCTGCACATGCAATGTTTATGCTCTGAAGTGTTGAATCCAGCATGGTTGAACTGTCACAAAGGAGACAGTTGCATGTGCACTTTTTCAATTTGTTCCTCAGTGAAAGAGCAGCACTGACTGACTTTGTAGTTTAGAGCACATCAATAGAGTATTTTCTACTAGGTTTTCATACAGTAGATGCTCATCACATTCTATGAAATGACAGATGGATGCTTTTTTTGTCCAGAATGCAAATAGAAGGTTCGCATAGGGTCGTAAAAGCCTTGAATTCACAATTTAAGTGTGTGTGGAAAATGTCCAATCCACCTGTTCCAACAATTGGAACAAGCCAGGCATAACAAACCCTGCCCCTTGCAAACATTTTACCCGATTGTTGCATTCCAGTTCCTTCTGTCCATCCAACTGTCTACTGCTGAAAATGCACTGGAATATCAGTCAAGTTAACTGTGTCTGATCAGCAGTTGCTTGCTAGAGCAAACGTTAATGTTAGTTAATGCTAACGCTAAGATAGTTTTGAGGTCATTGAGTGGAATAATAAATTAATACCAAGTACATATCCAAATATAGCTACAATTAACAGAATATAAAATGTAGAAAAGCTTCTCTTACTTTATGGGCTGTTTTTCCTTTCCTGTTTCCCTCAAATAACCAAAGAATAGAAACAATAGAAATCACTGTAAATGAGTATAAGAATGAGCATCTAACTCCCAGAATTCATTATGCTCTAGCAGTTTGGCATGACTTTCCTGGAATGCTACAAAGTCATATTTTGAAGTTAGAACTTAAGGGTTCAAAAATCTGCCTGGAGTGCAACATATATCTTAATGTGAAAACCCATTTTTGGTGACCTTAACTGTTAAGGTCACCAAAAATGGGTTTTCACATTAAGAGAAATTTGGGTGAATGTAGGTCAAAGATTAAGGCTTACTCTTTGACCTACATTCACCAAAATTTTAGGAGATCTATTCTGGATCCCTTTGCACCTTTCCTGAACATTTCATGGAAATTGGTCCAGTAGTTTTTTGCAAAAAGTTGCTGAAAAACCAAAAAAAAATGGACAAACAAAAATACCCAAACCAAAAATGATATACTCACCTACCCTTTGGGGAGCAAGGCAATTAGGAACCAGTTTATTGCTAACTTTGCAGCTCCGGCTGATAAATGATCAGAGAAGTGAAAAGTATGTATAAGGAAGTAGAAGTTTAATGATGCCTTGTTGGAGAAAAGGTCATTCTCGACCTGGTTGACAGGAGTGGAGGGGAATGTGCAAGAAATCAATTCAACTGGGATCAATGGGAATTGAAGCACTGGAGTAATTAAAAACATTTTCTTAAACCTCAAGAGTCACATTTCTTGTCAGTACGGCTATGAAATTATCATTAATGAGGAAGGAGGCTGAACTTCACCAGTTTTACAGATAAATTACCAATCTGTTTAACATGTTTGTGTTATATTATATTTGTTTAGAAATAATTTTCGAGCAGGAAGACCTGATGTATCAATTATGATACACAACTGAAACTCATACATGGAAATTGTGTCACGGTGTGTGTGGGGGGATAGGACTCAACACGAAAGAAACTAACTAAAATCCTTAAATATCCCTTGTTACACTTACCTCCAAAACAAACCCAACTGAAAATCCTAGTGCAAAATCAGTAGAAAAACTGCCAAAACAGATTTATTCAGAATATAAACAGAATCAAAACAGTCAGATCTCCTCAGAGATAAACAGTATAACCAACAATCACAGTTGTTTTTTTTTTTTCTCGCTTGGTACCTTTCTATAACAGACAGGAGCCAGAGAGTCAGTGTTGACCGTTTGACATTCTAGCAAGAATGAGTGGGCTCTTCCAGCTCATAAACCTCTTCCCCTGAGACTAATGGGAAAAGGAGAGCAGGTGTGTAGAGCAGGGAATGCAAAGCCAGGTGAGTATAAAAAAAAACTAGGGCAAAGGGCAAGACCTTCATATTCACCCATCACACACACTCATACACCAGTAGGTTTCTAAGTCCTACTGGGAGATTAAGTCAGGGTTCAGTGTTTTTCCCAAGGACACTTTGACATGTGGACAGCCAGATTCGGGACACAAACCTCCAACCTCTTGGCCATTGGGCGACCCACTCGACCAACTGAGCCACAGCCGCCCTATTTACATATAAAGACAGAACTGTGACACATTTGCTCTAGTTTCAAAGAATTGGAATTTTCTGTCAATGATTTAATGGTTCAAACTTTACAGGGTTAAACATTCTTGAATTTACATTTTAGAAACCTGTAAGAATCCTGAAATACCCAATCCTATCCTCTCCTCCTTTCACACTTGGCCCACAGAAGCATAACTCTTCCAGAATAATATTGACATGGTGCTTAGCTACAGAACTTGATGGTTCCTTTGCGTTCTTTTCCATGTCCGCTGTGGCTATTGAAGCATCAAAGTCTTCATTAATTGTATGCATTCTCTCAGCCAAGGATACTTAAGTTCTTGTTCACAGTTCTAATGGGTTTCATCCGGACTGCTGCTGAAGAGCCGAGCTGCGAGCTTCACCTTCATTTTCTCATTTTGCCACCCAGTGTGACAGATGGATTCCTTTTCCTGAGGATTATGGGACTTTTCCCTGGCAGTGTCTGACAACCATCGTCTCAACTTGTGGTATGGATCCAAAAACTGGTGTAGCGGCATAGTGGTTACCCCTCCTCCTCACATTACGAAGGTTCTGTTTTCTATTCCTAGCAGGAGTGTGTTTCGTTTTTCTGTGTCCTCTATCAAAGACATGTTTGCATTAGTTAATTTTCCTGACAGTGTCCTTGACCAAAGTACTGATGATCTAGACTTGGTCCCTGAACAGCTTCAATGGCAGCTCAGTGCAGCTAATGGGCTTGTTTTAATGAGCATTTTTTATTCCTGTTTATTTCAGAATAAAGGTTGATTCAACTTTAAGATGACCTTGCAAACATCTAATTCCACTTGAAATGACTATTCTGAATTAAACTGGTTTATTTCATTCTTGATTCCAAATTTGATAATTCCTCTGACATGGAAATAATTCATTCCACTTTAACATATTTTCAACATTATTCATGTCATTCTGTACATGCTCCTGGTCTTGTTGCGATGACACTCATATTCCAGGCTGTTGGCATTAGTTTGTTGATTCGGTCGAGTTGCTGCTTCATAATTAAATCTGACATTCCATGGTGCAAGTAGAAATGAAAACAAAACAGGAACTAGAGGGTTAGAGCTGAAGGGTCAACTAAATCAGCTAAATTGCTTTAATTCCAAATTATTTTATTCAAAATAAATAAGTGATTAAAAAAAAAAAAAAAAAAAAAAACACCATGAAAATATAGTCAATGTGCTGATTACTGATGTTAATGCAAAGTGTTGAGTATCCGGACATGGTCTGAACTTTATACCCTGAGGGACAATTGTGTTTGATCCTCTAAATAAAGTAAGACATAATGTGACTATATACAGATAGTCATGAAGCTGCCAATCCAATTTTGGAAGGTCACTCATATTTGTAGGACAACTTACAGTAATACCAAATTGTACTAATAAGGTTTTTCTTCCAGGTGTTGATAAGAATCTAATGAGATCCTCCAAGACTAGAGACCTGAAGGATTCATGAGGACTAATGGTTGTGACGTTGGTTGGTTGGTTGGTTGGTTGGTTGGTTGGTAGGTAGGTAGGTAGGTAGGTAGGTAGGTAGGTAGGTAGGTAGGTAGATAGGTAGATAGATAGATAGATAGATAGATAGATAGATAGATAGATAGATAGATAGATAGATAGATAGATAGATAGATAGATAGATAGATAGATAGATAGTTATTAGAAAAAGTATTGAAATACATGTTAGTATCGTGAGTAGTGTGACACTAGTTGAGACCTTTCTTTCTTGATGGTGTCCCGCGATGACGACCACGTATGATAGTATCTGTAATGGACTATTCTGAAGAAATTATTTCTGGGTAGAATCAAGTAGAGTCAGTAGAGTGGAGTAGAGCTGATACTATGAGCTTAAGACGAGTCACAACAACATCATGTGATGCTTCTACAGGAAGTAGCTGAAACTAGTAAAGCAGGTGAAAAAACACTGCACCTGTTTGTTTAAAATAATCTAATTATAAATATTCAACTGGAGTTTATTCCAGTGAATGCATATTTCATCCATCAGGAGCATTCATCAAATTAACTTTTTCAAAGCTGCAAGTAAAGAAACAGTAAATTATATGGTCAAAATCTACTCTTCTATTTCGTCTGGTTGAGAAGCCAAATCCAAATGAAACATCTCTTTCAGACAGTTGTAGGTCTGTGGAGAGTAAAAGTCCAGTGTAGTTCTGAAATGCTTCAAGTTTTTGGAAAGGACTTTGATCTTAGGTTCTCACAGGGAACATCATCAAGACATGCAGAAAAACATATTGGATTTATTTTAAGATGTTTCTTCTAAAGGACTTTCTGCAAACCTTTAAAGAAAAAAAAAAAGTCTGTCTTCTCGTTCTGCTAACTTTTAAAACTCAACTTTACGTGATTTGTAAATAGCTTTTTCTTTGCTATTTTCCTTTAAGGACAGTCTGGAATGATGTAGTGTTGATCACTGAAGGAGAAAGACTGCTGTGTTGATGTAAAGACTGATCTAGTGCTGAGACTGCAGGTTTTGACCTTTGTGGTTGTTGTTTTTGACAAGGCTGGTGCGAGAACCGATGTTGTCACAGACATTTGGTGCGAGAACAGCATCATCATGCATGAGTAGTCCAGCAAAAAGAACCTGTCCAGGTGTGTCATCCATCATTATGACATGACTGCGATCAGCAACAAGACTACTGACATTAAGGCCTTCGTTAACTTCTGCATTTTCCTTACACTGGAAAAAATCCAAATCTTACAAAGTATATTTTTTCTCATTTCTAGTCAAAAATCACTTAAAATAACACTTACAGGAGCCACATTTAATCTACTGTGAGCCGGACCAGTAAAATAATAGTATAACACCATATAAATAAGGACAAGTCTAAAAAGTTTCCTGTGTTTTAGTGCAAAAAACACCATTAAATTATGAAAATACTGACTTTTATAAATTATTAAAACAAAAAAGATGAGGCTAATCAAAAACAAAAAAACCAAAACAAGGCAGTGAGAGACTGAAATTGTATGAAATGTGCCTGTTGTACCACCTATCTTTAACTCACTAGCTTACTGTATGCTAATATAGAGGCTACTGCTAGCTAAGTCTGCTAGGTTGATATATAATAGCTAACTTGAACAGGTTGACTAACCATTACTGGTTTACTTTGTTTAAGCACAAACTGTATATTTTACAGACATGTTTCCATGGTTTTCAGATGCGTCAGCGTTCTAAGGCAGAATACAAACACAACAGACCTCTGCCAAGGCTTGATTTTTCATTCACATGTGACGTGATCAAGCCATAGGTGTTGATCCATCTGATGTCTGAAGGTGAGACGATGTGAATGAAAAAAAAAAAACCCCGTCACATTCTATCTTGTCTGAATCCTGAGATATTACCACTAATGCGTGGATCGGATCTACAAAAACAGTAAACAGAATCACTGATAGAACCAGAAAATTGTTAAAATTGTGCTTAATTTTCTTCAAGTTGTTGGTATTTGTCCCAGTTATTCAACATTTTATTGTTACAGGATAATTTGTAAATGTCAATATTTTCATAATTTATTTTTTGTACTAAAACAAAGACAAAAATTTGAAGTTGACTTAATTTATTGACATCAGATAATAGTATTTTTCTTTTCACATCAAATAGAGAAGAACATCTTATAAGTGTGTTTTTTTCTGATTTCTACTCCCAATATCTCATTACACCTGAGTTTTAGACAGTAGATGTGGAAAATCTGATTTAAGTTAACTTTCACTTTTACTCATTGTCAGATTTTTTCTTTTTCTTTACTTAATTCAAGCTAAAATATCTTGTATTATTTTTTTTTGTCAAGGTTGTTTTAGAGATGTATTTTTTTTCCCAGTGTATTGGTATATAACTCACAAATAGGTCACTTACTACATTAACACTAACATCTTCTGTTCTTTGTCCTTGGAAAAAATAGAAAATAGTAAGAACAGTAGTGTGCCCTGTATTAACATTACAAGAAACATAAAAAACCCCATCATTATAAGTAAATGAATTATTAAGTGACTAAGATTTTTAGAAATTCAGTTCTACATTTGAAAGCACTTTAAAATTGTATACATCATCACAAAGATGAATGAGATATGACGATAAAGAATGTGATGATATAATTTACAATAACATTATTATCCAAATATTTAACTATAGTCAAAGTCACTGGAATAATGTTATGTTCAGCCATGTCACTTGGAAAATAACCTGTCCAATAAGAAAAATGAATCAGTTCTTACTGATATAAGAGTCTTTGAGGAGAACATTAAACTTCACTGGTGTGTAAGTAATTTTACCTTAACAGTCACAGCACAGAGGAAACTATGCCCTAATTAAGTATTAAATAATGTATTATACATTGTATTATAATGTAAATTTACATTCTGTGGTTAATAATTCAATAGTTTAAGTCAGTATGGTGCAGAATTCTTTGTAAGGTATAAAATCTGGTCTTTGTTAGTATTGTTGTTCAGTACATGGACTAGAGGTCTTTTAGGGAGTCCATTTATTTCAGTTTTAGCATCTACACTTCAATCTATGTCCATCAACAAGACAAGCTTTAGACATAAAGTATGTATGGAGTATGGAAAATACTGTTTGCATATATTTTTGGAAAAAGGCAGCAGATTTGTTTGTGCTAAACACCATAGATTTATTTGTATCTGAAAAAGGTTATGAGCAGAGTTTCAAAATGTTAAAAGAAAAAAATTGGAGAGAGAGAAAAAGACTAAGCAATTTATTGAAAACAATCTGAAATAAGCTGTTCATTCGCTAATCAAAAGTTTAAGACGAGCTTTTAAAAGTTAAAATCTGCCAAGCTATATACACACACATATATATATATATATATATATATATATATATATATATATATATATATATATATATATTCAACTGAACCCGCTTTATCCTCCTCACTAGGGTCACTGGGGGCCTAATCTAGCTACAGTGGGTGAAGGCGGGGTACTCCCTGAACTGTATGAGTCACCAGTTCATCTCAGTGCTGAACACTGCTGACAATCACCAAAAAATGCTGAAGTGAGATGTGGGTACTTGGATAAAAAATAAGTGTATGTCAGAGGATAATCCACTATAAAAAAGTTTGAAAACCACTGGGTTACAGGGACTGTCTCACTTTTGACAGTAACTTGTAGTGGATATTTAAAGACCTACAGGCTTTGGAGGTTTTGACATCTCCTAATTATGTCATTTTTCAGCCCTGGAGATTCCATTTGCTCGCTTGCTTAAGACATGCACACATCACAGTTGAGAATTTTTCCTTTTCTTTGTTTTTCTGGGAAAACCACAGCTAGAGAGGAAGACCACTGCATACTCTGAGACAAATTGTCAGATCAAAGGATTCCAAGAAAACTAAGCTTCTTATTGCCCTCAAAGGACAAAATAATCACAGGGGGATTTGTTAGTGTCGCTACTGAAGCACTGGGAATATAAAAAAAAAAAAAACTCCCATCATGAATAAGTGATACACATGACTTATGCGTTACATTTACCTCTGCATCTTAACTAAAATATTTCCATTTAAATCAGCCTCATATTCTGCAGGTATTGTCTCCATTAGCTTTTTCTGTTAAACATGAGTTTCACCCAAACAGGCAAAAGCAGCAAAAAGCTTGTAATTATGTCCAGTTGCCAAAAAAATACTGACTGCCTTCTCTTCCAAAGACCATGGTGATGTGTTGTGTAGCATATGTTGGCTTTAGCACAAACAAATCTGCTGCCTTTTTCCAAACCAATGCTCAGAGCCAGAGGAACCTACAGAGGTACAGACAGTGGTGATGGGCTTTTGTTAAAGAGGAGAGCTCATCAAAATGCTTTCTATGGCAACAACAGCCTAGAGATGGAAGTCATTTGTGCACATATTCAAGATTAAAATATGAAGCGGTGCAGAATAATGTAGGAGGTGTTGGTTCATGAACAGGGTTTGCTCATGGACACAGTCCTTGGGGGGGGGGGACACTGGTAGGAGCATAATTGTACAATTTAAAAGCATTATATGAAGAGGTGGTTTTTGAAATCAGTAGAAATAAATGGATCATATTTCATTTCATTTTGGCAGTTTTGTTCACAGCCCATCATTTGGCACAAAAGGAGCCTCATATACTTTTGGATCTTTCTCTTGGTGAAGTAAATTTGCTCAGCACCAAAAGGCATCCAGACTGCTCTACTGTTATGTTACTGGACAAGACAAGTTAAAGAACAAAAACACCAAAAACTGCCAACACTAATGGTTTGAAGCAGAGGGATTTTACTTCAACAAAACTAGAATTTAACCTCTTAAATCTGTTTGACTCTAATCAGAAATGCTGCTTATATTAAACACAGTCATAGCACGTATATACAGTAATTGCGAATCAAGACATTATGATAATTGGTGAGTTTGATTTTACGCTCCGGCTCATACTCTATTCATGACAGAAAGGTGTGTGTAAATGTGAATGTTTAACCTTTTACATTTGGTTTTATCTTTTATTAAGTAACATAAACCCATTCATTATTCAGCAGGAGTCAAACCATTATAGTAATATATAAAAAAAATTTCCAAATTAATTTCCCTGACAGAGCCAGAGTGCTGAGACTAGCACACATTATCCATCACCACTGTCAGGGCCCTTGGGAATAACCTTTTGTTCAACAGGAGCTCATACAAATGCCTGTTTCATGCTCTTTATCAGTAATCACTGGTTAAATTTATCAAACTGAGTTTTCTTTTTCCCTCAGGTGTTTCTAACCCACTGAAAAACATAATGCATTACAGCAGGACTCTATTATCATGAGACACAATGCAAACAAAAAAGAAAAGTGTTTTGAAAGCTTTACTCTTTGTGTGATCCAAACCCATTCAGTACTTAGGGTTAGCAAGGGTCTGATTGGACTATCTGATCACATGAATCATTTAACAGTCAATTATTCTCATAGTTTGACCAGTGATGGGAAAATAGAGCTTTCAAGGGTCACTTTGTCCTGCTCTGCTTGAAGCCATTAAAGTCTAAGTTTTGTCTTCTGATTAAAAAAGATACACAAGGTATGAATATTTAGCTGATCTTGAGTTATTGTGAATAACTGAAGTTCTGTTTTTTTTTTAACATTATTTTTGGTGAAGATTTGTCATGACCTCCGCTCCGGTGACCTTTCCCCCAGTGCTCATCCACACTCACCTGGTCCCGCACTGCGCAGCTGCAAGCCGTTCCTCATCTGTGGCTATAAAAGCAGTAAGGCTTGCAGTTGCCAGTGCGGGACCATTCAGTATTGTCACCTCCATAACCCGGACGTCTTCTGCCATCTCCTCAATCACCATAACCCGGACATTCATCATCACCACGGACTCTGACCGTTTGCTCCCAGGTTTTGTCTGTCTTGTCTTCATGTTTCTCAGTTTAGTTATTAAATTATTTTTCCCTTCAGTACTGTGCATTGGAGTCCTCATTTCACCTCACCCCGATCCGTGACAAGATTTAAGTTACACTGAGCATTTGAATATTCAATTTCAGAGGTATTAAGTGTGTCCCCTTCTCTCCACCCCCTCACCCCTGGTGCTACATGACATACTTAATGATAGTAATTAAAAAAAAATGTACATAGCAAATTACCTTTAGAACAAAAATAATACAATAAATAAGAAAAATATAATAATAGAAAATAAAATTTGTCTAATTGTAGAGACAAATCTACTTATTTCTGCTTTATCATTATTCTTTGACAAAAACTCATTATAACTGGTCTTTAAAGCCATACCAGCTTTAAAGAACAATTTCATATTTTTCTTGTTTTTATTGAAATTAATATGTAAGATTGTAATAAAATGACATTAACTACAATTCACTTTCTTTAACCACATACATTAACTTTTAAAAATTGACTGTTTTTTTTGAAGAACCAAGCCTTGTTTTGGACTTTTCTATATTTTTGTTCCCTGGCAGTCTAGCTACACAGTCACGTTGTAATTATGTTTCCTATAATAAAACACTGACATCATCTACACAGACTTTCCCAAATACATAACTTATATAAATGTTTCAGCTAAGAACAGGTTTAGCCATGATTTTAATCTTAGGATGAATTTCTCTGCATGGGCATTTTGCAAACAAGCTTTAATCTGTACTTATAGTTTTAATGGTAACCAATCTGTTATTGATCCAATGCTAAATGAACAAAGTCTGCTATAAAAAAAAGTCAATCCACAACTTTTATTTCTACAACACATTTTTTTTTTTTTTTGTGGCTAAGTGGCTTTAATTGTTGACACTATTTGCTGATGCATTTTTAGTTTGTTTCTCCAGAACATCCAGACAGTTGTGTTGTGTCCTTGTAGGTGTTCTGCATCTGTGTTGGTCCTGAGGGGAACTGAAAGCACCACCAATAAATCACTACATTAAAGCAAAATGATGGATATGAAGTCTGGTTCCTATCACACAAATCTAAAACTGGTGCTGATATATGCAGCAGAGCAGCAGGTAAAGACACACAATAACATTACCACAGATAAGGATAAGAACCAAGTGAATGCATTGATATAATCTGGACTAGGGCGACAGGTACTGGTATAACATGTGATCAATTTAGACAACAAGTCATGTGTTTACAACCAAAACATTATACATCTATTGTCAGGAATTACACTGTTGACATGTTGGAGTCATAGATTGAATATTAAATTCCTCCTATAGTGTAAAAAAATCAGCAAAATTCATTAATGTGAATAACCATGTTGTTTGAAGACAATGTCTGTGCAATAGAGATGAGGAAATACTACAGCAGGTTTCTGCCTGAATTGTGATTTTTATTACTGTTAAAAAACTAATGAAGTGATGAAACGAAAATTGAAAAATCCCAACATATGTTAAATTTAAAAGAAAACTCTTTGCTAACGTTAGCCTTTGTTTTGTTGGATTTAAAATGCTGATGCTTGTGTCTTGTCAGTGGACATTGTTAAGTTGCAGTGAACTTTAATACAAGTTGCTCATTGCTGGACAGACGTGTGTTCGTGTTGTTTCTCCGCTGACAATGTGATGACGTCATCACGACCTGTCGTCTCGACTTTCACTTTATTGACGGCTAAGTCAAGTCGTTAATGCTCCAGTCTGCACATTATGATCCATTCACTTTACAGCTTTTGTTAATTGTTTTCTGATTCATCTTATTAAAATATGTAAGATGTTGCACATTTAATGTCTGAAGCAGATACTTTCTAAAAAAAGATTGTAGAGCAGTGTATTCTGGGAGATCCTAATGTTCAGTACACCTTTATATTCATTATACCACGTTACATTTGTGTGATCCTATCTCTGAAAACAGGGATTCTACTACAGTCAGTGTTGGGAAAGTTCACCTTGATTAGGAACTAGTTCAAAGTTCAGTTCAAGTTACTCAATATGAATTAGTTCAGTTCATCGTTCATTCTTCCAAATTATGAACTAGAAGTTCATGGATCCCAAAATGAACTTTTTTGTTCTTTTTTTGTGTTATTATTGTAAACTTATTATTAACCGTTTCTGATGTTATCCTGACCGTAGTCAGGAAATCAGTGGAAAATGCCGCCCCTCCAGGGCGGAAGTAAGTACCTTACCCCGGGGCTAACTTCCCTCTCACAAGGAGTGGTTTCAGTGAGCTTCGTTTTCAATGTTTATTTCCAAGAACGGGACAACACCTGCTCTGGTCTCTCTGCACCCCCCCCTCTATCTCTCTCTCCCTCTCTCTCTTTGTTCAGAATAATACAAAAATGACATCTATCATAATGCTGTGTTTTGATCCCATTTTATACCTTATAGGACTCAATAATTACAACATGATAAGAACCAAATGTGAACTACATAAGAGCGCAGTTAAATAAATGCCACAATAACCACGTTCACAACTTCCCGTTCATTTGGCAAAAGTGAACGAGTCGTTCACGTTCGTCAAAAATATGATATAGTTCATGAACGATCATTCAATGAACTCTTTCAGGTACAACACTGACTACAGTATATATGTCCCCAGGTGAAGCAGACCACACCATCACTTGAGATGTCAAGGCAATCATTAACTGGGTCTTGAGCAACTGATATCTCTGATATAAAATGAGATACTGTTTGTAAGGATCTCACCTCATACAGAATCAGCTGTTCATCATTATCACCACCTTCATTAAAAATGTGAAAATGATGTAAGACCTTAACTGGGACACTGAGGATGCTGTAACCTCAACATTTTCACAAAATACACAAAGAACTAGGAGGTTTTTGGAGCCTCAGCACCATGGCCAAATGACAGATTCTAGCTCTACTTTGACAAGTAGACACCCAAAACATAGTACAGGATATTTAACATTCAAGTCTGCTGTCACCAGTGAGAGAAACCATGGAAGGAAAGCAAATTAATGACCAATTTGTCAAGCCGTTTCTCCACTGGATGTCTAGATGTATATTAAACATGAGAACATAGCAGGTAAACTCATCAAGGTAGTGGTGTTAAGAGGACCAGTGAAGCCACAGGGGTGTCTCATTAGCAGAGTGTGTGGGAAGACACCATCATCCGAAAATCTGACTGTGTGGTGGCCTGAAGGGCTGCAGCATCAAACACAGAGGTGTGCTCTCATTACCGACACAAGGCCATTCGCACGATGGAGTAGAAAGTGCTTTGAGACTGTCTGAAATCTAGTAAGGACGAGTGCCAAAATGAGCAGTTACCAAGCAGCTTCCAAAGAATGAAGCGCTCACACAGAGTAAGTGATGGCGCCCAAGCCAATGACAACCAGCATAAACGTTAAGCAATTATCAGGTTTTACCCAGAAGGGAAAGAATTCTGTAGGATGAAGCATGGCAGTATGCAAATAAAAAAAAAAAAAAAAAAAAGAGTCTGTGCAATGTAGCAACACATTAACATTCATAAGCAGACTTTGGACTAATGGAAAATGGGAAACGAGTGCCACAGACATGAGCCTTAAAACTCATTTAAGGGTTAGAACTTTAAAATGTGCAGTTCTAACCAGTAGAAGATGAGCATGTTCCGGTCGAGTACTTACGACAGAAGAAGTGACATAACTCCTGTTGCGTCATCCATTTTAATGCAATAAAACCAACCTCTATCGGAATCAACCTGTTGTCATGGATACAATTAATATCATACCACCTGTGAACACAAAGCAGATCTCAGTAAACCAAAGCATGTTGACAAGCACAATATGACCATGTTGACCTTTTTGAAATATTTTTCTACATAAATCTTTCTAAGATTTGTCAGACCTCAGATGCCATCTCAGCTCCACTGTCGTTAGGTTTTACAGATTTAGTGTGTAGTGTTCTTGCAGACTACAGTGTTACCCATGGAGTTAGAATGACATTTTTGTACCTGTGCTCATGAAATGATTATGACAGTATGATTTAATACTAGACACTTTTCCATTGACCCTCAAGCTGTACAAATATAACTTGCGCAAAAAAATGTATCCCATGGAAAATTGACAATTTTGGCAAATCCTCCGTTTTTCGATTCAAAGTTTTTATATGCACACGAAACGGTGCATATATGCATATGCATAAACGGTCAGGTGTAGTATCACAGGCAGTTGTACAGTCAGTTATTGCTGGGGTTATATTGTAAAAACTAGAAAAGACTCAGACTAGCAGACTAATAGTAGCTAAAATTAGCGACATACCGGTGCTGCTCTTCTATGATATTATATCAGATTAGGGTCAAGTGTTTAAAAAAGACAAAGGGAAATGTACCTTTTCACACTAATCACTTAAATTAATGAACATCAACTTCATGTTCATCCACTGTTTTCTTATTCTTCTGTTTTATTTTGCTGAACTTCGGTTTTGTTGTGAACTGACTTTTCAGCGTTTCTCTCTTGCAGTTGTTTTGGGAGTTTGCGTGTTTTGATATCTGCAGCATTTTTCTTTTGGGGATTTGTCAATTTTTTATTCTGCTTATTTTCTGTTATTACAGCATTTTTCTCTCGTAGCTTCACTTCTGTTGCATTTGTTTTATGTGTTTGTGTTTTTGGTTGTGCGTCTTTCTTGTGTTTTCAACGTTTTGTTGATGCGGTGTGTTCGCCCCTGTTGGCCACTGTAGTTGTAGCTGTTGGTAATGACTATGAACAATGAAATGCCACAACAAATAATTTATCTGTATAATTTCTCACATGGTGTATGATAAAAAAATGTGTATTTTTTTTTTTTTTTTTTACAAATGTACAGTAGATGTATTTGTGTAGATTTTGCCCATATGGTTGTATCATATATGGGAGGTTGTGTAATGCTTTTGTCACTTTAGAAAATGTAATCTCTTTAAACAGGCAGAGGACAGTCAAAGTACATGTGGATGTAAAAAGAGGACACTGACTATGCTTGTGTAACTTGGACAATGATGTAGACGACAGGGGAGATTTTATTCATTTTTATTCAGAAATAACAGGTTCTCAACAATTTTTGATTTGAAGTGATTCTTTTTTTTCCCTTTTTTTTTTTTTTTTTTTTACACAACCTCTCCAGCCTTTCAAAACACCCTTTCACATGGTTCAACAGCAAGATTATATAACTTGGGATACAGTAATTTCTGTCTGTCACAGCACTCCAGATAAGTAAACCTTATGCATCTGAAATAATATTAGATTTATTTTTACCTTATTAGGAGTTGTAATAATCCACATGTTCCCACACAGGGGAAATCCTCTTCTTTACTCGCTTTACTTTGCACTCTACAGTTATCTATATGACACTTACTATGCCTTTGCACATTGTTTTGTTTTGCACCTCATTTAGTCTGTTTTACTGAGTATGTGAATGCTGCTGTTGTTATAAGGTCATTTCCAAATGATCAGATCAATAAAGGACTTCTATTCTATTCTACTATCTTCAGCATCAGAGGCAGTGATACTAACAGACTGGATAAAATTATCAGGAAATCATCTATTATCGGTTTGAGACAAATTTCACACTGTGGTGTAGAGAAGGATTATGTAGAATACAACTGTAGGTTATTTTCCTTTTTTTCTGAGGCTCAAAATTGCATTTTATGAAAATATTAGAAATTATTTGGGTCTATTTTTATTGCAGTAAGAGAAAAAAAAAGGTCATTCATCGCGATATGTGCACACCTGCGTAACATTAAATGTTTTAAATGATCAGTCGATAACCAGCTTTCATATGGTATATAGATATTGTTATAGAATTTACAATGATATCAGATATAAATAAATGTTTAAATGTACTCCTTGGACAGAAAGTCAAACCGGAGTCATTTGCATATAGAGGACGACACTCAGTCCTTCAGGACGAGCTGACCGAAGAACAGAGGGACGGAAAAATACAGAGGAAATTCAACATCCCGAAGGAGGAGGGGTCGACAGGAAGGTGTTAAAAGCTGTGTGTCTGAGCCTTTAGTGTTGTGTGACCTCTCAGGTCATGGATGCTCAACGACTCAGACGACTTGACTCGTGACTTTTGTAACCATAAAAGTCATCTTTGTAGATGAGTTTGTAATACTGTAACAGGTTGTAATGAAAAGACAATGACAAGACTCAGAGATTTGTCTTAACCAACCGCTATTAGGCCATAAATATAATTGAGTAGAGTTACATATGCTTGCTTAATTATATAAAGTATATTTTTTTACCAATACAATATTTATTACCAAGCAAAGTTAAATGTATTACTTATCACCCAGAAAAGTGGTGAGGATACAATGCGAGAACTTCAGAAAAACTGTCATTTTGAGGGTATGATCAAATATTTGTCTAAAGTAGACAGTGCATCCCAATTTTTTTTCAATGTTACCAGTTATTTTTCACTTGAGGGGATCCTAGTAGTCAAGAAAAACATTGGGTCGGAGAAGGCCTGGTACTGGCCCATCAATCAATCAATCAATCAATTTTATTTATATAGCACATTTATAAAGATCCACAGGGGAAGCCAAAGTGTACAATAACAAAAGACACAGGTTCATGTCAGCTCTGTTTAAGGGTTAAAAGCCAAAGCGAAATGATGCGTTTTTAACCACGATTTAAAAATGAGAAGAGAAGAGGCCTGTCTTACACCCAGTGGCAACTCGTTCCAGTATTTTGGAGCAACAGTTGCAAACGCTCTGTCATCTCTAAGCTTCCGCCTCATTCTGGGGACCACCCGAAGCAACTGGTCAGCTGATCTTAGGGATGGGGTTGGGTGGTGACGCTGAAGTAGCTCTGATAAATATGGTGACACAAAGTTATTTAAACACTTAAAAACAGATAATAAATAAATAAATAATGATAAAAACAAATAATAAAAGCTTGAAATGGATTCTGTAATGCATAGGGAGCCAGTGTAGGGACGCCAGGACAAGGCTAATATGCTGTACTTGGTTTGTACATCACTGTTTGTCTTACTTGTATGTGAATGTTGCTGTTCTTATGAAGCAATTTACCAGTAATGGGATCAATAAAGTACTTCTATTTATTCTATTCTATTCTATTCAGCTGGCTCTATTTTCTTACCTATCCTTCTCTCCTCACTCTCCTGAATGTTCAAATGTCAGCATATTTCTGAAAGAGTTTAGAAGATCTCTCTCTCTCTCTCTCTCTCTCTCTCTCTCTCTCTCTCTCCCCACACCTGGTTCAATTAATGATCCCCTCATCATCAGCTCTGCAGAAGAATCATAATGATGTAACAACTTCCAGGTGTGATGGAAGATGGAGGGTGATGTAAACTCTCTAATATTATCTCCAAACTATGTCAAATCTACACTTTATTATCCAAACTACAGAGGTAGGAAGCAACTACGTATACTGTGTAAGTACGGTACTTTGTTACTGTACTTAAGTAGATTTTTTTAAGTACTCTGTATTTATTTTTATGGCAAATTTTTACTTTTACTCCCTACATTTTTCATAAATATATGTGCATTATACTCATATACATTCTCAAACACACTTTTTTTTTTTTTTACCATAATTCTATGTGAAATGTTGTATCTGTTTTTAGTTTGCAGCTCTCTACTCTTTCCCCTCAAGTGACTCTGGTCTCTTGGGAGGCCGTCATTGTAAATAATAATTAGTTCTTAATGACTTGCCTGTTTAAATAAAGGTTAAATCAATGAAATACAAAAAAAGAGTTATGTGTTAACTAAATAATTGTTCCAGTGTTAAACCTAATTAACAGTACATGTTCATAAATAAAATACTTTTTTTTTTTTTTTCACACTTTAAAAACACAACAAATACATAAGCAAGTATACATTTAAATGAAATATAAGATTGTAAGGCAGGCCAAAAGCTTAATATGCAACTTAATAACTCAAAAGAGTGTTGATTTTTAACAATTTGAAAATATGACATCACTTAATTCTTGCACAGATTCTACTTGAATGACAACAGAAAAACAACAGTTTATTTAGTATAAACTTATCACAGTTTTTCTAACGTCTTACTTCTCACTTAGTTTGAGCACCAGTGGTTGGTGGGTGGGGCTTTTCAGAGTCACTATCTTTTAACACTGTATGGTATATTGCTCTTATCAATATTATTTAACTCTGAGAGATTCAGTTTAGTTTAACAATGATAATGTGAAACCTCCAATTATTTTCACCGACGCTGTAAGTTATCTTTTTACTCTGTCTGTTGTTGGAATAACTGTAAAATAAGTTCAATACTTTGATATTTTTTTATACTGGCAAATTTACTGTGTAATAATAATAGTTTTCTTTCTTGAATATGACAACATTTAATCAAACTTCTATTGTGCAATAAAGCCAAAGTTACAAAAAATAGTTCCATTAGTTACTGAGAAAAAATGTCCCATAGAGTTAAAAATATGAAACTATGTGAAATGGAAGTAAATAATTTAACTCTGAGTCTCCAAATAGCACAGTTCAACATCTATCTCAGTGTGTTGTTCCGATGCTGTCGTGAAACTTGTCAAAGAAATGTTACTGTGCAGTTGGAATGCTGCTGGATAGTAAGACATCCACTACTCTGGGTGTCATCTTCACCCACACCTGCCGCACTCAGCTCAGGCTTGTGTCTAAAAAAAAGTTTGATAATAACACCTGTCATTGCCTGCGTTATATTTGTCACTGAAGCTAAAAGCGGGTTGTTTTTTTTCTGGCCAATTTACAGCTCAGATCTAATCTTTGACAGGTCTTACTAGATGTGTTAACGACTGTCTTGGTGCAACACCCACTTCTTCGTGATGACAAAGTTTTCACAGGTGTTGACCAGTTTGGCATCTAGACTTATTAACATGTCACTGCAACTGCCCCTTCAGTCAGGTTAATAAGTATTTGGACAGTGATTTATGTTTTGTAATTGCCCCTCTGTAAACCATCACAATGGATTATAACAATAAGTAATAGAACAATAATTTGAGAAATGTCAAGTTAAACAACCTTCATTGAAATCAATGTTGAATGTTGTTGAATTTCTTAGGTTTTTAATCACCATGAAGTTTTACTCCAAGAGGAGTAAAACTGCAATCACAGACGCAAGATACCCCATAATTACATCTCTGCCAGAAATAAATAACATGCCCAGCTACTCGTTAGCATAAATGTCAACTTACAAAATAAAAGAACTCTGAAAATACATAACATAAAACCTGGATGGCTCTAACAGATACACAACTATACATAGGCTGTATATATATATATATATATATATATATATATATATATATATATATATATATATATATATATATATATATATATATATATATATATATATATATATATATATATTACAATAGATTGTTATTATTATAGTAGTTTATTTTAATGAATTCATTTATTTGTTCGAATTGCAACCCATTCTAAGCCATTAACCTCATCTGCTAATCTATTTTTACGATTAAATGTATTAAATATTTATGATATTAACATTTTTTCAAATTTGTGTTGTTATGTATAGAATTCAGTGTAATCAAAGTACCCTTCCCGAACATTTCCTTTTGTATTTTACAACCAATTCTACAGTCCATAAATATAATACTCGTCAAAATTAACATTTCCATGTATCACAGTAAGGCCACAGTTTAGTGTCCAATATAGAGGGTGTAAACTGTGGAACCAATTTTCTCATGTTGTTGGATCTAGCATAACCGAGTTAATTTTAAAGAAATCCTTAAGGAAATCAATTATGTCATCTCATTGAGATATATATATATATATATATATATATATATATATATATATATATATATAAAAAATGTTCCTCTCGCCCCACGTGGGCGGTGTCTCCTTCAGGCTCGGGTCCTCTACCAGAGGCCTGGGAGCCTGAGGGTTCTGCGCAGGATCTTAGCTGTTCCTAGCAATGCGCTCTTTTGTACAGAGATCTCTGATGTTGTTCCTGGTATCTGCTGGAGCCATTCTCCCAGCTTGGGGGTCACTGCCCCTAATGCTCCGATCACTACTGGTACCACTGTTGCCTTCACACTCCACATTTTCTCTAAATAAAAATGTGATATATATATATATATATATATATATATATATATATATATATATATATATATGTATGTATATACTGTATGTGTGTGTGTAAGATAACATAGTGTTTCTATAATATTTTAAGATACTAATTGGTTAAGGGTATCGTATTCACCCTGTCAGTGGGAAAATTACAAATATTGATGAAACACAATGTTAATGCTAATTGATAATGTTTTCTTGTGAACCTCAGTGATCACATGTATGTTCATGTATTTTTGAAGGTGTGGTTTTGAAGGGTGGGCTGAAGAAGAGGCATGGGTGTGTATACTTTCAAAATATAGCTTGTTTTCCAAGATGTTTCTACACTTTTTTATACATTTTTTAATTATTGACATTCAGTTTCAGTTGCCCTTTTAGTGTTTTTATGTTGTACACAGAGAATATAATAAAGAAAAAAAACCCCGTAAAATTCCCCATATTTTTTTAAAGATACTTGGTGAATAAAGGCGTTTGTGATTAGATATGAAGTCATCAGGGTGTGATGAAGTGTAGACTTTCAGCTTTTATTCAAGGCTATTGAGAGAACTATTATAACAGGCCATCTAGGTCCCTTTGTGTTTTCTTCAACAATATGGTGCATTCTTAAAAGCAGAGAATCCACCAATGACCTCAGCACCAAAAGGCATGGAAGAACACGAAACAAGTCAAGTAGATGATTGCAGAATGATCAGTATTCAGTTGTCAAGGACACACTTGAAGCGATAGATGTGTCATTTTCAAAGACTCCAATGAACTGATGAATGTCAATGTAGAGGGGGTTATTGACAGAGCCTCTGGACAGATGAAACCAATAATCAATCAGTCTATGCCAAGAAAACCAAAGTGTTGTACAGCTTAAAAAAAATGGTAAAATTATAAGAAATATAAATTAAATATTAGGTGGTCATTTTTTCATCTATTACCAACCTCCTCTTTCTGATTTTCTGAACATCTATTCTTTAAATGTTGGTTTATTATTTATGTTAAAACTAATAAAAACTATTCAAACTAAAACTGTATAAACAGGTACAACAAACTCTACCCCCTGCATGTATTGTTGCTTATTTTGGCATCAATCCCACTGCTATTAACATGTCTGTGCATGTGATGATGGCAGCATATGGCCTCTGTACAGGGCTGTTGACAGTTTTGGCTGGGCCCAGGACGAGATAATCTGAGTGAATGGGAGTGAATGGAGAGAGTCAAGCTAAATTCTGATCCTGTTTGACAAGTGCTCTGTAACTCCCATATGATAGCGGTTAATCATAAATATTAGGCAGATCATGGGAAGCAAACGTGATGTTAGGTTTTATGTGGGCTTAGTAAGAGACTATAATTCATTGCATATGTGACGTCACATTCCACTCAGCTGTGGTGTGGAGTCTGTGGTGACGTCACATGTGCGCCAGGCGTTTAGTCCAATTTATTAATGGATTTTACTCACAAATGAATCAACCATTGGTAACAGAAGCAATTGAAACACACATCAATAATTATCATTTATTATGAGGTACAACATGTGTGTTGTACCTCCAGATACCAGATACCATTTTAGCATTTTATTTTCCATTCATTAATTTTCAGATTATGAGCCTTGAGCCTTGAGCCTCCCGGAAAGGGCATTTATGTATTAGGGGTAGTAGGACAGAGAGAGAGAGAGAGAGAGGGGTGGGGGTGTCTTGAATCTATTTTCAAAAACAATGAAAGCAAAAGAACCAGAAATCATTTATTAAATGCAAATGTAGCGCATTTTCTCCCCCCAAAATCAACATATTTTGAAATGAAACAGAATAATTAACGGCATCTTCATGAGGGACCAGTCCCCCCCCTTCATGCCAAGGCACAGGACAACATATCCATTTGCCCCACCACCCCCTGTCAATAGCCCAGCCTTTATATACTGTATGTTCCAAGTTAGACATAGTTTATAGACATTTGAAATTTTGGCCATTGTAAATAAAGTGGAGAAGTTTTCTTTCTTATAATTTGTAAAAAAAATAAATAAATTAAAATAAAACAAAAAAACAACAACTTTAGGAACAAAAAATGGAATGAATTCAACCAATAATTTTGCTGCTACAGAAATTTTAAATTTCAGCCGTTATAAGTAAATTCGGGGGAAAAAAAGATTTTTAAAATTCCTAAAAAAAAAAATAAAAAAAAAAAGTCACTTTGACATGCTGCACCCAAAATCTAATGACATCTATTCTGGATCACTGGAAATATATAAACCAATTTTGGTATTAATTCACCCAATAGTTAACAAAGCATGTTAACAAACAAACCAATAACATAACAGTGAATGATAACAGTTTAATCAGTTCCTATACAAGTGTATAAAACATTAAGACATGATGCACAGTGATAGAAAAGATAAAAAAATCTGAGGGTATCTTAGTACTACATGACGTGTCTCAGCAAACTTGTAGCAGAATAATGTTAAGAGATGAGTACGGAGAAGGAAAAGAACAGCTTATTATCCAAAGCACCATGTCCTGAGTCCAGCAGGGTGGACGTGGTGTTAAGGCATGGACACATCATCAATACAAATTGATTTTATGACTGTTGATGGACACAACAGGATGCATTCCTTAGTAAACAGGTCTGTCCTCTATGCTCTGTTAAAGATAAATACACAGGATGGCACTTCACACTATACAGCTGTGGAAAAAATAAAAGACCACTGCCAAATGATGTCATTTTTTTTTTATTTTGCTTTATTCTTCAAGCTACTGACAATATTTCTCCCAAATCCCAAATAAAAAAACTATTTATTCAAAGCATATATTTGCAGAAAATGACACGTGGTCAAAATTACAAATGGATATAGTGTTTTGAGGCTCAAATAATGCAAAGAAAACCAGCTCATATTCATTTTTAAACAGCACAATATTAATGTAACTGTAGTTTTTACTGATTTTCAATAATCTTTTACATATCTGTACTCTCCTCTATTGCTGTTGGGTGACTTTATGCAGCTTAAAGCATAGCTATACAAGAAGTTCAGTAATATTGGATGGTTTGTGAGCATCCATGTTGGTCTGGACATGACAGGGTCTTCATCTGGTGGTCTGTCATCCACACTGGACTGGATTTATATAGTGCTTTTTGGCCACTTAACGCGCTTTACATTAGTAACCCATTATTCATTCACTCTCACATGCTCCCTCTGGTGGTGGTAAACTACACTTGTAGCCACAGCTGCCACAGAAGCGTTGCTGCCATTTTGCACGTACGGTCCCTCTGACCACTGAACATTCATAAACTAGTGCAATGCTTCTCAAATCTGGTCCTCGTGGCCCATTGTCCTGCATGTTTTACATATCTCCCTTTTCTTTTTTTAAATAAAAAAAAAAAATAGAAACCAATTCAAAATGTCAAATTAGATAATTAAAAAATAATAATAAAAAATTTAAATGAAGACAAATTAAAAAGTAAAACAATTTTAAAATGTAAAAAAAAGGTACGTTAAAAATAATTTTAAATTACAAAATAAATAAATAAATAAATGAATTAAATGTTAAAAATAACAAAAAATATTTCAAAAAAATCTCCCTCCTTTTTTTAAATAAAAAAATGGAACACATTTTTTTGGAAAAATTAAAAATAAAACAATTTTAAGAAATTTTAAATATTAAAAAAAAAATAAAAAATAAGAACATTATTGACCTAGCTGAGGTCTGAAGTGTTGACCTGATAGAACAACCAGTCCTCAGAGTTTGGGAACATTGTCAGAGCATAAATCTACTAGTTTTCAATAGTTATTTTTGAAATAAAATGACATTTGCAGTTCCAATTGCACTATTTTTGCCAACTCAAGAACATAGTGTTTGGAACAGTTGTGGTTTTTATGCTTCTCCTCCTTAAATAAGACATGGATCAAGTGTTTATTCAGGTGTGCTTTGGTTAGAATTCAACAGACACAGGAATAGAAGGGCTGTCATATATGTAGACATGCTGATTTCACAGGAAATTGTAGTAGTCTGTTAATTTTATCCACAGCTGAAGATAGGTCATGACCCAAACACTGAAAAACATCCCCTGTCTTTAATTTCAAACGCTCTTGTGTTGGTTTTGCTGTGGTCACGTCAGTCTCCAGTGATGTCATCCCAACATAGTAGCTTTGCAGTGACTGAAGAATAAATTGAAAACCCGAACCACAAAAACCAGCTCCTTAAGGCAGCTGTCAAAGCCTGGCCAAACATCTCCAGGGAAGAAAGTCAGCATTTGGTTTGGTCGACAGGTTCCAAACTTCAAGCAGTTCAGCAAATTCAAGTATGAACAACTCACACACACCTTGAACAAGTGGTGCCAGTCAGAACAAACCTTGCAAATGTTTTACCTGATTTACCCTCTTATTATTGTCAAAACACATTTTTAGGAACTGTGACCTTTGACCTACAGTGTAGTCGCCAACATTTACTGGGCTCTATTCTGGACCGGCTCACAACTTTCCTGGAAATTGATCAAGTATTTTTTGTGTAAAGCTGCTGACAAACAAACAGATGGACACAAAAAACGGGTACCAGGTACAATAAACTACACCCCCCCGCAAATATTATAGTTCTTAATGCACATGTCAAAGGTCATGATGACATTTTGGAGCAAATATGTAGTTTCCTATCTGTCGTAAATCCAAATTCTGAGTTTAAAACACAAGATTATCTCACAAAAAATTGTGAGATAAAATTTCAAAAATATGACATAAGAAGTGCATAATTATGAGGAAAAACAGTCAAAATGATGAGATAAAATGACATAATTGAGATAGAAAGTCACAATTCTGAGATAAAAAGTATTCATTTGAGATGAAAAAAAAGTAAAAATTATGATAAAAATTTTAAATTATAAGGTAAAAAGTTAGAAATATGAGATAGAAAATGCATAGTTATGTGAAAAAGAGTCAAAATTATGAGATAAAATGGCACAATTGAGAAAGTCATAATTATAAAAATTGTGAGAAAATGGCATGATTGAGATTAAAAAGCCATAATTATGAGACAGAAACTCGCAATTCTGAGAAAAAAAGTGAGATAAATAAATGAGATAAATGTTTTTTTGTCATAAATATAAGATTAAAAAGTAAAAATTCTGAATTCTGAGGTAAAACAAATCTGAAATAGGAAATAGGAACTGCATAATTATGAGAAAAAGAGTCAAAATTATGAGGTAAAATGGCGTTGTTGAGTCATAATCATGGGATAAAAGTCATAAGGATAATAATAGAAAAAAGTCACAATTTCTCTCCTGTACTGATTCTTATTTCTGAAGCAAGTCACTGAACATTTGAAAAAGTAAAAAGCCTACTCTGAGAAAGTAAGGAGAATAAAATACAGATATTTATGAACAAAAAACATAGGGAGAAAAAGCTAAAAATTGACTGAAAAATAAAAAAATAAATACTCAAAGTACTTAAAAAAGGAGCACTTCTATAGTGACTTCCCACCTCTGATGTTGATAAAAGTTAGAGTAAATTCATAGGTTGTATCAGACTGAGAAGCAAAAAGTTAAATATATCATTAACTGAATATAAAAAACACACCTCCATACATGACTTTCATTGATAAATCAATGCAGCCAAAGATGATGATGATTCCATATTCACTACAGTGCCTCTGGAAACCCAAATGTGTTATGAAAAGCAGCGATTATGCATTTAACCTGAATTATTGATATAGTGACAGGATTAGTTGATCGATCAAAAGTCAAAAACAGATGCTTTTGACTGAAAAATAAAATCAAATAAATCAACTGAAAGCATATTCTACACACAACCTTAGTGCTTAGTTGCTCAGTGCTATTTTGGATACGTATAAGAGCCTTTGGTAACTATTTCTTCAAGAACTGCCAACATTAATAACCTAAACACTGAAGATAAGGAGAAGGAGAAGGAGCTTCAGGCGTCACACAAGATGCACAGAGATGTTCTTTTTTTTTTTTTTTTTTTTTTTTTTGTGCAAGATCCAACAATAACTTCTATCTTCCCCAGAGATCTGTAATCAGTTGAAACAAATGTGAAGTGCGGTGGTGGCGGCACCGTGGATCTGAGCAGCACACACTAAAGTGCCTACAAGAGATAGAATTACTACAACAAAATGGTGAGAACTCCTGAGGGAAAGACCTGACGCTGCCTGTACCAAAAAAAAAAAATGCAACTGGGAAGATTTATGTTCCAGCAGAACAGACGCATTCACAAATGTCACATTTATCCTCTGCTGTCGCTGGGTCACAGTCCAGATTTTAATCCAGGTGAGAATTTGTGGCTGTTCGCACACAATTCCTTTACAGCCTGACAGAGTTCAAGGCATTGTGGGAAACACTTTAGAGCCCAGGTATGAAATAAATAGCCATCCACATGGAACGTCAAAATGCCACAGATGTGTTTGAATTGCACTGGAAAAAAATCTAAATCTTACTCATTTCTTTTCCAAATATCTCATTAAAAATACTGTATTTTCCCCAGTGCATTTTATAATATATCCAAAATAGCATGATTTGTATAGGGCTTTTTTTCCTCACTCAAAACGCTTTACATTAGTGACTCGTTATTCATTCACTCTCACATTCTCACTCTGGTGGTGGTGAACTACATATGTAGCCACAGTTGCCCTGGGGCAGACTGAAAGAAACGTAGCTGCCATTTTGCACCTATGGCCCTTCTGACCACCACCAAACATTTATACACCACAATGTAAACCCGAACATTTAAAATAATTAAATATATTCAGTTGTGAATACTCAAAGTTTCAAAAATATAGTATTACTAACTCAAATGTATTAAGTTACTGTAACATGTTCTTTTTAAATACTTCCAACTAATATTTTTTTTTTATTAAGGGGAACTATGGTGGATATAAGTGAACATAACTGAAAAACATATGAGGTTCAACTGAGTGGAATTAAGTCATTAAATGCTGACTATGATATTGAACTGTTATTATTATTGTTTCAAATAAGGATGATTGAAAAAAATAAACTTAACTGATGTAGTAGATGATTAAATATAATTGCAGAACACTCCAAATGACCACCATATATATTATACCAAAAAATTGCAATAACAAAAGTAGTTTTATTCAGGGGCGACTGTGGTTCAGTTGGTAGAGCAGGTCGTCCAATGACTGAAGGGTCAGAGGTTCGTGTCCCAGCTCTGTCTGTCCACATGTCCAAGTGTCCTTAGACAAAGACACTGAACCCTGACTTTATGTCCCAGTAGGACTGACAGAACCTTAGAATACTAAGTTAATAAGTAATGTTTTAATTTAGGTATACTTTAATAAGCATCTACATTTTAAGTTCTGGAAACTTGTATTTCATTCATTTCATCAACTTAAAATAATTGAGGCAATCGATTACCTTAAATGTTTTGAGTTCTGCTAACGTATTTGGGTTTACAGTGCAGTGTGAGTGACACTGGAGGGTAACATATGGACACAACAGACTGATTAGGTCAGAGCAGGATTTTAACTGCCAACCCTGTGGTTATTGAACAACCTGCTCTACCAACTGACCCACATATATATGCAACACATTCATCGTGAATGTTTCACCAGTAGGTTTTCAGCAATAGTGTTATAATTTTATGTAAACCTATTTCTATTTCTTTTTCTTTTTATAATGAACTGACACAAAAGAAAGACACAAAAGCATCTCTGACTGAACCTTCCTCTATCCTTAGTGTTTTTGTTAGTGTCTATATCCACTAACCTGCAGCCAGAACAGTAATTACATCTGACTCTGGTCCCCAGGTCTCCTCCAGCCTCCAGCTGTTCAACCGTTGTGACATATACGATAGGAGGAAGGAGGTTAAAGCTACAAGCTAAACCATAATTAAATTGAGATTGACAAATGTATATATAATGTTCCAGTTTAATTATGTTTTGCTGTGATCCCTGCATGTGTCTTCAGTTCATGTAAATCCAGTATTGTCACTCAGATATCTTTGGATATATCTGTCCTCTTGTTGAAAAAGTGTTTTATAGGTAATTTGAGTCAAATTAGTTTTAATATGAATCTTATTAATGCAACCCAGTGTCCAAAAATGTTGCATAAAAACACAGCTTACAAACTGGATATGTCGATTTGTCAAATATTGATGATTAAGGCTGAGTTTGACACGACATGTTGGACATTCTTGTTCTAGTTTATATCTTTATATTCTTGTCGCCCTTATGGACTGTGACTCAACCTCTAAAAATCCTAAAATTGCTGGTATTCAATATTTTTATCTTCACTATTAAATCTCAGTAGTAAAATATATTAGCATATTCTTTCTACACCTATTTCCCTCTAAAACAGATCCAAACCCAATCCAACTTTATTCATAAAGCATTTTAAAAAACACAGTTGGCCAAGAGTCTCCATAAATATAAAACACATTAAATCCCTCATATTTTAATAAGAATGGAAATAACATCAAACATGGGGAACTTTTTTTTTTCAATCAATTTAAATTAAAACGATCAACCACATCTTTATAATTAATATGTGTGTTGTACATTACATATATTTATATACATTTTATAAGTGAGTATTTGGATCTTGATAAGATTTCTTCTACTTTCATATAATAACATAAGTTCTTATATATCACTACTCTTTAGGTGATTATGTCTTATTTTAAGTATGATGACATATTTTGACTAGAAATGAGAAAAATACACATGGCAAGATATAGATTTTTTCCAGTGCACACTGAAAAAAAATCAATATCTTACAAAGTGTATTTTCTTCATTTCTAGATTGAAACTTTTTCAAGCCAAAATACTTTTATTTTTAACTTGTTTTTAAAAACTTTCTTGTTTTTTACACTTTCTAGAGACACTTATTATTTTTTTTCTTATCCTAGGAAATGGCCTACTCCTGCCAGCTTAGCCATTTTTATTGTTACCCAGACAATATATTTATTTATCCATTTCTACCAGCACTTTCTACCACCTTTAAAAAAAAACTTCTGCCAAGTGTAGACGTGTAATGTTGACAAATGCAGAGCGAACAGCACTTTAGAATTCTCACACTCGGCACATTTTAGGTTGATATTAAATACATCCATGAATCTATATAAGAATTATGCTTTCTTTCCCCCCCCCCCTCATCCCTTTCAGCTTGTATGGATTTCCATTTTAATGCACATGAAGACCTTCTACGAGTATCTCATGGGTTGTGTGAGGTTAACCTTCCAGTGTTATAATGCAATGCAGTGAATTAAAGTTTAATACAGCATATGCGACAGTTCTATTGAGACATAAGGAAATTCTGCTGAGCATGGCAAAACTAAATAAGGGTTTTAAAATGCTCTGGGCTATAGAGAGGGAAGAATGAGTCTGACACGGTGGTGGTAATGTCATATTTTACAGAGGAACTGGGAATCTCTCTGGATACTGTTAAATAAACAAGCAAAAATTTAGCTCAAATTTTTCCCTCAAACACTGATCTATTTTAAAACTGCGCAAACAACATATCAGTATTTCATGCAGCATACGCAAAAACAGCCCAAAGTCGCCACGTCTGAACCTAACTACTGTATAAAACCTAATCAGATTATGGAAATTAACTACGCGCCGACATTTTTCGGTCCTACACACTGTTGGTTAAAACACAAGTTTCACATTCTAACCACGGGCGCTGATAATGTGAAAT
Source organism: Siphamia tubifer (assembly GCA_020466265.1). Taxonomy (NCBI): domain Eukaryota; kingdom Metazoa; phylum Chordata; class Actinopteri; order Kurtiformes; family Apogonidae; genus Siphamia; species Siphamia tubifer. The sequence goes on from CM035793.1 coordinate 32,725,837, forward strand.
GGAAAGAGGTAAAATAATAAGTAATCATGCTATATAGTGATATAGACCCTTTTTTTCTGTCAGGTTTGAACCCTCTTACTCTTTCGTGGGTCTTTTTTAAGGATATGGCAGACTAACAATCATGTGGACTTTCACACAGGAGATGGGGTTTTTATCCCATCTCCAACCAAAACCAATCTTTTTTTTTTTTTTTCCATAATAACCTCAGTGAGAGTCGCAAAGGAATTTCTGTATTCAAGCCCTCACCACAATCTCTCCCTAAGCCTCGCCAAGTAGTCAATGGACACACTTATATTTTGCATTCAGTTAGCAAGGTCTTTGCTGAAAAAGTACATTTTGCTCTGTTTCAATATGATTAACTTTGAATTTCTTCTGAGTTTCCATGATCTGTGGATGAAATATAAGAAAATATATGATTTAGACCAAAACCCCCCCTACCCCCCAGAAGGTTTAATATGGACAGGTGTCTGGATCAGCACTTACGGTATGATGGTCTAATGTTCTAAAATACATAACACTACCACCTTTTCTTATGTATTATATAAGAAAAAAAAGAAAAAAAAATATATACACACACATATATATATATATATATATATATATATATATATATATATATATATATATATATATATATATATATATATATATAGACACATATTTATATAGCACTTTTCATACAAAAACTGTAGCCAAAAGTGCTTCACATTGATTAAAAATTAAAATACAATTTTAAGACAAGGGTGAAATAAGAAATACATTAAGATTTGATTGCACAAAATTAGAAAATTACAAAAGTACAAGATGAACTGATTATACATACTACATTATAAAATGTCAATAAAATAAATAAGAATTACATTAAGATTTGATTACACACAAAATATAAAGAAAATAAAGAATGGGGTCACAGAATTGTGATCCCATTCTTTATTTCCCTTCAAAGGCTGATGAAAATAAAAATGTTTTTAATTTAAATATACTGGTTTCCCTCATGCCTTATGGAATTGTATTCCATAACTTTGGTGCATAGTTAACAAAGGCTGAATCCCCAATTTTCTTTGTAGTATATCTGGGAGTCACTAGTAAGCCTGCGTTCGATGACCTTTGTATGAATATGTAACAAATATGGTAACATCATTGACCTTGATTTTCTATATAATAATAAAACATTTAGAAAGATTTCACAAACATTGTTATTTAGGCTTGTTATGGCTTCCAATAACACACTAAAGATTAACGAGATGATTTCTGAATGAAATATAAAAGGCTAATACATTTGTTTTCTCTATATAGAATAATACTAAATTGGGATAACTGCTAATAAAGCAGCACTGGGTCTTTATGGGTTAAATGAGCAGAATAAGGGTTAAACACTTCTGCATTACACAAATCTAATTAACTAAAATCATGTTTGGAAAATTATCTATGTTTGAGCCTGATAAACTTCAATTATGGCTTTTTATTTCAGGTAAGAGTACAGAGATGTTATGAGAGTAAATCCAGACAGTTTAATAATATAAAATTGAACCTGACATGAATGAGAAGAATAGATTTTTTTGTTTATTTCAGAGCTGTAGTGCAGTTACTGGCAGATAAATGACTATACTGATCTCCCATTATGGTACTTTATGCGTTCCATCAGATTGTCACAGTCAACAGTAGAACTTTATTGCTGATGACAAACTTCTTTAACCTTTGTGCAGCAGTTTGTGATATGCTTGCTTTGTAGAATGAATACCAGTAGTTGCTGATTCTGCCCTTGGCCACAAAATCCACTTTTTCTCTTTTTCTTTCATGGATTCTGCATTGGAGGCCAAGAAGCCAATAACGCTTTGGTTGAACCAGATGTCGGTCCAGACAGGCAGCTTTGCCCTCAGTTATCCCTGCCACCTGCAGCGCTTGATGTCTGTTCCAAGAAGGTCTCAGGGTCTTGAGCTGCTTCATCGATGCAGGAGGAGCCAGACTGTAGCCAGAACTGCCAAGGCTGTGGTCCGAGACCTGGACGCTGGTGCCAAGTCCTGGATGCCCCTCTTGCACACTCATATTTAAACACAAAATGGATTCAGAATGAACTGGAACTGATGAGTCATATTAAAACGTCTTCAGGAAAATGAACCCTTGAACACCCAAACATTCACCCAAAACCACCCACTAAACTGTTTAATTCTTGTTGATCCACTAATGCATGCAAATAATTGGTTTGCCATCTTTTCATGGTCATCAGATAAGACCCATTTGGACGTTCAGAGGCTCTGTAGTTACCATGGAAACACAGTCATCTTCACTGACCGCCATCAACATTGATTCACTAGTAAAACCAATGGAATTGATTCAATGACAGTGGATGGAGACACTTGGTTTTAATAAGACGGCTGTGGCTCAGTTGATTGAGTAGGTCGTCCAATGATCAAAGGGTCAGCGGTTAGTGTCCCAGCTCTGGCTGTCCACATGTCGTAGTGTCCTTGGGCAAGACACTGAACCCTAAGTTGCTCCCAGTAGGTCTGACAGTGCATGTGTATTGGCAGCAGTGTGTGAATGTGAGGAATTGTAAAGCGCTTTGGGCACCCACTGGTGTATAATATGTGCTATAAAAGTACAGTCCATTTGGTTTATGTTCAGTTAATGATAGATTTTGCTGAAAAAGTCTTTTCCTTCCAGTCTTGCTAAAATAACTCTTAGTTTTACCTTTAGTTTTATATCTATATCTATATCTATATCTATATCTATATCTATATCTATATCTATATCTATATCTATATCTATATCTATATCTATAATATCTACTTGATCAGTACATGAAATGTAAGAAAATATATTATCAGTGAAAAAAAACACAAAAGACAGAAAATAATATTACAGCAAATGGTGATATACCACTTAAGGATGGTTAAATACACTGGGTCCTTATGGGTGGGTTGTGTTTGTCAGAGAGAGAACATTTCTAACTCTTTTATACAGTTGCAGACATTTTTTTCGCTCAAATATTATCATTAAGGAGTTAAAAAAGTTCAAAGTTTCACCAACTAATGCACATTTTCAGGGACATACCCCTAGCCTATGGTTTTCACAGATAGTTTTGTCTAGTTTTATGCTCCGTGTGTGTGTGTGTGTGTGTGTGTGTTACAACATCTTGATGTGAAATACCTTATAAGATTCAGACACAGACCGTCTTAATGTCTAGATGTATACCAGAAGGAAACAATCACGTCTAGTTCCTGTTTTGCTTTCATGTCTACTATCAACGGACAGATACTATGTGTGATTTTGGCATTTATTTTTGTAAAAATTATGAAGCAGCAGTTTGACTGAATCAACATATTATTAATGCTAATACTGCCCTACAAAGCAAAAAGGGAGCAACTACATTTTTTGATGAAAATTAATTATTGTGTTTTTTCCAACATTCAAATAAATCTTTGTCATGTTATAAAATCTCAACTCAAATGTCTGTTGTTTTGGGGGAAATTAGTGATTGTTTGTACAGTAACTGTAAAAGTACTCGTAAAACAAAACAAAAAGGCAGTAAAGACCATTACTGAGTTCTTACCAATGTCTATTTAAGACCCTGTCCCAGGAGTTTACAGTGAATCCCTGTATTAGACTGAAACAGATTAGTGCATTTTCCACACTACAAGTTACACTGTCAATGAATGGTTTTTATGAAGGTTTTTCATATATATATATATATATATATATATATATATATATATATATATATATATATATATATATATATATATATATGGTGCATTAAGTGAAGTTGAAATGATGAGATAAAACATCAACATGAGATAAAAAGTCTAAATTCCAAGTCACTAAGCACTGCCAGAATTAATCCATATATATATAAAATAAAAGGTCTACTGTGTTTTTTGTCAAACTAGGTAACTTGCAGTAACAATACTGCCTCATGTCCAATAATCTACCTACAACTACTGGGGCTGAACAACAAGAGAACTTTAAGGTCATTTTTCTCAGTTTAGTGCTTAGTGCAGTTACTGACTTTTTACTTTGTAGGGTAGAATACTAATGCATCAACGTAAAATATGTATCATCATGACAAAACCAGGAGCATGTGCAGAATGACAGGAATAATGTTAAATAGGAATGAACCATTTCAATATCAACTTCAAAAATAAAAGTGGAATAAACCATTGACTTTACTTGGAATTAAGTTTAATTCAGAATAGTCATTTTCAACTAGAATTAGGTGTTTACATGGTCATCTTAAAGAGGACCTCTCATGTAAACGAGTCCAGTCTCTTGGCCAAAAGCAAGTGGACATGAGCCACAGAATAAACTCCACATCTCCCACTTTGATAACTCACTTTACTTCCCCATTTCGACCTCACACTTTAAAGAGTCTCTTTTGTATCAGTGATAGATACTTCCTGGACACATGGATTTTTTTTTTTCTTATGCTGCAGTATCGGCCACTTTGGGCAAATTAGTAGAAAAGCTAAGTGGTGCGGCTGTATCCAGCTCTAATACATCCATGTATGTGCCTCTTCAAAAATGTAATTACACTGTAAGAGCTGTGGTTGCTATGGAGATGGTAAGACCTGTGGTGGGTTACCTTTGGTTGCTCGGGTTCTTTCTCATAAATTGCAATGTTGTTGACAAATTGCAAATTAGGCAAAGCCTTATTATTCTGATATGGTGGTATAGTTCATTAGCGCAGCCAGCTATTTACTGTAATTTTGTATTTCACTGATGGAAAACTGAAAATAATTGCAATTTTTGAATCTCATAGGTTACTTAGAAATGGCATTAGGCTGTTGGGTTTGTCAAGATGAACATTTTAGTAATTTTAGTAATTATTTTGAATGTATTATGAGTTTGCATGAACATCTACATGACCTATGAATTAAATATAGGAAATACATTATTTACACCCAAACGTCGACATGGCCGACAGTAGTTTAATGTAGGATTTTTTTCAGTCTAATTAAGTACCTGTTACATGTGTCACAGGTAATTAATGTGGATGTTCTAAAATACATGTTACTAGCACCTTACATGTTATTATTCTGGGTTTTTTTTTTTTTTTACATAAATCCATTTTTGGCTCAGTACAGACTAAGTGAGTCAGAGTTGACTGAAGTGAGAAGTGTGATGCAGTGCACACTTTACCCAGGCAGAAGAACAAGTCGGTCTCACCAATGTACTGTCATTTGGAGAACATTCCAATAGTTTATTTCTTGTACTATATTCCTGATGCTCATGATCACAAATGACTAAAGTGTCAAAAGTAATAATATTTTGATTTGTATATCTAGAGTGTAAAGATCAACTATCAGACATATTGTTATTTCAGTGTTGATCCACACTTGACTAATATAAACACAGTGCACTTTATACATGTCTATCAACCTATAAACTGATGGTTATTTGAGAAATGATAAACAACTCATGAGTACTATTACTAATACTAACACTAATACTATTATTTATACAACTACTACTATTTTGATTATTACTATTGCCGCTACTACTACAAATATTACTCTTACTATAACTATTATTACTACTACTATTTGTCACTATTACTACAACGATTACTCGCAAAACTACTATTATTACTACTCTATTGTCACTTTTGATAAATCGGACCCTGACTACAACTACTATTATTACTACTACGATTACTGCCAATATTTCTGCACCTATTACTACTTCTAATACAATGATTCCTATTACTATTGCCACTACTATTACAACAACAACTACTACTACTGTTATTATTACTACTGCTGCCATTACTACAACTCGTATTAATACTACTATTACTACTACTACTGTTACTATTACTACTCCCATTACTCCTCCTAATACTACTACTATTACTGCTAGTGCTATTGCTACAACTACTACTGTTGTTTTGGGTACTATTGACGTGAACATGTTGTTCATTATAGGTGAAGGTATAAGCTGGAGGTGTTTGGGACAGCCTTTGTCTTAGAGTTTCCATCTGTATGTAATGATAGTTGTTTGGAGACCAGACAGATATGTGATGTTCTGGCGGAATAGAGCTTCAACAGCTGCATTTTGCCTAAAGCTGCTCTGTTCTTGTTCAGTAAATATTGCACAGAAGCTGGCACCAAGAAGATGTATGGTTGGAAAAACACATTCTGGATCTGGGGACGAGACACCAGCTGCTGCCAGGGAGATATAGTTGACGTGAGGAGATCTATCTGCTACAGTATCCTGACTGCCAAGCATTAATGAAACCCTATGGTACATATATAAGGCCTGGTACTCTGGATAGCGTGGCAGTGAGAATGCTGATGTTGTCTGTACAATACTACTGCACTGTAGAATGGGCAGGAAATAGATTTTATTTACGGTTGTTTTGATGATGATGTCTGCCAGTAATAAAAGTGTTATTGTAATGCATAGTCTATTTCCAGTAGGTTTGTTGGTCACCCTTTATAATACCTACACATAATTCACTATATATTAACCATTTGTTAATGTTTGTTCATACACACCTTATCATGAACAAAGCATTTGTTGTTTTTTTCTATGAACAAACCACTTGTAGCCGTGTGAACAAATGCTTTATGATATATATATATATATATATATATATGTACATTATATATGTACAAATTGTTAATACATCATGAACAAACCATTTACACATGGGTAACAAATGGTTAATACATAGTGGAATGTGAGTAGGTATTCTAAAAGAGTCACCACTTTTTTTTTCAATCGTGTAATAACAAAGTTGGATGTACTTTTTAATACTGTTAATGCCTTTTTTTTTGCAAATGTGTTTGTTGTTTAGTAGTGATTCACTATCAACCTGATTTATTTTTTATGCATGAGAGCATGTTTGGCTCTTAGCAGCTAATTGAAATGGATCAAATTGTCAGTTGAAAAACAGGGGGAAAAAAAAGTTAAAATGTGGCGGCACTGACTTGTATGAATAATACTACCTGACAACATGCAGTGCATTACATCTATTTGATCTGAAATTCATCCAGTGTTTCGGCCTGTTAAGATGCACACTCAAACTATCACTGTCCAATTTGTAAAAAACAACCAATGACAGCACACGTAGTTCCCGAACCACTTTTCCTCTTGAAGTTGTCCATTCTTTTTCTCACTGAGTCACTGCATGAACATTGGAGCTAGCTAGCAAAACAAACAAGAGGGCACCAGAACGGAAATGGAAAGCATCGGCGGGACGAGTTCAGGAAGTATAGCGGAAACTGGTCAAAAACTTGTGTATAATGCATACAGATAAAACACCAGTTAAAAATGGTGTTTTATCTGTACAAAATTCATCATAAGTTTTCCATATGTGTGCTCACACCATGTAAAACGGCACACAGTTTATGGTTAGTGGTTATGGATAGGTAGATGACAGATCTTGGTGTACATTGACGCGCAATCAAATCAAATTTTAAATTATGTAGAGCCACATCAGCTCACAACTTTACAAATAGAGTCAGTTGAAACTAGACTCTGAATCCAGTTTACAGAAACCCAACACACACCCTGTGACCAGTGACAATGGTTCAAATCCTATTGAGTAGCATGCAAAAGGATGACAGTGTATAAGTATAGCACACCAAATTCCATAGGAACTGGTATGACATACAGCGTGATTTTACGAGGCCAGTCTAGAATAGGATTTAATTTTTTTTAAATGCATGTAAACCAGTCAAGTCTACCCGTTTACTCCCAATACATAACATACTCACTGATCGTGAACCTCTGATGCCATGCCTTTATAATGTCTCCGTACTGTCTGAGTTGCTGTTAATCTCTTACATCATGTACTATAAAAAAACACCTTCATTTTTAACTACCTGAAGTAACAGCTGGCCTCCAGAGGCTGAAGCAGAAAAGATTTTAAACTGGACAGGAGTTTAATGGATGAATTCAACAGAGCACTTTTTCCCCAGCAGACATCTGAGTGAAACAGCATCTGTGTGGCCACTATATATCCTCCAGGGGGTAAAAGCAGTGAGTAGATGACTATTGATGAGACTGGGGTTGAGCTTTTCCAAGTCTCACCTACACATTCTTTCCACCCCCAACTTTTTTTTTTTTTTTTTTTTTTTTAAATATGTGTTTTTCACCTCAGTTGATTCTAAAAAGACAGAGGCAAAAGCAGAACATATTTAAAGACCGTAATTGCTCTTGAGCACTTAGAGGAAGGAGTTCTTAAGAAACGCTATTAGGGTTGATAATCTAATGGGCCAAACCAACCAAGACACCTGGCTAATTGGTTCTATTACTATTCAGAGAGCAACCTGCTTATCACTAATGCCAGATCACTTTCCATTCCACACAGTTTGTTTGTTTGTTTTTGTGGCTTTCCTTTTCCCTTTATTTCCACAGCTACATAATACAATACATTTTATAAATCAAAGCTTCTACTTCCTTTCCGGTGGTTTAACAACAGAACTTCACTCTATTGTTTCGTCGTGTGTTTTGATGCACAAACGCACCTTGAAGCACCACTGTTACTCACAATTACATCACTTTGAGACCCACAAATATTTCACTGTTGCTTCTGACAGATTCTTTTATTTGAGCTGTAAGTCGACGTGCTGCAAGTAGAGAGAATGAAACACAACCCTGCTCTCTGCTTCTTTCTTTTTTTTCCCCCCTCTTTCTCCAGTCAGCCGTATAGCATACTGAGTGGCAACAGTTGCCTTTGAGACCAAACCTGTCTCTCCCTCTGAAACAAGGATGAATGGAGCTTTGAAATGGCGAATAACACTGCTTAAACCACCTCTCAGACCTCTCTAGCATTGCATTTTTTTTCTGCCTGGAAAAAGGGAGCATGAAGCCAAAAGAAACAAAAGGAAGATGACGTTTGACTCCAGTGGCACAGATTTATGGAAAGATAAATTTGACTCACACACACTTATTAATTGGTTCGAAACGAGGGGACTCAAACTCAACTCACCTGAGGACTGTTGAGGGTCTGGGTTATTCTAAGATGCATGAAGGGGTCCATAAAAAAAAAGGTTTCAGGACAGTTAACGTACATTTTTTGATGAAGTTGCCTTCTTTGAATGGCTTTTGACGCTTTGCTCTGATGAGATCCTACAGGCAGTTACCACTTTCAGAATATGTATTGTGTTTTTACAGATGTACATTTATGAAAAAAATGTTAACTCAATGCAAAACTCTAAATCTTACCAAGTGTATTTTTTTTCTAATTTCAAGTGAAAATATCTTATCGCACTTAAAATAACACATAACCACCTAAAGAGTAACTTTTCAGTGAGAGATATAAAGAACTTATTTTTACACAATTGATCTTGAAAATCTTATTTTAAGAAATCTTACCAAAGCCATTTTTACTTGTTCCATTGGCTGAGTCCCCCCCCCCCCCCTTAGTTTGAAAAAGTAGGTTTAACAGTTTGAAAAAAAATAAAATAAAAAAATCCAGGGTTGTGGCTTATTGTATGTGACTCAATACTACTCACTGAATCTCTGGATATGAGTGTTTTGAATGTGCAATGTACGATTTGCGAGTTATAGCACCAAACATTTATTTTTTTTTGGGGGGGGGTTGTACAGCACCACTTTCTGGTGGACTTTTTTTGCATGTGAGTTTTGTGTACAGATATGGACCAATCCTCCAAATGGCATTTTCAAACAATGCACTATAGCAATAATTTAAGCGGCAAATCATTAATAATAATTTCAACAGGAAGAAGAAACTAAATCAGACCTAATACAAGACAAAAAACAATCAGAACAAGACCTCACCAATAACACCAACTGTTCTTCTGTTGACAATATTTAGTTCACTAATAAAAAGAGCAATGAAAATACAATCAGACCCAAATGGTAAAAATAATATCCACATTCGATTCAAAACAAATAAGTGGAACAAAGGACTTTCCAGGTGTGAATACAGGGGACCAATCCTGGTTCTCAAGGGTCAGTATCCTGTATCTGTAAATGTATCCCTCTTCTCATGATTGGCCGATCATCAAGCTCTGCAGAAGACTTTTAATGACTGTCAGGTACGCTGGAAGAGGGAAACATCCAAAACATGGAGGATAAGAGCCCTTGAGGCACAGGATTGATGACCCCTGACCTGAGGCATAAGATTGTGTTAAATTTTCTTCTATCCACTTTGACTGTTAGGTCACTTTACATTGACCATGAATAGAATAGAATAGACTTTGTAATTCTGCACAAGTTACAATGAAATGGCACTAGCAGGGAGCCTCCAGCCACTGCGTCCATGCACGCCACCAGCTTTGGAACTATGAACAGCCCTGATTCATTTTTATTATACAAAAAATATAAATATTGCCATTTAAGTCACAGCATTAAAACTATAACACTCCTTTCCAACTGGCCAAAAAAGCCTGTTTAAAGTCACTAACATTTGGCTTTGGTAGCAGTGGGACTGACTCACCAACCTGCATTGACCTGCGTTGAACAACTCAAACGACAGCTTCAATCAACTCAACTGTGATGGGTATGCAGTCGGACCTGTGATGTTATGTGACAACATAGAGCATTATGTCATACATCATAACATCATGCCAGTTACATGTCATGTCAAACAAAGCCCTGTCTGCATTCGGGATTAAGACTGGACTGTGAAACATGTTTTAGCATCAGAAAGACAATGAGAAAGGATTCTGACCAGCAACCTGACTTGTTTCCATGTTGCTTTGCTTTCTTCATTGTTTACGTCCTTGAATTGTGTTACACTTGTGATGCTACACATCACACACACAACGGGGAAAGTGGACGCCATGCAGCTTGCCAGTAGGGGTCAGACTCTTCCTTTTTTGGCCAATTGTGTTGTGGCAATGTTTGCTCTGCTGCTGGTAAATAATGAAATAAAGACTTCTGCTAGCCTACGATATTTTATTTCTTTGTCAAGAAAGGTCAGTACTGTACACAAGTGGTGATTGTGACAAAAGACCCCAAAGTCCACATTTTAAAGGGTGAAACCCATTTGCAAGTGGTACCTCAGTGGGGCTTTTGATAGTGATGACCCCCAGATGTTATTATATAGTCACTTGTTACCTTCCTAGACAGTTAGCATAGAGTAGGTGGGGAGGGGTTAGCTAAAGGTAAGGACAGTCCACAAGCAGTGGATGGTATTTGGGAAAAAAAAACATGCGATGGGGAGTGTTGGGGACGAGGGATGGTGAAATTTATTAAAAAAAAAAATCTTGACTAATCACTGAGTCTCATTTAGGATGAAATCGGTCACGAAGAAAAGAAAACAATTGCTTTGTCGGCTCACACATACACAGCCATTACGCTCAGTAATAACATGAGTTGCACTGCGAGGTCGAGCCATGTTATATTAAAGGCCCATTTTAAACCATCACACATAAAGAAAACATTCAATGTTACAGGAAATGGCTCAATATTGTGGAAAAAAACCCTTAGTGATTCCACCAGCCTGTGTCAGTACTGCACAAACTCCTTTTACCATAAACCACCTGTCATGTCATTTTAAGGGTTAACACAACTCATCCACCACACATTTGGGTTTCATGTTGACAACTTCCTGTCCCAGTCTCTAGCTCGAGAAGTTCTATTACCCAACGTCAGCTTTGTCTTTTGTTGAGGTTTTGACTATATGTTCTAAACTGGCACAAAATGATCATAACACATAGAGTAATTGAGCTCTGCGTTTGCTATTAATAAAGTATGTCTTGTTCAAATTCATAATTTTTAAAGACATGCTATGCAGAGATCACAAAGCTTCCGCTTTATAGTCTACACTACAATGCAAAAGAGTTTGTGCAGTGGAATGACAAATGATGGCTGGTTTTTTTTGTTGTTTTGTTTTACACCAAGGCAGAAAATTATGACCGGACAACGTTGATGCAATCAACCATCGGTCAAATGGTCATCGGTTAACATCCTTATTGGGGCCAGGACACAGAATAGAGTGGAAGCAAACGGAGATGCAATTCTAATCACATCACCATTCAGATAAAGTGATTCTCCCACAAGTAAATATTGATTTCATAAAAATTCCCTTACAATTGTTAGCACGTTAATGCAAGTTTTTAAAATACACTGCTAATTTTAGGCAAAAAGTGGTTTAAATTACCATACAGTATAACTTTATACCAATAATTAATTTCTAAATAAATGAGGACAATTACTGTTATTATGGAGCTGTCATTTAAAGAGCTTTGAAAGATATTATAGTCAGATGGGTACAAAGTCAAAAACGTTTAACTGAAACAGTGAGTAAAATGATATAGGCTCCACTTCAGAGATAAATAAGGTGTTTCTGTGCAGCCAATATAACTCTCCACACAAGCCACATCATCAATCACACCTCGCTGTAGTGCAGTCTACAGTCTGATAGAAACATGAGGGCAAATCATGTATTTGGAGTTTTAGCTTTATATTCCATTTTGTCCTTCAGTGTGTCCCACTTATCTTCTTCAGTCACAAGCTTTTTTGGCTGTGGAGTGTTTTGCCTGTGAGGTGACAGTTGAAAAGAGGGGGGAAAAAAAATACAAAATACAAAAAAAAAATCAACACTGCTGTTGTTTTTGTCTCTGAAATCACCTCACTTTGGTTTCGTATTTTATACACACACCAGTAAATTGCCATCCACTTGAGTAACACAGTGACTGTACTTTGACATAAGAATGGGCCTGATTTAACACTCTTTGGTTTTTCCAGTATCATTTGTGATGCCAGACAGTTTTCAGAGCAGATGTGGGATTGGCACTGATTCCATCAATAAAGCAGTGAAGCCAAAATACCATGTGGATCTAACCGTCACTGCAAAACTGGAGTACTGACTTGACATGAGACGTAGGAACAGCAGGTCAGTTATTGTGTCAGCTGCAGCCCACTGGTAAATGCAGCTTAATGATCTCCTAAAGTGATCGTTATGATTTTTTCCAGAGCTGGTAACACCCCCCCTGTTACTCTAATACCCACCCAGTCCTAGATTAGCCACTTATAATACAATACATTAAGTAAGAAATGTAATGTACAATGCAGAAGTCATTCATTACTGTGAAGTGAGAATGAGGTTGGCGCAAAGTACCACCATTGTAGGGTCAGGTGAAATGAAATGCTGTAAAAGTAATCGAAAAAAGCTGAAAATCAGCAATAAAACTGTATTTTATCCTTCCTATTAGACACATAATATACAGTAAACAGATTTTATCAGTCAAGGGTAATGAGACTTGGGAAAACATTCTAGATGCAATATGAGAATATACTACCCCCAATGCATTTAAAACCATATGAAACAGTAGCTTAACGGGAAGCAGATGTGTGCTCATTCATTTTACGCCCATATGTGTAGAATCTAATGTGTTACTGTATGTTATTATATTGATTTGTTGTCCTATGTTTTCTTATCGTACTGTGGGTTTTCATTGTGTGTTGTTGTTTGCATATTTTCCTGTTCAGTGTTTCATTATGTGCTGTCTTTCTTCTATACTATGGTTGTTTCTTCTGACCTTCCAGAGACTATAGATGGAACAAAGCTTTTTGGTTAATTCTGACATATTTACATTGATATCTTCTAAATACAAAAAAAAATAAAATAATGTACAGCAGTTCATTCCAGCCAAAGACGACAAAAAAACTGAAAACTGGATATTAGAATTATGGGTAACACTTTAATACCTACACACAATTGACTATGTATTAACCATTTATAACCCATTTATAAATGGTTGTTCATTATGTATTAACCATTTGTTACCTATTTGTTAATGTCTTGTAAAGGTTTATACTAGTGTCTTCCAAACATCAATGTAAAATTAGATTACTATTAACCAGCAAGTGCAGTGTTTGTATATCTGCTTTACAGGTAAACAAAGAAACAGTTGTAAACACTGCACCTGTTGGATAAAAATAATCAAATTTCACATTTACACTAGTATGAACCTTTACAAGACATTAATAGGTAACAAATGGTTAATACATAATGAACAACCCATTTATAAATGGGTAATAAATGGTTAATACTGTCATGACCTCCGCTCCGGTGACCTTTCCCCCAGTGCTCATCCACACTCACCTGGTCCCGCACTGCGCAGCTGCAAGCCGTTCCTCATCTGTGGCTATAAAAGCAGTAAGGCTTGCAGTTGCCAGTGCGGGACCATTCAGTATTGTCACCTCCATAACCAGGACAGCATTTCCATCTCCTCAGTCACCATAACCCGGACATTCATCATCACCACAGACTCTGGCTGTTCTGTTCCCAGGTTTTGACTCTAGTTTTGTCTCGTTCTTGTATTTATGTTTCTTAGTTTGTTATTAAATCCGTTCTTCCTTCAGCACTGTGCATTTGAGTCCTGCTTCACCTCACCCCCTCCGTGACAAATACATAGTCAATTGTGTGTAGGTATTATAAAGTGTTACTGAACTATGATATCAAAATGAATAAAAAAGGAACAAAAAAATCTGTGTGACACATCTGTGTGTAGTCAAGTGCATGTGAGTGAGTCTTATGCTGGGAAGTGGTTATCCATTGACATTAACCTCCCCTTACTTCTTACACACTGCAGGTCTAATAAATGTAGTTTAAGTAGACAAGGTCAGTACAAACAAGTAATGGTTGGTGATTAAATACATTTTAGTTTGTAAAATCCTTGGTACTTTAGGACTTCAACAGGGTCCTTATCTCTACAGGGCTGAGGGGGGGGGGGGATCCTACGTCTTACTAGGGATGTAGCGGCACAGGTAATCTGTCTCTAGTCCGCGTCTTGTTTTTATGTTTGTCTGTCATTATTTGTTTTATTTTGTTAGATTTCCTCCTGGTTTGGCCCCTCATTCTCCCATTTGAGTTTTGATTTCTGTTCTGCCTCACCCTGATGGTGTGCACCTGTGTGTCACTGCCTTCCCCCCCTCCTGTGTATAAGTGTGTCTGCTTTATTTCAATCCAGTGTTTAACTTGAAGTGAAAAGGGAAGAGTGATGGTTGGTACAGTAACTGTCAAGTACAAGAGGATATAGATCATACATTATTTTGGGAAGAATAGAGCCAAGAGCAGGAGGCAGAAAATTATATAAGAAAGGTTCTTATTAACTCTTTACACTTCCAAGGGCCCAGATACAGTATAGGCCAGAAATAGTCACTCAAAAATGTTAAGCATACTACCCATACCTGTCCCAAATGGTCACATGACCAGAGATTCTCACACATAGGAAGATATAAGCCACTTTCCGATATAATATCCACAGCAGGTATAATCAATTAATTTGTTCAAAACATAAATGGCAAATGGTAGATCTGAACCTTTGTCTCAATTATCCACAGATGAATCATATTCTAAAAAAATGTAGTCATAGTCCAACAAAAACATCCTAAACAAACAAAAAAAATTGTCCAAATGTAGTCCAAAACACATCAAAACATTAATAAATATCTACAAATGCTATTGCATTATATAACAGGCCCCGCCTCCAATATCCCAGTTTTCATCTTAATATTTTCATTTATAATATAAAAAACAAACACCAATTGCCTGTTATCAAAATGGTTCAAGAACAACATTCAATTTACTTTATTAAAAAATTTTGCCGAAATTGAGTGGAAGTTTAAAGGATTAACTCACTGTCTTGAAAGTTCAGTCAAAATGGCCAAAATTGGAGCTCTCTATTCTGAACACAGCTGGCAGTTAAAGGTGAAGGAATGAAGGAGAATAGGATACATTTCCTATTTATATTTCTTAATGATACAGGTTTAATTAAAAGGATCTAGAATGGTTATCTTTTGTTTGTTTGTTTGTTTGTTTGGTTACTGTAGTTATGATTTCCAGATAACCTAAGTGCCTTTACACGCTCCTGTACAGTAGGTGGTCGTATGAACCAATGAGATATAATCCACCAATAAACTAAGAAGAACAGCCACATACCATTTTCTATTCATCCTTTGTAAATTCACTTATTTATCTGCCTGTGACTTGTTTTGACCCCCCAGTTTTTAAGCCTGTCTTTCCTTTGCCTGTGTCTCCGCCTCCTGACCATATTCCAATGTATTTCCTTTATTTACCCCGAGTGGGATTCTGGACGTGTACTCCCAGGTCAGTACTTTCCATTTCAGAGGTTGAATCTGGAGTAAATTTTAAGACGATCTACACCAGGACATAATTATTTTGTGTTTATTTAACCCTGTGTATTTCATAAACACTCTTTCACTACTCGTCTCATTCTTCTGGTTTTGTGTTTCAAGTTCGGACATCACAGGTTTGGTACATATTGCGATTCTTGAGTCATGGTACAGTTTGGACAAAAAAACCCTGCTGGAGCCTCTGGTGCTGCCCAAAAACATAACTGGGAGCTGATGGAGAGCATCAAGGCTCATGTAGGTTCAATTTACTGTCATTTGTATGAACATTACCACATTAAGGTAAGAGTTACACAACAAGATCAATGTTATCCAATAAATGGTTTCTGTGTGAAATGAAAGAGGGTTTTTGATTTTAAATATTTGGCTTAGTTTACATTCAAAACTGTATTTTTAACATCATAAGTCATATTAGATCAAAACAAACCTGGTTCTGTCAGTTTTTTTCATTATCATTGTTGTTATTAGCTCTTCTTTGGATGTCCTTTTTTCTCTATTTTTAAGGCCTTTAGTCTTAATTTGTGAGGTGCTCTGAGGTAATCATGTGTCAAGACTCACATTATGTAAATAAAACTAAAGCAGAGTAAACAGACCGACTGTATTTTTCATCAGATTTTGGTGAATTTATTATAGACTGTTGCACATGTAGTTCAGACACTGACAGCAGTCAGTTTGGTTCAGAGGAAGACAGCAGAGTTGGCTGCATAAACTGAAAAAATAAACTTTTAATGAAGTTTACAATGTATGAAGCAAAACAGAATATGTTCCATAATCTAATAACCTTTATTGCCTACACCTCAAAATGCAGGGGATGAAATTTCCAGACCCCAACTCCTGCATTTTACAAACCTGCCAGCCACTGCTCCAACATCAAAATGAAGGCAAAATATTCTGTGTGAAATAACTTCTTATTGTTTCTAAATCAATACACATGGTCCTTATTTATACTTTCATTTGACCTTATATATATTATATACAGATTTAAATTGCATTGAGGCTTTGAATATTCAATTTCAGAAGCATTAAGCCTGTTCTGTTCTTCCCATCCCTTGATAGTAAAAAAAAAAATAAAAAAAAAATAGCCACATACTTGGAACAAAAAATAGAACACAATGAAATACCTGTTGAAAAATAATAAAAGCAAAAATAATAATATCCGCCCAATAGTCGACAAAACTGTTCATTTACAATTGCATTCTCAAGGGAAGATATGGACCTGTAGTGTTATTAAAATTTTTAAAGTACACAAGTATATATAGCATGCTAAAGTAGAAAAAGAAAAAACATATGTATGGGAAATCTTAATATTTTTTTTCCCATGATGCCATTCTGATTATTTATTTTAAAAAAAATGATATACAATTTGAGAGGTCAACCATCAAAATTTCAAGTGGTATGGGGCTGCATAGTCTAAATCAGGGGTCCCCAAATACAAATGTCCACAAGAATTTTTTGAGACAAAGATGGGTCCATTTATTGTTTTTTTTTTGTTTGTTTTTTTTAATAGAAAAAACAAGTTGAGGTAGAACTTGTAACAACCTGTATAACATAAAATACTTCATTATATTTAAAATAATTGCAAACAAGTAACATTGTGCACATTACACTTTCCATATTGTAGGAGAGCCATTTTTACTTTGAAATTCAGTATTGTGAATGCAGCAATACAAAACAAAAAAGTATATAAATAATATATCAAGGATTGTGCATTCCACTCTAATAATCAAGTAATGTCAAAAATTAAAAAAAAAAAATTCTATATTTTGCAAAAATAAAAAATGTCTTGGTGCTTTTAAACAATCTGTATAACATAAAATAAATATTTTAAAAAATTTAAGTTACGAACAAGTAACATATTGTCCACACAATCCACATTGCATAATGATTATTTTCAAAGTGAAAATATGTCTCCAAATACATGGAAAGTGTAAACATCAATACAAAAACAATATAAAAAACTGGAGAAGTTACTGCTTGTGTTGTTATAGTATGTTAAGTGTTTGAAAGTGTACATCAACATTGTGAGTAAAGTATGAGGTTTAGAAGAAAACAGACTTCATATGTCATAACCACAGACACATGGTGAGCTGAACAAAAAAGTCCAGAGTCATCAGATGGTTTTGGTAAAACGGGAAAACTTTGAAGGTATGTTGACATATTAGCCTAACGTTAGCTGAGAAGCTAACTGAGCTAACTGCTGTTACGTTTCTGTCTGTGAGCACCAATTTGATTCGTGACTGGTCTTAAATGATTCGGGAAATTCTCAGGTTTCTAATGGTGTATGGCATGAATATATTTATTAAAGAATGGTGTTTCCATTTTTAACTAAAGTGGCTAGCATTCCAATTCCAACTTCAAGACCGTAAGCGCAATAGCAGTGACAACACTCGTGTTGCGCTTCTGATTGGCTAGTTCTGTTAGCTTCAGAACCAGAAAGTTGCACTTCTTTGACCACACATGAAAGCCATGAGATAAGCGCATGGGTTTAATTGATTATTATTATTTATTTTTATTTTTTTATCGCCACACGCCAGAAATCCGGCATGGTGCCGGAGTATTTCAATCCCTGCACTTTCCTTTTTTTGGCAAACTTTGAGCATGCTTTTTCGCTCTGCTGGTGGCAGGTAAACAATCAGATTGTAAAGTGCTGGGAGTCGTGTTTCACTCAGCTGCAGTCTGTCTGTGTAATCTCTCATGCACTCTTTCTCAGCCAATCAGCACATTGTTGTCATAGAGACAATAGCCCATAATACCTGTCACCAGGCAGGCACTCAGAGCACATGCAGTGATGATTGAATACAAGAGAAGTGGAAACATGGGTTTGGTACCAACCCGAAAGTTCTGTGACCCTCCATTCTTGAGTTATAACCGATAATGTGATTTTGACCTTGACCTTTGACCTTTACTCAAATGAATCATTGCATCTGATGCACATTAGCTATATGTATATGCTCATGTATTTTTCCTGGTGATATCTCAAGTATTCATTGAGTTATAGCATGATATGTCTCTGTGAACACACACACACACACACAATGTTGGGCAAGATTAATCAAAAAGTTGTATTTGTGAGAGTGCCAAGTACCTCTGTAATACTGAATCTTTCCACAGGACACTTGGCCCCACATGGACCACACTGCAGCAGAGGTGAGATAACAGCTTTCCATCAGACGTTATAGTACTGACAGTGGAGGAACAGAACACATTGCATTTGTTATAATCTTCCCAAAACTGCTGATTACAGAAATGCTGGATGGTGACAGAACAACCACTTCATTAGGACTTATGGCTCACAGCTAATGGCTAAATAGGACACTTCTGGCATACAATAATAGACCAGCAGTATTGACCATATGTTATGGCAGAAAACCAGACTTTTATCTAATTCGGCTAACGCCACCCTCCACCCCCACCCCACCACTCTGAACGAGTGTGAAGGGAAACAAGGCTGGTGCTAATGTGTCTCGACATCTAATACTTCACCCCTCCATCTGCTCCACTGCAGATGAAGAGGGTACCAGAACGTTCCCAATAGTCAGATGAACATAGGAGTTGACGTGAAGCGGCGTATCACCTGGCTCAACATGGGCCTCCGTCCAATGAGAATAACAGGATCAAACGTTAAAGCAAAACCTGCCTTGTGCTCCATACAGAGATAAGAAAAAAATAAATACCAAGGTAGCAGAAATCCTCCCTGACAGTTAATTCACATGAGGTTTAATGTAGCCACTGCTTCAGAGTAAAGTTAATTGGCTCTGTTTGAAATCCCCCACTCTGTGGCGGTCTGTGGTGCCAGCTCTGTGATAGTCCAACTTTAAATCAACAAGATATAAACAGTAAACACGCATGAGCCGTTACACAACAGCAGCAGCAAAACTGAAAAATGACCACTCGCCGTTCCTAAATTTTCCCTACCTGGCATCGTCTCAAGGCAAGTAAACAGCAAAATAAAGTGTCTGTAATGACGATGACGCCTCATCAGGAGGTGTGTTTAGACTCCAGGAATTAGAGCTGAAGTATTTGTTGACTCTGTGGGATTTAACTGGCAGCTGTGATATGTGTGAGTATTGTAAATATATGAAGGTTTCATGACTCAAACTACATGATCAAGGAGGCGAAATTCTTGGAGCTGCAGTGAATTATTTAAAACTATTTTTAAAAAAACTTAGTTTTTCTGGCAAGTAAATCAGATTTCAAGAGAGGAAATGCAATGCTCCTGCAATCTGATCAAACCTACAGGTAATTTAAAGTTTACAGCAGAAAGTAAGGTTCTTTATACTCATCTGTTTATCAAAGTCAGTTCATCTGTGTCCTCGGTTTTCCCTAGGTTCTCGTACTGGTTGGACACGAGGGGTCCAAACCTAATATGGTTTCCATTTTTACAGTTCAGTAATTCAAAAGTATAATCCCAGGTTTATGTCAAGGGGCCCATGGGTGTCTTCAAGTGTAATTAATAACACTAACAACCACTGGGTGTTGGCTCTGAAAAGCCTTGGCCCCCATAGACTTACATAGAGCTACACCGAATACTATGTTAATACAATTTTCTATCTGTTCTCATTTGTTTTACTTGCACCATCTAATAATATGATCATCCATCTTTTTTTTTTAGTATTGTTCTTTTGTTTGTTTGTTTGTTTGTTTGTCCATCTGTCTGTTTGTCTGCAATGTTACAGGAAAATTACTGGACCAATTTCCATGAAGTTTTCAGGAAGGTCGTGAGGTGGTCCAGAAGAGATTCCACAAAATGTTGGGAATGTAGGTCAAAGGTCAAGTTCAGCAAAAAAATGATCAGAGATACAGCAAATCTGGAATTTAATTTTCATTCCTCTATACTCACAGTTTTGCATATAGATTATTTTTGCTCTCACTGTTTTGGGGCATTGACATCTGAACCTTGAAAGACAAATTTGAAGGTCAAGATCAAATTCTGGACATAACTTTTGAACTATTCATCTCAATGACTTTTAATTCTGCATCATGTGTGCATATATTTTGACCTATTGTTAATCCAAGATGTTGGGTGTCTCCTGGTCAGTACCTAAAAAACTAAAATAGACTATAACAAAAAAAACAATGGAGAGAGAGAGAGACTGAGGTGCTATTATTGACAGATAAGAAACCTGACATGAGCTTCAAAATGACTTCTGACATTGACTGACCTTAAAAGGTCAAATCAAGGTCATAAGATTTTAAATGGTCATAACTCCAAAGAGTTGTGATCAGGACTAGTGTTGACAGATAGGAAACTACATGTAGGCTCCAAAATGGCATCATGAGTTGGGTTGGGACCCATTGGGACCCAATTAATCATTCGCATTCTAACTACAGTACAACATACCAAGCTGTCTAGTCAAATTGAATCTCTGTGGATTATTAGAGTATATACTTTATATCAGGGGTGGGCAACTCCAGGCCTCGAGGGCCGGTATCCTGGAAGTTTGGGATGTTTCCCTCTTCTATCGCACCTGGAAGCCATTCCATAATTATCAGGCTTCTGCAGACCTGGATGATGAGCTGATCATTAATTGAATCAGGTGTGTTGGAAGAGAGACACATCGAAAACCTGTAGGATTCCGGCCCTCGAGGAGCGGAGTTGCCCACCACTGCTTTATATAATATAGTACTAGCCTGAATAGAGGGAAGTGGATGCAGACACATTATCCACCCTAGCACTGTTGTCATTATCCCCCCATAGGCGCTCTCTCTCTCTCTCTCTCTCTCTCTCTCTCTCTCTCTCTGTGTGTCTCTGTCTCTCTATCTCTCTGTCTCTCTATCTCTCTGTGTCTCTCTCTCTCTCTCTCCTCTCTCTCTGTCTCTCTCTCTCTCTCTGTGTCTCTCTCTCTCCTTCTCTCTCTCTCTCTCTCTCTCTCTCTCTCTCTCTCTCACACACACACACACGGTGCATGTGTTTATATTAATGTTATGTTTTTGTGTACATTTGCATGAAATTAATGTATTGCATTTATTGCCCTTTGCGTCTTCATTTCCACATCTCTCAAAGTATAGCCACACTTTGGAGTGTTTACTTTATCACCTTCACTGTTATTAGCAGCTCACAAGCTAGCTGACAGGTGACATTCTGTGAAGTTAGATTCTGTGACCGCAGGTGGTGTTACGACGCCCGGAATTCAAAGGAGAGGTTCTCAGCTAAATGCTGTGGTTGCCTCCCTGCTGAGGAATCATGCCTTACTCTGAAAGTCTTCTTATAAAGGATTTTTCATCTGCTAAGGGTTCTTCGAAAAGTCACTGCCTGGCATCAGTACAGTGTGGACGTATCCTCCCCACTCAGACAACTAGAATGTGGTGTCATGTCACTTCTTCAATGCACAAATGAGAATGTCCAGCAAACAATATAGGAACCTGTCTGGTCTGGTTCCATAATTTCAGAACCGGTTCTTTTTCAGAACTGGTTCCGGGTCCCAAACCTAATCAAGACCTTGAGTGACCTCCAATGCTCAAATGTATCGTCTCAGGTTTTGAGAGGGACATGTCCATTAAGAGCTGAATCAGTGAAATCCCTCCCTCCCTCCAACATTCATAGACTGCCATTAATCCTGAAGCAAAAAAGAAAAGAAAAAGAAGGAACACAGTAATAAAAATAATACTGCAGGTAAATAAAGGACACTTTCACACATTGTTTGTAGTTTTGATGCTACAGGAGGATGTTGAGCCTATCCATATTCAATAACCAATGGAACTTTTTAATTGATCCTTTGATGAAATACTTAATTTCTTTTTTATTTTCAGGAAAATTCTGAGACATGTAAAGCCAAGCAGACTCGGTGGTCTATCTTTAAAGGTTCCTCTGTTAATCGGATCTCAGGGTGAAAGGACGCTCCCTTTGATTGACAGGTCTGTATATTAGGTTTCTCACCTCTGAGGCAAATTTTCAGAGCTTCTAGTTATTGAATAAAATGTATTTTTCTCCTGGCAGGAAGGTGAACTGTAGCTGTGGTTGATAAGTTAAAACTTGCAAGACCATAAAATTACTGCAAATGTTTGATAAAACTTACAGTTGTACTGTGCCAGTAAGGTAGCAGAAAGTATTAAAACACTCATGACCTGAAATACAGGACTTCACTTCTGACTCCAAAAGTCAGAATAAACAAATTTCTGATTTTAAAATGAAGTTCAGCAGACTGATCTCATGAAATTGCATATGTCACATCAGTTCCTACAGCATTTTTCACGTTATATGTATCACAATAAGTTCAGCAAAATATCTGTAATAGCCCAAGAAAATCAATCCCATGTGATGTATACCAGAGGTGTTCAAAGTACTCACATTCTGTACTTAAGTAGAAGTACAGCTACTTGTGTGGAGAAATACTCTGGTAAAAGTAGAAGTACTGATTAAACTCCTCTACTTAAGTAAAAGTAAAAAAGTACAATTTGTCAATTGTAATGAAGTACAAAAGTAAAAAGTGTTTTTTTCCATGAATGCAATAATACTTATTTAACCAGGAAATATCTGAAAAGTTTCAAAAGTATCCAAAATAAGGCCTTTAAAAGTGAGTTACTGTGGAGACAATGTTTGTGATCAACGGTTTGTGGGTATGGGTAGAACATTTAGGAGAAAAAAAAGTCACAGTTGACATAAAAAGTCATTATAAATATGAGTTTAAAAAAATACATAATTTTGATATAAAAAGTCTAAATTGTGAGATACAATGTTAAAATGATGACATGAAAAGTCAAATTGTGATATAAAAATTCAAAATTGTAAGATAATAAGTCACATAAGTTATAAATATGAGATAAAAAAATACATAATTTTAAGAGAAAAGGTCAAATTGTGATATGAAAAGTCAAAATTGTAAGATAAAAAGTTACATAATAGAGAAAATCACAGTTTATCTCCACAGATTTTTCCTCTGAAGTGACTTATTTTTCATACTGTCACATCTGTTAATTTGGAAAAGTAATGAGTCTATTCTGAGAATGTAAAGAGTATAAAGTACAGATATTTATGAAAATTGTAGGTAGTAAAAGTAAAAAGTTGCCAGAAAAATAAATATCAAGTAAAGTACAGATACTTAAGTACAGTAACAAAGTACTTTTACTTAGTTATTTTCCACCTGTGATGTATTCAAGCTTTAACCAGTTTGACATCCAGAAGTCCATTCAGCAGAATTAACTAAAACATTTTTTTACAAGTTTCAGTGTTTCATCAGTAAATTCCTCATTTAGCTTACAAATTTACAAATTATCCTTGGAGACATAATTATATTGGATCATAGGGGCAATCTGTGCTAGTTAGATAATAATCCTGAAGCTGTAATTGCTATTTTTTGGATAACTGATACCTGCAAAAATCTCACCTATCCATCGACGTCTTCGCTCTACTCCCTCTCGTAAAACTGCACACACATAACTTTACTGCTTTAATTAGTTTTTGCATTATTGATAGTTTTGACGTTGCAAAAGTTGAGTATGTGACTCAGATTTGCAGGAGCGCATACTTCACTGTTTTAGGAATTCATAGGATGTGCTGAGTTTATCTAATGCATCAGCTATTCTTAGGCAAAACAAAAAAGTCCAGACTTAGGGCACAGAGTGACTAAATGCCTGAAGGAGCAAGAGCAGCTGTGACATCCAGGTGTACATGACAGCGTTGTTTGTCAGAGTATCTGCCTATCGCCGTAGGCAACAATACCCTGTCCAATAAGACGTTCCGTTTCTCAGGGGCAAAAATTAGCTTTAACATGCGCTTCTTCATCCCCACATAAAGTCCCTTAACGCTTATCATAACTTTGCTTCCCATTCTGAAAGTTTTATTGAGAGATGAAAATGCTCTTGGAATACATATATCACACCTGAGACTTGACTTTTTACAACTTCAAAAGTCAAAAAACACTTCAGTCTTGAGTATGTGGCTCAAGAGCATCTTTGCCCAAACAGCTGCTGGCAACCAAAACCATCTACTGATCCAAACTGATCCAAAGACCCAGTGCTACTTTTGTGGCAGTTCCCAGATGAATATTTTTTCTTGATTTAATCTTTCTTAAGTGATTTATTACCATTTATTATAAAATCAGCCTCTGTACTTAATTTTTTTTTCAGTGAAAATCAGGTATTTTCTCATATTTAATTTTCTGACCATGTAGATTTTCATAATAGCTCAAATTATATGACATCTAAAACAGAGAAAAGTGAACAGAATGTTAAGTTTAAGCGAAAAATATTCCATTAACTGAACATAAGCCAAGTGTCTCCATCCACTGTTATTGATCTAATTCCATGAGTTCTACTGGTGAATCAGTGTTATGTTTCCATGGTAACTACAGTGCCTCTGAATATTCAAATGGATCATATCTGACGATAATGAAAAAGAGAAAAACTATGTTTTTAATATTATAATTTTAATTCATCTATATTCACAAGATCCAAGTAAGAACATTACATTTTGTATTTAGATTATATGAAATGGGACACCCCAGGGACCTGAAGACCTTTGGAGAGGGGCCCAGACCCAAAAAATCAACAACACAACAACACTTTACATTACTGATCACTAATAACGTTGTAATTCTATGGTAATTTTGATCTAATTTGTGACAAGTTACTGATATTGTATGAAATGTGCGTGTTGTACCACCTATCTTTAACACACTAGCTTACTGTATGCTATATAGCGGCTACTGCTAGCTAAGTCTGCTAGGTATAATAGCTAACTTGAACATGTTGACTAACCATTATTGGTTACCATGGTGCTGTCTGTTTTTCCCTTGTTTAAGGACAAACTATATATTACAGACATGTTTCCATGGTTTTCAGATGCTTCAGTGTTTTAAGGCAGAATACAAACACAGCAGACCTCCGCCAAGGCTTGATTTTTCATTCATACGTGACGTGATCGAGTCATAGGTGTTGACCTATCTGATGTCTGAAGGTGAGATGATGTGAATGAAAAAAAAACGCCAGATTCTATCTTGTCTGAGTGGTGAGATATAACCACTGATGTGTTTTAGCTGTTGACCTTTGACCTTCATTGCTCAAAATCCAATGGGTTCTTCCTTGACCCATTATCGATCATTCCTGATAGTTTAACTAAAATCCTTTGAGAACTTTTTGCATAATCCTGCTGACAGACAGACAAACAGACAGACTTAAATGTAATAACTCCTTGGCAAAGATAATTATTAAGGACAATTAGAAATGTAGCTTCATAGCATATGTAGTTTGTAACAACTTTCATTACTTTTTTTGAGCTTCATTTAAGATTTTCCATCATATTAACAATCTGTTACGTGTAATAAGCAATTACAAAGGTATTATTACGATGAAATTATATCAAAATTCCCATAAAATTACCACCTTATTAGCGGTCCATAATGTAAAGTGTTGCCACAATAAGACAAACCCAAAAACACCCAGCTGTGTGTATGTGTGTGATGTGTCTAAAAACAGCTGAAACCTTTCAAGATAAAAAGAAGAACCTGGTATGTGATACTACCATGTTTCTTAACCCTTAATCAATCCATCTTGATCCAGCCTCATGAGGACAACTAATTCAAAAGGAAAGTTTTCTGGTCAAATTGGCTGTTTTTTTTTTTTGTTTTTTTGTTTTTTTTTTAAAGATACATCACACCAGGAAGTGTTTGACAGCTGTGATGAAGGCAGAAGCTACAGCAACACTGTGAGCAGGTAAAAAAACAAAAAACAAACTTTCGTCAATTTTACTTGTCTGATCACAAATCATTCTGTAAGAATGAAATGAAGAGATTTTAACCAACACTTTTCTTTTAATGTCACACGAATCAATTGTCAAGTGTCGTCTTGAAATTGTGACATTGAAAAATAAGACTGAAATGATAAAGAAATGACCGTTTTTATTCAAGGCCTGTCACTATTTAAGAGAAAATTATCTTGCAAGCAGAGGACAATACTAGGTTAACTGGTTAATCTAAATCACCCATAGACGTGAATGCGAGTGTGGTTGTTTGTCTATATATGTTCAGCCCTGAGATGAACTGGAGTCTCATACAAGATGTACCCCACATTCACCCATTGTAGGTGGATTAGGCCTACAGTGACCCTAGTGAGGATAAAGCGGGTTCAGATGACAAGACTAGACATTCGTCTTTTATTAATGCACTTGTATTCATCTGCATTCTGACAATAACTCATTCATGTCACTGTATCATCGTTGAACAGTGAAAGGAACCATTTCTGTCAAGGATCTTTGGTGAAACTCATCCAAAATATTCTTCAAATAACTTTCTGAAAATAACTACATCATTCCTTACCTCTCTCATTAAACAACAATATAAAATTAATGACTTGAAAACATTGATGTGTATATATACATAGTTTATCATTTCAGTTTTCTACATGCAATGTACTTCTGGTAAAACTGCTAATAAAGCAGACTTTGACTTGGATTAAAACTCTTCAAGCTTCCACAAAGTAATTATCCTTTTGTTCTCTATAAATTAAAGTCTTACTGCAGTTTGAGTATCATTGTTTTATTTCATACTTTGCAATTGCAACAGAAAATATGTAAATAGAATGGTTTATAGTGTAATGAATTACACATATGAACAAATGTTTTTCCACAAATTGTTCTTTTATAAGGCCCACGTGTAATTCATTTTCTAGGTTTTTAATAAACCTAGTTAAAAAAAATATTACTCTCTCAACTCGAGAATGGCTCTTATATGCACAACACTTTGGAAATTCAGAGCTAGTTGCTAGGTAATGGTTGCACAGTCACTGCTATGGAAGGGTTTGGGCAAACAGTCAATTAAGGGTTAATTACCTTCCTTCAGGGTCCATCAGCAATTCAGCAGCACAGGGGAAAAAACACTCCTCCTAATCCTACCAATTCCAATTTTACCATCCAGCTGGGGGATTTTATCTGATGAACAAAGTCCTGAATCCATACTCTGAGGCTGTATGACATCTGCCAATGTAGAGACAAGGGTTGGGATTTTACTGAAAAAAAAAAAATGTCCACCAAAATGACAGATAGAAATACAGGTGTATAGTTGGGTGAAATATTACAACATAATAAATTAATGTTGGTACAGTGTTTTCTCCTGGAGGTAATTAAGAAGGAGAATTAGGGTGGTATCTGCGGGTTGTACTCTGGGAACTGTACTGAATATAAAGCAAATGAAAAGTGCGACAACAAAAAGTCAACACTAATTAAAAGCCAAAGAGGCTTGCTGGAGAAACTAGTTCAATTACAATGTGATAGAGGTATGAAGGTGCCAAGAGAGTAGCGGTAACTGAGGCACATTGCACTATGTCACATGTAAATCCGACTGTTCTAGAAAGACAGGGAAGGAGAGCGGCTGATGCAGTCACTATCCTCGAGGGAGACGGCAAATGGGCTGTGAGGCAGATAAGGGCTGGTTTAAGACAAGGGCCAGACAAATTTGAAGTGCCTAATGACCCATCTTAATTCCAGCACAGGTAGTATATCTGCTAAGCATTTCATTTCCCAGCGGGAACATCAGAGCTATCAGATAAGCTGTGATGAGCAAGTGGAAACGGTCCAGGATCGATCAGCCTTTGTCTGAGGGACCACACTGCACAACTGCTGTGTGGCGAATGTTCTCACTGGCCTTGATCAATCCTACAGACCATCAATGCACGAGAGATGTATTAACACACTGTGGGTAATGGTGTACAGGAGCTAATTCACAGAGTTCACCACAAAGGTTCTTCTCCTCTGAGTGTGGAACTTAAAAGACATGTGCAAAGAATCTTGATCGGCAGCACTGATAGCAATGTGATACACACATGGACGATACAGTCGTGGAAAAAAACGATTAGACTATCCTTATTTTCCTTCAATTTCTTGTTCATTGTAATGTCTGGTACAAGTAAGGGTACACCATATTGGCAAAAGTAGCCACTCATCTGCCTTGAAATATACTTAAGTGACACTCCTGTTTAATCCATAGTTTAACACAAGTGTGTGTGTTTGTGTTTGTGTGTGTGTGTGTGGTGGTGGGGGGGGGGGGACATAAGTCTGATGCAACAATGAATGATGATGATTTTTTTTTTGTATGAAATGTATGGTGTGGCAGCAAAGATTTAGCTGTGACACAGTTGTTCCACAGCTAAACTTTACCAGTAGAAAGGTTGCATTGTCCAAAATATCTTGCTTCAGCACCAAAAGATTTTGGACAAAGAGACTTTGGACATTTCCATACTCCAAAGTTTGTGGGAACAGTTTGGGGATAGCCCCTTCTTGTTCCAACATGACTACTTTGTGCACCGGTGTCTTTATGGACATGACTTTGTGCACCGGTGCACAAAGTCATGTCCATAAAGACATGGATGACAGAGTCTGAGGTGGATGAACTGGACTGACCTGAACAAAGCCCTGACCTAAATTAGAGCGCAGACTGAGAGCCAGGCCTTCTAGCCAATGTCAGTGTGTGAACTCACCAAAATTCCCATAAACACACTCTTATACCTTGTGGAAAACCTTCCCAGAAGAGTTGAAGCTGTTACAGTTGCAAAGGGTGACCTGGCATCAGATTAAACCCTATGGACTAAGAATGGGATATTACATTTATATGTGAGTCAAGGCAGCTGAGCCAATACTTTTAGCAATATAGTATACATTTGTTTGGACAAATACAATAATAACAAATATAAGCTACATTAGCTCATAGTAGTTTATTTTCAGGGCAAATATCTATCCATTTTCCATGTTTCCTTGATAATAACTAAATTACTTCAGTTCTTACATCAATATCTATGTCACTGTCCTGACAAAAACAGTGCTTTTCAGCATTCCATGTTTTCTTTTCTGTCTTTTTAGTCACATGATATGCACAGGACTTAGTAATTGACTGCAAACCCATTGTTTTTGATGACTTTTGATGGTCTCAACATTTTTTACACAACTGTATTTTTCACCCCCTTTACATCAATTAATTTTCCCTTGACTGTATATAAAGAGATCTATATAGCACAGCTGCCAGTATATTGATCCAAACCTGTCAGAGTTTGTCATGTGGCCCCATAGGACAATTAATTTCCCATCCCTGGACTAAATTGTCTAATACACCTATATATAATCCCACAGTGTAGACATCAAGGCACTTTATTGATGCAGAAATGTGATTAACAAAATAATATAGAAGATGGTCCACTGGAAACCAATGAATAACACCATATGTGGATACTTAAACTTCCAATCTGCTGCATTAAGGATACATAACAACACAGAGAACAGTCTGAGAACAAAGACATATAGACATATATATGACACCACATACAGTATGACTGATGCATAACAATATAACTATCCTTCATAAACCAGAGAGGGGAGGGACAAATGACACTTTAGTTTGATTGACATATCACCGTTCTCAAAATGACTGGATGGAGTTTTTTTCAGTCCTGTGTGTTCCATAGGTGACTGTCTATTTTTATTATTGTGTTAGAGCAGTTAATTATTGGTTTTAATCAGGGTGTGAAGGGATTTTAAGCAGCATATAATAAAATATACTCCAGGAAAACATTTCAGACCCACCTTTAACCACCTTTAATCACTTACGGTTAGTAGGTCCTCAGTTTGATTCCCTGTCAAATCAAGGCCTTCCTGTGTTTATTTGTTACTGTGTATGTGTGTGTGTGTGTGTGTTTGTGTGTACAATTGAATGTGTACTAGAGCTGTTTTTTTTTCAAATTTTACCCAAACAGAGACTGCAAGGCTAACTACCAATGTTTAGAACTGTACGTTAAGAGTTGAGTTGTTAGCCAAACAGTGGCTATGCTAAGCTAAGGGTTATTGATTATAACTGTGTGTGCGTGTGTGTATGTATGTACTAGAGCTGCTTTTTTTTCAAATTTTACCCAAATATAAATATATTCTAAATAATTATCTATCTATCTATCTATCTATCTATCTATCTATCTATCTATCTATCTATCTATCTATCTATCTATCTATCTATCTATCTATCTATCTATCTATCTATCTATCTATCTATCTATCTATCTATCTATCTATCTATCTATCTATCTATCTATCTATCTATCTATCTATCTATCTATCTATCTATCTATCTATCTATCTATCTATCTATCTGCCTGCTTGTCTGTCTATCTACTGTACTATGTGAGGCCAACTACCAACGTTAGAGTTGCTTTTTATAATGTTAGCCAAACAGACACTATGCTAAACTATTGATTATAACTCTGTGTGTGTGTGTGTGTGTGTGTGTGTGTGTGTGTGTGTGTGTGTGTGTGTGCGTTTCCTTCGGCATTAAATACAGCTCAATTACATACACAAAAAGATTTTTGGACCCTTACAATAAATCATAAAAGAAGTCTGATATTTTAGTTTGAATGTACATTTATTTAATTGACTTTTTGCCATTTAATAATAAATCCTCCTTTGCCTATAAGTAGTTGGGATAAGCTCCAACGACCCCCATGACCCTTGTGATGATAAAGCAGGTCTAGAAAATGAATTAATCTCCCAACAGTACTGTGATTAAGTACAACAAAGTTAACAATGACAAATTCTAAATGATCCATAAAATTTGGTGGGACCTTCATTTAAAAACACCCCCGCTACTCTTCCCACAGTGGCCACAGTGGACTCTGTTTCTTTTGTTTGGATTCAGGTATTCCAAAGTTAAATTCAATTCCCACACAATTACCTCATCTACCTTCACTTATATCTTCCTTCCATTTTCAGGTCTATCTCGCTACCAAGGACAAGACACAACAAGGCATAAACATTTTGAAACATCATATGCACGTCTCCTTGACTCTTGATTTGCAATTTCCCTGTGCCATTTGGCCTTGGTTTTGCATTTCTAGCCTTTTTACATCAATGAATTCCTCTTTAATCCATTTCCATTAATTGTATACAATACTTGAACATCAGTGCTGTGGTGTTGTTTCTAATCTGTCTCTAATTTGTCACTATTGATGGAGATTCCATGCATGAACATATAGACACAACAAACATGAACTATAGTCAATGTTCCATCTATAAAGTCAGCTTTTTGTGACAAAAATAAATTAATTACAGTTTATAAGGCGTGTTTGATGTATAGATTAAAAATCTATATGGCATGTGTTCTCTAGCTAGCACCTCATATGTGAAATACACATAACATGAACCCACAAACACCCAATTCTACTTTTGTGTCAGTTCCTAAAACGATTTTTTTCTCTATATCTAACTTTTCACCATTTATTAGAATTTTTTCTTCTCTATTTTGCATTTTTATCAGTATAAAGTAGGTATTTTTCTTTTAGTTAATTAACTGATGAAGATTATTATACATTTTAAAACAGAGAAAACTACACAAAACAGACTTTCAGTAAAATGTGTTATTAACTGAGCATAAACCAAGCGTTTTCAATGACTATCAGTGATCCAACACCATGGGTTTTACTGGTTAATCAATGTTGCAGAAGATGAGAGTGTTTCCATGGTAACTAAAGAACCTCTGAACATCTACATAACCCACATCTGATGACCACACAAATATGATAAACTATTTTACACCAATTATTTACATGTATTGACATCATTACAATTCAGCTGCTTTTGGTAATTGTTATTTGGGTCTTTATGAGTTCAAACATGTTGAGGTCATCTTTACTTGGGACGACTGTGGCTCAGTTGCTAGAGCGGGTCATCAACGACTGAAAAGTCAGAGGTTCAGGCCCCGGTTCTTCACATGTTGAAGTGTCTTTGGGCAAAATAGAGAACCTTAAAAACCTACTGATATATGAATGTATGGGTGAATGTGAGGCTAATGTAAAGTGGTTTAAGACAAGTTAAGTCTTGGATTTGTAGTTTCTCTTACTTTGCGTGACGAGCAAAACATACTCACTCAGGTCAGTGGGGGCCTAACCCACAACGGGCAAAGACGGGGTCCACCCTGGACTGGATAAGTCACCAGTTCATTTCAGGGCTGAACATATAGAGACAAACAATCACTGTCACATTCACACCTAAGGGACAATTTTGAATTAACCAATTATCATAAGGAAGCCAGACTACCTGGAGAGAACCCACACAGGGATGGGAGAACATGCAAACTCCACACAGAAAGGTCTGGTGTTGGAATCAAACCAGGATCCCTCTTAATGTGAGGCACAAACACTAACTCCTGCACCACTGTGCCGTACAGAAAAACATTAACTAAAAACATCAATTTATTTTTCTACCATAGTGACACTATTACCCAATTAGTATTTCATTTATTTTGCTTGTTTCAATCTCAAGCGACATTCTTAGTACACATCAACCTCCAAGTGCAAAGCTTTATTTACTTACTCACAAAACATGGCAAAAATGTAATTTTGACAGCAATGGAGAAAATACTTTAGACAGGAGGAGGAAAAATATGCCAGTAAATATGCAATCATTAATCTCAAATCATATTTTTGCAACATTTTAAATATTGAACTTTGTACCAATGCACTGATCCAGATGTATTGAATTAACAGTACATTCTTCAAGTCAAGGTTAGCACATCCAAACTGAAGTATTCTGATGCGAGTCAACAACTGAAGGTCACAGAAATATAGTAGCCTGTTGTACACTGTGGAAGTTGAAGTTTTGAAATGTATTTTTCAAAACAAACTCATACGTGGGCAGTGTTTTGATACCGATACATCTTAAAGGAGATGTTGCAGAAAACAGTGAACGTATCCTGGACTGGGGTTAAATGAAAGTATGAAGTACTAACTATACATTCTGAATAAAGTTCACTTTAAGAAAAGTAGTAAAAAAAAGTTACTAAGTTGCCAAGAGTTGAGGTTGTAGATGTTCAGCAGTCACGTCTAGCGACCGTTCCAGACCCATATGAGGATCAAACAGGCTTATTTTCAGGTTTATTCTGGTTTTACACTTGCAATATCAGTTTACGTGTATGCTTTCTTTGGAATATTTCTATTGCTTTAACCTTGGTGTTTGACATTTCTTTATCCAAAACAGAAATAAAACCCCTCAAATTGTTCTTCAGACCTACCAGAACAGGAATTTCCCCTGCAGAAAAAAACTGCTACAAGGGGCTGCTCAGTTCATTCTTGTTAGACTCAAGCTCTGGTCATTTAATCTGTTCATCTGGTTCCAAACTGATAAACTAACTAAATAGAAAAATCACTCAAAGAGCACAGACCTCCACCAAGGCAGACACAAGTGCAATTAACTGTCAGGACGGAGTTTTCGCGCATGTTCATGATAACCCAATAATCGTACATTCAGGTTTTGTGGCCTTTCTTTGAATGGGAAGAACTTCAGATGCTAACAAGCAAAACCCCACGTCAATTTCATGGTATTTCACTTGCTGTACTTGGCCACATACGACGAACTGGTAATAATAATAATAATGGATTAGATTTCTATAGCACTTTTCAAGGCACCCAAAGCGCTTTACGTTATTGATCCATTATTCATTCACTCTCACATGCTCCCTCTGGTGGTGGTAAACTACATATGTAGCCACAGTTGACCTGGGGCAGACTGACAGAAGTATGGCTGCCATTTCGTGCCTACAGCTCCTCTGACCACCACCGAACATTCATACACATTCATACACACATTATGACATACACATTCATACGCCAATGTGTATGAATGTATGTGACTAGGACAGAGCGGGAATTGAACTACCAACCCTTCGGTCAATGGACTACCCGCTCTCCCAACTGAGCCATGGCCGTCTAAGAATCCATGGATTTTTTTCCCTTGTGTAGACACTGAGCTTCTCTATTAAATAACTGTTTATATCTGACCACTTATTGCGATCGTACTCCCACTCCATGATCACATAGGGATCTAGTCGTTTGAATGTACTGTAGCTCTCTCTATAATTCTGATTCAATAATTTGCAATAATCTGATTATATTTCGCTAAACTCCACCATAGTCCATTCTGAGTCACATCTATGGGCCTGCAGGCACATTGTTGCCCCCTATTGGTCTGGATGTGGGAAAAAAATCCTAAATATAGGAGCTGCTGCAGGAAAGACAACGCTCACCCCTGAACTTATGCTGAGTTTTTGGGAGCAGGGGGTGTACAAATCTGCAATAACTCAGAGAGGTAGGGCGGGGTGAGGCCATTTAGGGGTTTAAAAGTAAATCGAAGCATTTTAAAACTGATCCTAAAATGTATGGGCAGCCAGTGGAGTGAGGCTAAACTGGTGGAGATATGCTGGTGTTTATATGAGCCAGTTAAAAGACATGCAGCAGCACTTTGCTCCATCTGCAGACGGGCGGTGGAGGAGCCACTAGCCCCCACAATAAAGTACATTGCAATAATCCAGCCTGGTGGTCACAAAGACATGGATGACTATTTCAAAGTGCTGCCTTGAGTGCTGGTTGATTTTATTTTATCCAGGGTTGCCTCAACTGCACTATAAAAACAAATGTTTAGAATTTACTCAATAAAAGTGAGGAAACAGTTTGGACTCATTTTGATTGAGTAGATTTTAGTCCATATTTTGAATAGAATGTAACAGCTATAACACAATTACACACTTTACTCATAAAAAGTAACTCAAATGTACCTATGTATTCATCTATTTAAGTACTGTTAGTGACTCATTAATCATTACTAATCCAGGGACGTTAGTTTTAATGGAAAAATTGTCAAACATAGAAGGTATTCATCATTTAACCCCTAACAGTGTAAATATTTAAACAATCAGAAATCAATTAATCTTGAATTGTAACTACAAAACTTGATTTAACCCTGTTGTCCTCATAGTCCTCTGCGTCAATATGATCCATCTTACCTAAACCTCCCATGATATAAACTGCTTAAAGTAATTGAATTGGAAACACCAAATTTTATTTTGCTTGACCAAACACTTGTGTGAATACCTGAGTTTTCCCTCTTCACCTGCAGAAAGACAACATTTATTCAACACACCAGTCATTCCTATTTCAGAGTACTGTCCTCTGCAGTACCTTTATAACATCTGGGAATCCACAAAGGGTTAATATTGTTCCATTTAGATCAGATCAAAGGCAGTGCAGTCCACCAGAAGACCACCTGTCTGATCTTGTTTGTCTCTGCTACTGATTGATCTGAGACAGAACTAAAACATTCCTACATTCTGTGGTGTGGAACTAACTACCTTTTTTTGTACACGGAAATGTGCATGTACGCAACTTTTCACTCACTTTTCGTCATCAAATTTCAGATTAAAAAAATTATTTAGGGGATTACTTTTTTTTTTAAACACAGTGGTGGGTCAGTATACACTTTAACACTGAGGTTCATGATAATTGGGTTCATTTAACTGGACCAAGGGATTCAGATTTACCAGTGTGGTAAGTGTCTTTTTCATGAAATGAGTAAAGTACTGGCATCCATTTGTTCCTCCATTCACTAATTATACGCAGTGTAAGTGCAGTATCTATATTCAGTGTATTACCATTTACTACCACTAACCCAGTCAGCAATCTGGAAGAAGTGATGGATGCTCACTTACATTTCAATAGCCTCATTAAATCAATACAGACATGATCAGTTATTATGTCTTTACACTGGATGTCTGTGGGTCAAATAATCAATTTGGATGTTTTTTAGGCGGCTGAATTGGGTGTAAAAATGTTCATATCTGATACTAAGGTCAGAGTATCTTTTGATAATTGGATTTTCCTTTCAGAAACAAAAGAAAAAAATGAATGGTTAATTGATTTTCATTTTTAAGAAAAGACTATAGATTGATAGATATGTTGATTGTAGTTGATAGTAGTTAATTTTTCTCTCTCTTTAAAATGGCTTAACATTTGTTCTGTCTTTCTAATAACAAAAATGAAAGTTGCTAGCTGGCCAAAAAAAATGCACATTTAATTATTTTTTTCATTTTCTGAGACTGGATATTGTAATTTTGTAACTTGTTAATTATCCATAGAATACAGTATGCTTATGTCAACCCTGAAATTTGCACAAAACTATACATCTAGGTCATATCTGTACGGTGTTTAAATATTGTACCTGACATGGAATAACTATAATCCATTCAACTAACTCCACAAAACATCAGGAACTCAGACCCAATATAAAACATCAACTCATTGCTCAAAACTCACCAGTTGAAACTTGCATTTTCGTGAGTCCTTCGTCCTTTTGTTTGTGAAGAATTCTTGAGTTTAAAAAAAAGCGCTGTACAAGTATGACATTATGATGATGATTATGATTATGATCATGATTATCATAATTATTATGATTATTATGGTTATTGTGATTATTATAATTAGTATGATTATCATGATTATTATTAATAATAATCATAAAAATAAATACAACAATATGTGAATGGCTATTCCAATTCAAATTCCTGATGAAATTGTATTGAAATTATACTTGTTTAATTATAACCATATATAAATATGTAAAACATAACATGAATGGAAGTGTTACTTCTGCCAACATCTATTCATTCTTACAATATAACACATATAGGCCTTTGTCAACCACAAATTAAGCCATTATTTAAAGCAGAAAAACATTTTTTGCTATTTTTATATTCAGTTAATTGAAAGTCATATGAGAACTGTAAATTGTAAAAATAAAATAAATAATATTAATGTATAAGTTAGTGGATGCTACATTCATGTGCACACATCAGTCACCTTTTACCTGCAACCTGTTTTCATTTCTGCTTTTTCCCACATATCTATGTAAAGTGAACTCTGTTTATTATATTTAGGCTGGATTCTTGCATCAGTTAACTGAACATTTTCATCACACCTTGTCTTAGAGCCGTAGTGCAACATCAAATGATAATCCTATTATCTAGCACCATTGTGTCTTCATTATTTTGGGGTAAAATGACATGCTTTTTATGGAGTTTTTTTGTTTTATTTTTTGCATTTTATTAGAATGGCGACATGTTTTGTTTTCTTTTGTTTGTTTTTTTTTTAAAGAAAAACTAATTAGCCCAATTGGGACTCAGAAGTATCAAGTGTGACGAAATACAACATTTGCATTCTGGTAAATTCTGTCAGAACTTCCAGGCTGTTGTGTCAGTAACCTGAAGAGGGTGAAAACTCAGCCAAGTCAACTTTGACAAATCAACGTTTAACCACTGAACCTCTTACAGAAAAATAGAACTTTTATAACTGTCAGCATGGGAGTAATCATGACGTTAACATGGGTGGTGACAAGTAACAATAAATAAATATATATATAAATAAGAACACAGCTAAAAAAATTAAAATAACATCTCATTTTGTTTTTGTCAACAAAAACTAAGACATTTTAGGATTTTTTTTTTATTTCTTAAGACACATTTTTATTGGTTATCTATAACTGTATTATATATTTAATTATAGTTATCATCACTACACCAACATTTACATCTAGTTTTGTCTCGTTTTTGTCACATGATAAAGGTTCGTTGACAATATTTAGTCACTATAAGGCGCACTGTCGATGAATGGTTTATTTTTAGGTTCTTCATATTATAAGGCACACCGGATTATAAAGCACATTAAGTAAAGCCAACATCATTAGATAAAAAAATCTAAATTATTATATTAAAAAAGTGAAAATTATGAGGAAAAAAGTCAAAATTCCCTGCCACAAAGCACAACCAGAATTAATCCATATGTGGTTTTTGGAGGAAATTTAAGTATTTTAAGTGTCGCCTTATAGTCCAGAAATTACAATATCATTTTAGAATCATCAACATATTGTTATGGACACGTCCTTAGTATCCATATACAATTTTACGACCATGACTGTCAGTTATGTTTTTCATTTTGTACAGATGAATTCATGGAGAAAAAACATAGACCCCTTCTTGGGCCACATCACTGTGATGGAGGCAAAACAATGTGAAGCTGAAGTAAAAACACTGGTCACCATTATGACAAAACTGCAAAACAAAGATGTTGGACTTTACATTTTATTGTATACCAAAATAATTGTAGACAGCTTTGGTTGAATGCAATTAGAATTGAACTAAAACTATCATCGACAACTCACAGGTGTGCAGCACTCACTTCATATCTGGTCAGATTTACATAATGAATAATGAGTTTCAGCCTGGACAACATCAAGGACTAGAATAAAACGTGACTGAAATAATGTTAAATTAATCTGAAATTTGGAGATTTAAATGCTAATCGCTAAATGATCATAGTGGACTTCAGGAGATCCAGACCCCCCCCCATTAACAGCACAACTGTGGAAGTCATGACCACAACCAAGTACCTGGTGGTACAGATCACAGACGACCTCAGCTGGCCCACTCCACACCTCCTCCTATTTCCTGCATCGGATGAGCTACCGGAGGGACCACAGAGACCCTGATGACCAGCTGCATGTTTTTCTGGTCTGGTCTGGTCTCAGAGTGGATGTCTCTGCAGAGGGTGGTAGGGGACAGCGGAGAGGGTCATTGGGGTCTCACTCCCCACCATCCAGGACGTAGCAGATGCCCACTGCCCATCCAGAGCCCACCAGATCCTCTCTGACCCCACTCACCCTCAGTATAGACTGTCTTCCCGCCTACCGTCTGGTAGAAGGTACCCCCTGGCCACTAGACTGCTGAACACATAACCCCCACACACACACACCCCAACCCCCACCCACTAACCCACCTACATACCCACCTACCTCACAGACTTTCTATGACTTAAGTTATACTGGTTATCTATCTGTCATTTATATTATGCTTGTCTATTTATTGTACTCATTTCCCCTGAGCCTTATCAGGGGGGGGGGGCAGTGGTTCCTAGACCAGCCCTTCCTCTGGTCACTTTTCCCACTAGGACTAGGACTCATGCCCCGGATACTTCTGGGTCCGCTGACTCCCAAAACTGCAGCACCTCCCTCGCACACAAGACCTTGAACTCCTCCTCAGTGGATTTCAAGGGGAGTATCAGCTATCATATAATCATTAACACAAAAGCGGTCCTAAATAAACAACTTTGCATTGGATTTTCACTTGCAGTTTTTTATATTGCAACTTTTTGCTGTTAATTATACGGCCATTTTTTTAAAGTGTAGAGTGAACTTTTTAAAATAACATTGACAGTCTTGGTTAGTGTGAGTGTACTAACATATCCACTAAAATGTTTGCTTTCTCCATCCATCTTAGCAAAAACACTTTGCTCAAACATTATAATCTAGGTTGACAAGCTTCGAGATATTTTTCCTCCACTTAAACCCTGCCCCTAAAAACTGTCACATTGATTATAAACTATGAAAGTGTCTGTAAATGTCACTTTCTGTAAATAGTTATTTAGTATTTCTTAAAGGTAAGAAAATATATAGAAGGTGGTGACAGATGAAGTCTTTGATTATTATGCACAAGGAACATGATAATAACATGTAATGCACAAACAGAATAGAATAGAATAGAATAGAATAGAATAGAATAGAATAGAATAGAATAGAATAGAATAGAAGTTTATTTGACATTTGTGCAGGTCAAAATCAAATAAAACCAGAACATAAGACAAACATAATAAAACAGCTTGAAAACTGTACGTCGTGGTAAAATATCTATATGTATAAAAGGAGATAAAAACATATATACAAAAGAACCCCATAAGAACTGTTAGAAAACCCAGGAGTAAATAAATACAATCATGAATAATAATAACTACAGCAACATAAATTAAAAGGCACTGTAAAGAGGAGGAGGTAGATGTTTCATACATACAGTATGTACATATACAAACACACAACATGTTGCACTTGACCTCTTTTTAACTGTTATGTTATGGGTCAAATTGACCCATTTTAAAGTAAATAGTTAAAAGTACTTTTTCAGTATGAAACTTCTGTTAGCCTTAATGAGTGTAATTAACATATAATATGAAAATAGTTCACCTCACATATTTGTGATCATCCCCTTTATATTTACATATATCACAATATCACATAGATATTGTTTGGTCATTTTCACCCAGGAGTAAAACAGGAGGTAACATTTCAGATTATCCCCCCCCCCCCCCCCCCCCCGTTTTTAATAAGTGTGAGACATTATGTGTAATTGAACCATTACCTATTAGATATATAAGGAACACCATTGCACTAAATATCGATTGAATAGTTAGGAATGTAATTAATAATGAAATATTAACAGTGCTTGTTAGTTGTTTTTTTTTGTTTCCGACATCTTTTGGATAATTAAACATGCCCAGAAACACCATTGTTGTTACTGACAAATGAATATAACAGGAGGGTGAAATACTGGCCAGCAGTCTAACTGTGGCAGGGAAACAACTGTTCAAAAATGGTGTTGTGTGTGTAATAGTTCTGTGTGACTGTCTGTGTCTGAGGCTGTGTTTGTGTTTGTGTTTGAACAGGAGGCTGAGCTGGATACGTTGTCCAGCTGGTCAGGGTACCGACCCAAAACACCTCCAATCTAATATTCTACTGTTAGTCTTTGCTTTTGATTACAGCCCACATAGTAGATAGATGTGTCAGTGTTAGAAATGCAGTATCAGAGTATTTTACTTCTGTCAGAGTTATTCCAACAACAGACAGAGTAAAACTGGGAACACTTTACTTGACGTGTGAGTTCATAAACACATTCATAACAGCTTTGATGCACATAAGTGCACATAAAGCATTCATGACTGTTTCATGACACATTCATAACAAACCGTTCATGAATGTGGAAGACAGAAAGACACATTTTCAAAATAAAAGTCCAACAATCGCAAAGCATTGCTTCTTTCAACAGTGCTGTCATCTTTCAAAATAATTTTTTTACAATGTTACAATCCTCTGAACTATCTCAGGGTGAAATTGCGTGGAACATCCTAAGGAGAACATCGTGAGCACCGCCTCCGTCCTGCCCCCTGTATGTCCGGCCGTTTTAATCCAGGATCTGCCATTCACCTACCACATATCTTCCCCAGATTAAAAAATAAACAAAAAATTTGGCGTTTTTTCCCTTTTTTTGGCGGGACTCCAGAGAACATGCCTCGACCACATCTTTCCATCCCACCCAGCAAGAATCTGTCAAATAATGGCACGTGTCACAGTGCTTCACGATTGTTGGACTTTTATTTTGAAAATCAGTCGTGCTTCTGTCTTCCGCATTCATGAAAGGTTTAGTATGAATGTCTCATGAAACAGTCATGAATGCTTTATGTGCAGTAATTAAAGGTTTTACACTGTCAGTGTCATATATTCACTGTTAAACTGAACTGATTCTGAGTTCATTCAGACTCAACATTTACATCAAACCTGTCGTGAATGTTGAAGACAGAACAATGACAACTTTTCAAAATAAAAGTCCAACAATCGCAAAGCAGCACTTAATGGATTAGATTTCTATAGCGCTTTTCAAGACACCCAAAGTGCTTCACATTAGTGTTCCATTATTCATTCACTCTCACATGCTCCCTCTGGTGGTGGTAAACTACATATATAGTCACAGTTGCCCTGGGGCAGACTGACAGAAGCGTGGCCTACAGCCCCTCTGACCACCACCAAACATTCATACTCATTCATACACCAGTGTGAGTGACACTGGAGGCAAAGAGGGTGAAGTGTCTTGCCCAAGGACACAACAGAGCGGGAATCGAACCGCCAGCCCTTTGGTTAATGGACGCCCTGCTCTCCTAACTGAGCCACAGCACTGACACTTTTCCCTCAAAACCTCTTATCAGGTCACATGTCAGTCAATAGGCGAGTGTCCAGTGCTAATTTGTTTAATGATGTAACATTTGCTGATGATTTATATTTTGCTAATGGGTTTGGTGCAAGCATGGTGCATGGTGGGAAAATGCTGTTGTTCCTATAAGTCTATCAGACGTTGGGGAACGGTCAAAAGCATGTACTTGGAGGAACATAGATGGAAACTGAAATGGACAGAAAGAAGGGTGTTGTGGTATTCTGGGAGTTTACCCAGCAACGCTTTTATACATGAATATAAACTAGTGTTTTTATCTACAAATGGTTAATGAAGTCATAGAGAGTGCAGTAGATTTTGCATTAGAAATTAAACGTAAAGATGCATGATGTAGTGAGTTTAGTTAACATTCATGTTTTTTTCAATTTGGGTAAGTTTTTAGGGAAATTACCTGTGTAACCGACCTGTTTTGTTTTCTATGTAAACCTACTCAACACTTGCATCTCTCTCTCTCTCTCTCTCTCTCTCTCTCTCTCTCTCTCTCTGTGTCTCTGTCTCTCTCTGTCTCTCTCTCTCTGTCTCTGTCTCTCTCTCTCTCTCTCTCTCTCTCTCTCTGTGTCTCTGTCTCTCTCTGTCTCTCTCTCTCTGTCTCTCTCTCTCTGTCTCTGTCTCTCTGTCTCTGTCTCTGTCTCTCTCTCTCTCTCTCTCTCTCTCTGTCTCTCTCTGTCTCTCTCTCTCTCTCTCTCTCTGTCTCTCTCTCTCTCTCTCTCTCTCTCTCTCCTCTCTCTCTCTCTCTCTCTCTCTGTCTCCCTCTCTCTCTCTCTCTCTCTCTCTCTCTCTCTCTCTCTCTCTCTCTCTCTCTCTCTCTCTCTCTCTCATCTCAGTTTGTTTCAACACAGCAAATTACTGACTCTGAACATAACATTACCTGCACAGATTCTTGCTATAGGAATCTGGCATGATGGGTAATCACTTCCTAACCACCTCTCTTCTTTCTTCTCTCAGTGATAGAACAGGGTCAGTCCTGGACTCATTACACCACATGACCTTTATCTATTGAAACACAAGTCCATATTTATACATCTGAGCAAATTAAAACACTTTATTTATTCTTATTAGCCTCACAGATAAGTGCTTTTCTTCAGGTTACACAGGTGACTGATTGCAATACCTTCTATTCTATATCACTCACACCCAAACATAACCTTTTGTTGTAATGTTCATTTGTTATTTATTTCACCAAATGACGAAGTGAGCATGATAATATCATTTTTCCTACAGTCATATTTTGTCATTGAAGATGATATCCTTCTAGGTTTAGCTTTTAAACCTGTGTAAACCTGTGTAAATAGATTCATAATTAGATTATCCTCAGAAAAATTTATTTTATTTAATTTAAATGTAACATTTAAAAAAGCTATTTATAAATTCACTGGTATTAGTCACATCTTTTTCATGACCACATTTTTTTTTCTCCTCAGGTTGTGTATTGACCCATAACAATCCAAACATCTATCGTTGATCAAAAACATCCACTGATCTAACACATTTAATACATGTTAATCCACTAATCCTACCAATACACATCAATAATAGATGTTAGACACTGATTGTATTTTTTCATGGTTATCAGATATGACCCATTTAGATGTTTAGAATCAACGTCATCTTCTTTATAACATTAATTCTCCAGTAAAACCCATGGAGTTGGATCAATGACAATGAACAGAAA
Source organism: Siphamia tubifer (assembly GCA_020466265.1). Taxonomy (NCBI): domain Eukaryota; kingdom Metazoa; phylum Chordata; class Actinopteri; order Kurtiformes; family Apogonidae; genus Siphamia; species Siphamia tubifer. The sequence goes on from CM035793.1 coordinate 32,770,195, forward strand.
CACTTAGTCTATTTTCAGTTAATTATAGATTTGAATTAAATAAAAAGTCATTTTCCTAATTTTTCTACATGTTTGATATAATAACCTTCACCTTTAATCTAATCTTATTAATCTAAAAAAAAACCATTTTATATTTTGTGTGTAATCAAATCTTAATGTATTTCTTATTTATTGTAATGAAATTTTGGAATGAATGTATAATCAATTTATTTTGTACTTTTGTAATTTTATAATTTTGTGTAATCAAATCTTAATGCATTTCTTATTTCACCTTCATCTATTTTGATTTCTAATCAATGTGAAGCACTTTGGGCTACAGTTTTTGTATGAAAGGTGCTATATAAAGAAAGATTAATTATTATTATTATTATCACAATATTAATCAGTGAATTAAATGCAGAAAAATACCTGATTTATATTTATAAAATACAAAATATAGAATCATGAAACATGGGGCATGATCTTAAATTATCCATTGTGCCAATAAATAGATGGTATACACATCAGGTTTGTCTTGATGTTGTGAGGGGGGTGGGAGCTGTATCTCAGACATGAGAAGGATATATATTTCAGTACACATTATCAGTAGTGCTGCCAATATGGATTTTGGAATCAACAGTCCATAATATGTAGACCAAGTTACAGGACCTCAGGTTGGTTCTAGTTCTACCCATAAACATAATAAACCTAGACCCAGCATTGAACATAAGCACCCATAGGTGATGGTGGGCCATGGAGCCGCCATATTGGAGTGGTGGTACGTTCCATTCAGTGCAATATATGTGACAGGACAAACACACTGTCTCTGCATTTTATTAACAATACTCCACTAAAACTGGAAACAGATTTCCACATGTGTTATGTCACATGTGTAATTATGATTAAGGACATATGTTTGGGCTGGTTTTATTAGTCATTGTTGGATTTTCTGATATGAACAGATCAATTTCACTTCAGATTTATTTATGTGGAATTAAATCAAAGTGAGTAAGACGTGCTGACCTTGTATTAATATTCATCTACAGACAGGTGTAGTTTTCCTTCTAGTTTCTAATTTGCCATGATATGTCACTGTACTCCATGTCCTTTGACTTTTAAAGACATAAAGTCAAAAACCTTATGCCCCCCAAACACACACACACACACACATGCACACACACACAGAATGTTTCAACTATAACTCAAACACAGAGGTGTGGAAGTAACTAAGTAGAGTTACTTCCTTTACTGTACTTAAGTACTTTTTTTGAGTATTTATTTTTCTGACAAAGTTGTACTTTTACTCCTTACATTTTTGTGTAAATATCTGTACTTTATAATCTTTACATTCTCAGAATAGACTGTATGAAAAATAAGTCATGAATCAGAAAGGGTAACTTACTATATCATAATTATGACCATTTATCTCATAATTATCAATTTCTTATCCCATAATGTTTTCTCATAATTTGAAATTTAATCTCATAATTTTGACTTTTTATCTGATAATTCTCAGTTTTCTCCTCATAATTTTGACTTTTTGACATGATTTAGATTTTTTTTTAAATCTCATAATTGTTTCATATTAAATCTCCCATTTACAACTTTTGAATTTTTCCTACATTTCCTGTCCATACCCACAAAACTACCCAATAAATACCCAAATACCCAATAAAACATGTCATCCACACAATAACTCACTTTTAAATGCTTTATTTTTGAATATATAATTTTTTAATTTTTTTTTTACATGTTTCTGTTTTTTCCTGCTTAAATAAGTTATATTCCATCCAGTTTTACTTCTTACATCATTACAATTATGAAGTTAGATTTTTTTTTTTTTAATTTTACTTCAGTAAAGGAGTTGCATCACTACTTCTAATTTTACCAGAGTATTTTTTCCCCACACAAGTATCTGTACTTCTGCTTAAGTACAGAATGGGAATACTTTAACCACCTCTGCTCAAACATCACCTTGTAGACGCCCATGGAAGTAGAAATGCGCAGCCTTGACGTCGACGCACGGGTATAAGAGGCGCTGAGGTGTAAGAGGTACACAGAACTGGAGCGGGCGGACAGACAGACACAGACAGACGGACAAACACACAGACGGATACACAGACAGACAGAAAGAGAGCCAACAGAGAGGGGCCACCTCCTGCTCCATCTGGATAGAACACAGAGGGACATCCATCCGCACTTTTACGCACTGTTTCTCCGCTCGTGCGCGTCATTTGTTGGAAAACCTTTGTCTATCTCTGTTGAGCTTCGGACCCGTTTGGTCACATATTCAAGTTCCCTTTGACTCTATTGCGTGAGTAAGTTTTCAGCACCACGGACACAGTGGACAGCGCCGCAGCATGGAGCCCTACACGGTGCCCGGAGCCCAGCTCTCCCTGTCCGACCTCTACTCCGTCATCCCCTTCAACGTCACCTTCCCAGACGAGGAGATCGGCATGATGGGTGACAGGCTGCAGAACGGCACGGAACGGCAGAGCCCGGCAAGAAGCGCAGGAGGGATCATCATAGCCATATCCATCACCGCGCTCTACTCGGTCATTTGCGTGGTGGGACTTCTGGGCAACATCCTCGTCATGTACGGGGTTGTGAGGTAAAGTCTGTCATTTACACTTTTGATTTGAAATATACTTTATAGTGGAGAACAGGTTCTATATGACATGCAAACACATGCACCCGATATTAGACCTTAGATTACCCTCCCGCCCCCGCCCCCTCCCCCCATGACCGACATTTGAAGTCCACTGAGTTACAGCACTGACAACGAAAAGCCCTTTACGCACACTAGGATGTCATACATAGTAGAATCTGACACACATTTACTATATTGTGATCATTTCAGTAAAGTAAGTACATGCACAACTGGATTAATATTATTTTATGTGATTTATTTTCACCATCCAAATATATATGAACGTAAAAAAAACAAAAAAAAACAACTCAAACTCTGGTTTTGTTGATGAATATATGGTTGCATATTTACTTTTTGCACTTAAAACCACATTTGATTTGTTAGACTTTTTCATTTTTCTGATGTATTGATAGTGAAGTGATGAATATATGAATATAATTAAAATGATTAAGACACATAAATGGGTTCTTATATCGTCTTCTCAATGGAAGGGTGTGATTTGAAGAAGTCCATGCAAGTTTGGGCTTAAAACTGGATTCAGAAAAATAAAACATTTATAAATCTACATACATAAACTCAACATATATTTTATTCTTTGCAAAAACCAGTCACCTTAGGAAATTACCAGCTGTGTTTATTGTGTAAATGACATATATTGTATCCTGCACATGATCCAAGCTTTCTGCAAAACACATGAGATTGTGTTTTGATTATTTCTGTACCGGGCAACAAGATGTGCATATTTTGGCTTTTGTGGAGAGGACAAGGGGGCAGTTGAATGTCTTATCTCAAATGCAGTTTCTCAATTCAGTCTGACTCAGCGGTGCCTCAGGCAGAGTATTGCTCAGACAGTCTCTATTACCTCACACAGATCTGTGGACCAGCAGCTGTACACTCACATACAAGGGCCGGATGGAGAGTAAGAGCTCCCAAAGAGGAGAGCCAACACTATGAGTTTATATGCTCTTTATACGGTCCTGAATTTAAAGTGTATAGTGTGACTCTGTCTCCTTATTGTCCTATAAACTGTAATGGGTTGATATCAAACCCTATTGATTGGTTGTTATCTCTTTTGGGTTTAAGGAACTTCTTCATTACAGATTTCATGGGCTTTTTGGTAGTGTGTTATAGCCTAAAAATGCATTATTTCATAGAGATTTTTACAATAAATCAAAAATAAGTCATCCCAGTGAGACTATAGCTGGACTGTTCAGAGTTTTACCAATGAGGCTCATCATCAAAAATGAGAAAAATGTCCCAAAATTATATAGAAATGACTTCCTCCTAAAAGGTTTTGCACTTTAGTATTCCGCTCAGATTCTCTGTCAAACCTCCAAGTACAAAGTTATAAATTAAGGCTGTAAGGAGCAATGACTGGACACTTGTAACTCTGAAAACTGGATCTGGCCATAGTCAGGAGTTGTTGTTTTTTTTTTTTTTTTATTGCAGATGTATATATGGTTGTGGGGAAAAAATTATTAAACCACCCCGGGGTTTCTTCAATTTCTTATTCATTTTAATGTCTGGTACAACCAAAAGGTACATTTATGTGGACAAATAATGATAAAACATTAAAAAAAAATAGCTCATAAGAGTTTAATTTTCAGAGCTTTTCCATCTTTTCTTGATAATAATCAAAATCACTTCAGTTCCATCTATGGTATTTTACTGACAAAAACATTACTTTTAGTCACTCCATGTTTTCTTTCAGCTGTTTTAGTCACATGACATACAGGAGTTAGTACTTGATCACATAACTATTTTTTAATGACTTTTGAAGGTCTAATAATTTTTTTTTTTCTCACTGTATATTGACTTCAGAGGTGTGAAATATCACATCATGTGCCGACATTACACAAGTATTTTGAAAAAAAAAAAATGCATTTCCTACCAAAATCGCAGATTTCTTTGTTGGTTTTAGGCCTCCACACCTGGCACATGAGGCTGTGTCTTCATGCAAAAGATAGAATCAGAGAGCACTATCAGATTAAATACTAAGTTTTGTGATGTGGAAACAGTACTTTTGTTGTGACACTATTTGAAATTGACTGCGTTCATTTTGTAGTGACATTTTATGGTAGTGGTACAAACATATTCCAAACAAAATTGTGGATTTCCTGTTAGATTTAGGTCATGGTTCAAAGAAGTGTTTGACAAAGTCTACATCTGATGAACACACCCACTACATTTGGTTCATCTACTGCATGCAGAGGCTTCTTTAAGTGGAACTACATCCATTTTCCTACATTCATGTGCACACACGAACAAACACTTCTCCATTATTTTCTATTCATGAGGCCTAAATGTTTAAGTTGACTCTATAGGTTCACATTTACTGAGGTTGTTGTTGTTCTTTTTTGTTCTCAGTTCAACTGGGCTGGTTTAAATCCTTTGAAAATGCTTTGTCTCTCATCCAAGAAACTTCTTTAGCTCTGTGCTTAGGAAAGTTTGTGCTATTTTCAGTCATATGAAAAGATAAAATAACTGGTAGATTATAAATGTCTGCACACAGCCATGCAGTGAGTTTTGCATTGACAACTGCAGTGACTGGTGCTCTGTAAAGCAGAACATTCAGAATAATTAAATATATTAAGTTGTGAATACTCAAAGTTTCAGAAATAGTACTATTAACTTAAATGTATTAAGTTGCTGTAACATGTTCTTCTTTTTAAGTACTTCCAACTTATATTTTTTTATTAAGGTAAACTATTGTGGATATAAGTGAACATAACTTAAAAACAAAGATGAGATACAACTTAGTGGATTTAAGTCATTGATTTGATATATTATTTATTCCATTTTGTAAGGTCCACTAAATTGAATAAATAATATATCAAATAAATGAGTATTACCTGGAATGTAGAGTAGAAAATGCCATTTTGTGAAAAAAAAGCAGTTTTCTGTTTTTGCAAATCAACTCTTCATATAGACTTGCAAATCAACTCTTCATATAGACCACTAAATCAGCCACAATACTAAATAAACTCTTATACCTTTGTTGATGGTTGATTAAAAAAAAAGGTCAAAAAAGTCCCCTATATCCAATAAATTTTGTTTTCAGACCCCCTCAGCACAAATCTAATCTTCTCTAGTTTAAGATGATACATGGTTCACCCAATGTGAGACAGTCGGTGGGACAGTATCCTTCCATTTCAAGAGGATCAAGCGACATGTTATCAGGGTTGAAAACTCAATGCATTTCTGACCCCTGGTAGGTAGACCCACCCCCTCACCAGTGACCCCCAAAAAACAGTAGAAGGGAATTTAGGCTGAATCTTATTTCACCCCTTTACCCCTTTAAATGGAGCTATAAGGCTTCAGGCTTTAAAACCAACCCCTATGATTTGGGACAACCCCTTCAACACTCACCTACGTCATCAGTTCACTCTGCCAGTTGTTACGTAACCAAAAATAACAACTGTAACCACAAACAAACAAGCATGCCTCCTGCCTGGAATATGTCCATATTTTTTTACCTAAATATCTGCGGTTGAACGCTATGCCTCGACTGATTACTCCACGTTTACATAAATAGCAATTTTTTTTCATGTTTGTTTTATGGAGAAAATGACCATTATACATTGTGACAATGTCAAACTTTATACAATACAACAGTTTGTGACAAATTAAAAGCAGTTACTTATGGTGGAAACACTACATTTGTACATTTGTGTACTTCCTTAGTAGATGCCGCCATTTTTAAAAAGTGATTTGTAATTGTATTCTGGGAAATTTCTCGCTCCGTTTGTAGTCTGCCCTCTGGAAAATCTCTGAAGGGGTATTAAAGCCCTTCCCCCTTACTCCTCTGCCTTAATATGAATTGAAACACCCCTACCCCTACATGTGGACACGCAAAATGGAGAGGAAGGGGTCAGGGGTGAAATGACATTCAGCCTTAATGTTATATTTACACTCAGTACTGAACAAACAACTTCACAAATACCCTCCATGATTTATTATTTTGTCTACAAACAGAAAAAAAGTTGTGTTTTTCAGGTAGTTTGATTTTGTCCATTATTCTGGAATATACAAATATAAATACACATATATAGGGTCATATATTTATTTTAGAAATGTCGAACCCCTACCCCTGACTTACAAAAAAAACTAAAATCTTCAGCCTCCTCTGTGTGTGATTTCACCAATATGGGCCATTCATTCCCCCAGCTGCTAAACAAGCAGGTAGATGTAAGGGGAGGACAAGACTGATGAGAGGTTACGGATATATTTTATTTTAGCTTCCAAATCCTGTCATCACATAGTGACTTATCTACATTATGATGTAAATCTACTCTGAGTGATTGTTGGTATTACTTTGATAACACAGGCTGAATATAGACAATATATTACAGAAATAGCCACCAGTGTGTCATTCTTTGGATATGGAAGCAACCAAATGTTCATAAATATTTAAAACTGTGTCCATTGTTTTCATTAAGGAGTCAGACTGAAAATAGTGACCAAATAAGGAGCCAAAACAGGGAGTGAAGAAAGAGAGAGACAAAGGGAGGAGGATTAACAGGTTGCAAAACAGCAGTGAATAATATAGTCTGCAGTTGATTGGCCTGGCATTTGTGCTTGTGAGGAGCCTCATCAGTGGTGTGAGGACAGAGTGAGGATGAGCATATTAACCATTCCAGTCCAAATCAATCATCTCCACTGAAACACCTGTAAATAGAAAGCAGTGGCTCTCATAGTGGACCTGTTGGACCACGAAAACTGCAAAATGGTCCTGGTATGAATTATAAAATGTAGCTGTAGGACCGTGCAGACGAAGACCATTGGGGGCCAATAGAACTATTATATTATATTACGTAACCAATATTGGGGGTCTAACAGTGGGCAATACAGGGAACTTTGATCAATACAGGGCTAATAACGCTAATAGACAGATTTAAATAAACAGATTTATCAAAAAAAAACAGATAAGTGAGCCTCGAATGATTAAATAAACCTTTGAAATAGTATAAAAAGTAATAATGAGAGAGAGAGAGAGAGACAGACAGAGAGACAGAGAGAGAGAGAGACAGAGAGAGAGACAGAGACAGAGACAGAGACAGAGACAGAGGAGAGAGAGAGAGATGCACTGTTTGCAAAGACAGAAGCTGTGCTCATATAAACTCTGAGGAAATTCAAATAATTTACTGAATGTCTAGAAGAGAAACTGTAACAAGAGTATCAATCTCATCATGTTATCAATACTATTGATATTTAGATCAATATTGCAACACTGATATGACTTTTTTTGTACTTATAAAATATTAGAAAATATGCTGCGAGTCACCTATTTTTCCAGAGCACATTTAAGAGAACTTTTAAAAATCTAGCAGTCATTTTACAATGTACTGCATGTTACTTATACTGCCAAGAGGGATATTTAACCAATGTATAGTACAGGCATGAGTGAAATTACTGTAATTTAAGTCATGAAAAAGTCTGTAAATTGCAATATCTAAGGTGTCAGAAACCGCTATAATTTTTTCGACTGCAGAAATCAGTGAAGGAGTTACAGCTTTCTAAAATGCATAGGGTGTGTCAGAGATGAGACCATCAGGCTTTAAAGGGTTAAAGTGAATTTGACTGTAGATCACAGGATAATAAACTGTAACTCACTGTAGCCTATTCCATGGCCTAAAGCAACACATTTTACCTCAAGTTTTCTGTGTTAATTGCTCAATCAGACACAGTGTTTTCACGACCATTTATGTAGAAAAACTTAGGGTTTTTTTCCCTCTAGATTGCATCAACATTGCCTTACATTATTATTCCATGCAACAGAGAGACTGAATGTGGTGATTACATAGTACTGACAGCTAAAGTGGAGCATCTCTGAATGTAGATGAACACCATCTGTACACAAGTAAGGAATATATAGAAAACCTTTAGATGAAGGAGCAAAAGGGCATTTTTTTATAATAATAATAATAATAATAATAAAAATAAATCTTTAATTTGTATAGAACCTTTCATACAAACACTGTAGCCCAAAGTGCTTCACATTGAATAAAATTTAAATTAAATTAAATTAATTAAACAATTTTAAGACAGACAATTTTATTAGCTTTTTACTTTCCACAGTGTCAAATTGAGAGAGAAATCCAATAAAAAAAACATGCCAGAAAACTATAAACATATTGTTCCATAACAGACCATTTAATTTTCAACATAGTGTCCTGAAGTCCCTAAATAAAATTGATGCTACGATGGCTCTTTTGTACATTCGTACATGGCATGAAATATTCGAAACAGACAGAACAAGGATAACGATGTAAATTTACCGCTCAGTGGAACGTACAACTTGATCACCCGTTGTAACACTGTCCCATGTGTCATGTGCACAGACTGTACAACCTATTACACATGGAGCTTTGTTTTTAATCAGAGGCTTGTGGGGAAATAAGGGATGGGGAAAATCAGTGATGCAGTTCAAACAGCGGCTGTAGTTTTAGCTTGAGCACAAATATAATTTCAACAGATGAATTCAAAAATAAAAATCATCCCCCATAAAGTAGTAATCAGCTGGGAAAAAAAACTACAGAGACTTGAATATGTCTAATATTTTTGTCCCATTGGAGTTGGTTGGAACCATTTAAGATTGGTTTCTTCACTTTTGATAAATCTGTGTTGGTGTAATTTTCCAGATCCACAGATTCCCAACCTCCACTTGCTTCAAATATTACAAACTTTTATTAGAGTTCAAACCATGTCAGTAAATTTGTTGTAAACACAGATAGAGGTTGTTTGACTTTTTCCAAAACCAATTGTTAGATTTGGTAATCTGGAGTCAGAAAACACATTAACTCTTTCATGTATGACATTACTACAGTTGATGGGTTTTTTTGTCTATAATTAAAGCCACATTATTTGCAGTTATGACTCCAATTATTAATTGTTGTGCCATTGAGTTTTCACGCTGAGTTTACTGTAAATGCTGCTTTCACACTTCAATGTCCCCTACTGTGAGATGAATTAAGTCTTATCCTAATATATTATTTAATGAAAGAACTTCACTACTAATAAGCTACAGTTTAGAGAATAGTTCATTCACAGTTTAATCCTTGTGATTTTTACCCTGCCCCCCTTGATGGGGACATAAGGGGTATTATTTTAGTTTGCTGATTTGATTGTTAATTAGGGTGGCTGACAACAGCAAACGCACCGCATCGACAAAACGCTGCAAACACAAGGAACACGCACAACCAAAAACACAAACACATAAAAACAAATGCAACAGAAGTGAAGCTGCAAGAGAAAAATTATGCAATAACAGAAATGAAGCAGAAGCAAAAACCTACAAATCCTCAAAATAAATGCAAAAGAAAAATACTGCAAATACCAAAACACACAAACTCCCAAAACATGACATGACTGATACAGATGTGTCCGTTGATGGTCCACTTTGCTCCACAGGAAGGGTCAAGCTGGACCAGGATCCTCTAATCTTCTAGCAACCCCCCCCCCCCCCACACACACACACACCCATCACACCTGTTAGATGGGACCTGCCTCAGTGCACATGCAATTTAAATCCAATTGCTTCCCTTTTGACATCAATTCTTTGTGATTTGTGAAAGTGGGGTCTTATCAGAGCTATTTCTTTGTTCAAATTGTTCCCTCAGTGTTAAGAATGTGAATGTGTGGGCATCATTTCTAAACTGTCATTAGGCAGCATTAACACACACTGTTTATATTCTGCTTTATACCAAATATATGCAGAGTGAGTCAACAACCTGGGGACAGGATATGGAAATGTGACCAAAACATATGTTGCCAATAGCAGTGTGATTGTATGGGAGATTGCAGTCTGTCAATCTGTTTATTTCTTGAACCTGACCACTGTGTCTCATTTTGGCAGCGTTTGAAATAGTGTGGGGGTGTGAATGTGTTGCCTTCAGCTACAGTGACGTACCCTATGGTTTTCTGGCCAACAATCTGAACCCTCAAACCTGGTATTTGGCTCTGTCATTATCTTGTTTTATTTTTTGGAAATAAAATGACCATATTTGGACAAAAGGATGAAGCAGGGAGAGAAGAATGAAATTACCATTATATCAAATGTAAGGTATTTTCACTGGTATCGCAATAACTGCTCTGGGGAAGAAAACATCAGCTCCTGCAGAAAAGTAATATAGAAATGAGATTAGCTGAAATCTGAGCAAATTACTTTTTCCACTCGGTGTTGCAGGGAGCTGGATCTTTTGTAAGCTCTCTAAGCTTTATATAACCTGGGATAGATGAGTGAGTGGGTTCAGGTGGGTTGCAGATGAAGGATTTGGGATGAGCATGTTAGAACTCATCCATAGACTATCATATTCCATTGGGTAAAACGGGTAGTTAGCATTAGCTGGTTTAACTAGCATGTTTGTTCACATATGCAACACAGAAATAAAGAAAATATCAGCCATTATAGTGGATTTCTGAAACAGGGCAAGGTTTGTAGACTATTTAATCATTTATTGGACAATTAACTATTTTTGGTAATTTCCTCAAATATTAAATATGGGGCCAATCACATGCCACAGTGAGGTCCAGAGATGTTGTTTTTTTTTTAATATTATACAGTGATTCAGACAGATTTTATACACATTCTGAAGCTGTAAATAGTGAATATAAGTGATTTTTGTCAGTTTATGACTGTTTAATAGTTCTGGTCTTGTCATCTGAACCCACTTTATCCTCATTAGGGGTCACTGGGTGCATAATCCAGCTACAATGGGTGAAGGCGGGGTACACCCTGTATGAGATGTCAGTTCATCTCAGGGCTGAACATATATAGACTTACAATCACTCTCACATTCACATCCATGGGCAATTTAGATTAACTAATTAACCTATCAGTGCCAGAAATTGGAGTACCTGGAGAAAACCCACACAGACACGTGGAGGACATGCAAACTCCACACAGAAAGGTCTGGTGTGGGATTTGAACCAGGGTCCTTCTTGCTGTGAGGAACGAGTGCTAACCGTAAAATAATAGTTTTTTTATTGTAAGTGTTCATATTTTAGCAAGTGCTGCTCAAATGTTTTAAGGCAAGAGGAGGTAGATGACGATGTCCAATAACACACTAAGGTTGAAAGTATTAATTTCAGAGTATTTCCATGTGTACTCTATAAAGGGCTAAGCACCAAGAAGCTTAATAAATATTTACATGGTTGAACCCATTGGTTTTGTAAATGTAGTAGAAAGATGAAATCCAGCCCCTTCTACTTATGTCCCAACAGATTTTATTTTGGAAAAATAGCGGTATTACACTTATGTCGTCATTCTCACATATCATTTCTCATTTTAATGCATAATTTTAACACTATAACAGCAAACACATCTTATTTGATACATGACTTTTGTGATATCAGTGATCAGTGTGATTTTTTTTTTACTTGAAAAACCTTACATGTACAATTATATACATGGATAATCCACCAGAGGAGAGGAATTTGTTCACCACAGGCCTTTAGAGTAACACTTTGACATTTGAAAAATAAATTAATATGTTTAGATGGATCAATAAAGGTTCCATTTTCAAAGAACTGGATTTTTTTTCTCCAGTGATTTAATGGTTCAGGCTTCACAGGGTTAAAGTCAAGTCCATCCATCCATCCATCCATCCATCCATCCATCCATCCATCCATCCATCCATCCATCCATCCATCCATCCATCCATCCATCCATCCATCCATCCATCCATCCATCCATCCATCCATCCATCCATCCATCCATCCATCCATCCATCCATCCCTTATCCCAGCTCCCTTTGGGTAAAAGTAGGGAACAGCCTGGAGGTTTTATCACTTCATCACAGGGTAACAAATGCAGTTGTTTAAAGTAAAACTGTTCCACTACCAGATAGAAAGACAACATCATTAAAAGTGTTGTTGACATGAAATGATAATACAATTCCACCTCTCATTTGAAGTTTGAGATAAAATGTGCTTTAGAGATGCTGTATATTCTTTTTAAATATAAACCAGTTTGTTTGTTACTATTTTTAACTCAGGCCATTTTGATTGTTAGCATAAGATATGAGAAAACCTTTACTCCTAAACATTCAACTGCCTAAAAAAATAACAAAATTCACTATTTGACGCAAACATCCAGTGTAAAGACCTAATAACTGATGATTTCTCTATTGACTTAATGAGGCTATTGAAATGTAGGTGAGCGTCCATCACTTGTTCCAGATTGCTGACTGGTTTAGGCTACATCAAGAGGAGTTCGATACAAATTTAGTTTTGAAACCGTGTTAAAAAGATATTACGTAAAAATGTAAATGTTTCAGTAAGAAATCAGTGTCAGCACGGGGGCAAACCGCTTGCTGAAAATTATGCAATTCACATGCCACACCCCTATGCTGTAAGCCAGTCCCACCGGATACAAGAGAGGAATAGAAAAAGTAGTGTGCATATGCCCACATCGTTTTTCTACCGGCAACACACACACACACACACACACTGGACACAAACAACAACAATAACACTGCAATGCATCAACCACTGATACTCTGTAGTTGTTTGCCATTGTCACTGTCTGTGATTAGAATGAATGCTACGGGTGCAAGGCTGCTGTTTATTCTGGCTATGTGGTCATGACGTGTTATTCCGAATATGTGATCATAACGTGGGTGTGACCATGCATGTTTTACTCATCAAGATGGGTGCGGAAACAGCACCGTATCTAGATCTTCCCATTCTGGGACCCATTTTCGTAAGATATCGTTTTAGGGTAACCATTTTGGCCCCATTTTGACGAAAGGCCAATCCCTTAAGTAAATATGTTGGTTTTATGCGAATTCGTTTTTCGTGCAGATTGAGTCTTAGTGGTAGTAAATGGTAACACACTGAAGGCTGTTCCTGCACTTAGGTTGTATATAATTAGTGGCCATGATGGCTTTTTAGAGTTGGAAATGATCACATTTTGACAGAAAGGGTGGAACTACAAGAGCCTGAGATGTCAGAGATAAGCTAATGCTAAATGCTAACTCACTGACTTGGTAAAATAGTCAACTTCATGCAGTGTTTATTAAAAAAAATACTTTACAGTTGTGTTAATTTAACCTCTTTCCCATGACTTCACTGAAGCTTTATGTTTTATCAAATAAAATTGAACTCCAAAGTCTCACTCACAGATGATTAAAGCGACACATATACAAATGTTTACCAACCCGACACAGCAGAAATCAAACACTTGTTTATGCCCTGGGACCTTATTAATGGAGAAAAAAATTTAAAGATGGATGTCCAGATCATTTATGAGGGTTTTCAAGTAAATCGGATAAGTCAGAAATGAGTTCTGGAAAAAAAAATATTGACGTTACTGTAAGTATATGGAAGCCAGGGATTGTGGAGCTGATCCTTAAGGCTGTCAATGATTCTACAACTTTAAGGCAATTCGACATCGGCTTCATTTAAGAGCCAGAGTCTTTCCTGCTTGGTATTGCACTGCTGTTTCACCTTAGACACTTGGGGCATATTTACTCACTGATTTGTTCAGATGGGATTGCAGTCCACTATGTCCCTTCGCAGACATTTGTGTTGTTTTGTTTATTTATTTTCCTTGGCCACAGAGATCTGCTGCAGTGAGATAAAAGCATGAAGCAGTTCCATCAAGACTCATTTTCATTATCCACCATAAACCAACACCTTATGCTAGACCAACAATGAAATGGCCTTTATTTTTTACTGTCTTCATCAGTACTATTTAACTGTTTGAGTCATTCTCATTATACTGTGCACAGTTATTGGACAAGTGATGTCAGGAAAAGTTAATAAAGAGTGACATTTCCCATTATATGCTTAATTAGATTTACCTTCTACCTACTTAGAAAACATGTCCTTGTTTCTCTCTCCTCTAATTTCAAAAAGTAGAAATGAGTGAAATTAGGGTTTTCAAAATTAACCTGTTAATGTGAATTAACCCATCATCATCTGACCACAATCTAATAATAAAAATAATAATAATAATAATAATAATAATAATAATAATAATAATAATAATAATAATAATAATAATAATAATAATAATAATAATAATAATAATAATAATAATAACTCAAACGTATATCGTGCTTTTTTGGACACTCAAAGACTCTTTACAAAACAGACAGACAAACAATGTATTAAAAATAATTAAATATGCACAACAAACAAAACTAAGCAAAAGCCAGTTTGAAAAGATGAGTTTTAAGATGAGTTCTGATTAAAAATGTTAACACAAGTAACCCATCTGCTGTGCAGAATAACTATGAAGGTCTCTGCCAACGTATGTTAGGCAGTTTGTCCAAGAGGATAGATAATATAAGGGCAAAAAAAACCCACAGTAAACTCTCGAGGAAGGAGTTTTCTTTTCACTGAAGCCCTTCCATCTTAAAATACCACATTAACACTGCTAACACTTTGGCTAATGTGTCGCCCAATTGTGACAAACGCGTAAAGTGCATAAATACAGTCACAGGAAAAATGTATTAGACCATTAATAGTCATCAAATACAATGGTTGTGCAATAAAGTACTAACCCCTGTGTGTATCATGTGACTAAAACAGACAGAAAAGAAAACAGAATCACAAAAAGCACTGTTTTTGTCATAGATACTGAACTAAGAACTGAAGTGATGTTAAGAGCAATATTTGTTGTTGCCATTTTATTTGCCAAAACAAATGCATCTGTACTTGTACCCTGCATTAAAATGAACAAGAAACTGAAGAAAACCACGTTTGTCTAATAATTTTTCCCACAACCATGTACACGTCCGCAATAAAAACTCCTGTCCCGACTATGATCTGATCCAGTTTACATAGGTACCAGTGTACAGTCATTGCAACCTTAATTTAGAACTTTGTACTTGGATGTTTGTCAAAGTGTCTGAGTGGAATATTAATCATTTCATTTATATATATTTATTTTGAAAGTTTTTGTCATTTTTTTGCAATGAGCCTCATTCTACAGATATATTCTCACTGGAACGACTTTTTATTTATTCTAAAATCTGAATTATATCAGCACTGAAATTTAAGGGTTATGAGCTATTTATGTTATTATATTCATCTAAACAAATGTGTACCTTTAGTTGCACAAAACTGGAAGGAAAGGGTGGTCTAATAATTTTTTCCATTACTGTATTCCATTGTTTCTTGAGTCTTTTTGCTCATGTAAAATGAAATGTCATTAGTATCTAGATAAAAAAATGTGTTCAATCATGATTAAACAAAATTAATACACTAGAAACCCTGTGATTATTCTGATTTAAATTTGTAATAATTTGACAGCTCGAGTAAAAACACTGATGTAATAAAGTTATTCACACTGCATATTTGTCATGCCTCTATGTACGATAGCCAAGGTCTGAGTCACCATGGTATCAGGTTGTTTGTCCATATGTTCCTGTGTTTGGTTCTTGAGAATGCAAATTTTAGGAGGTACTTCACAAAATAGATCTTTTACACAGCTGACGGCTTGACTAATTAAGCCCGAAAATACACATCTGACTGGTATCAATAAAATGAACTGCATCTCATTTGGGCAAATCAGTTTCCAACTAAATAAAAAAAAAACTAATCAGTAATGTCATCAACAGCTGTAATTGTTCTCATGATTTAAAATGTCTTCCACATATATTCAGTTGGACTCAAGGATGAATTAATTAATATAATTTCTTACATGTATGTGAAAATATAAAATTGCAACAAAATCATATTTTTCATATTTTCCAGAAATTCATCTTTAGCATGATGTTATTGTGTAAAGTCACTTTTTAGATGCTTCCTCTCACTCCTTTTTAATTCATTCAATTAAATTGTATTTATATAGCCCCAAATGTGAGCTAACACACATACAGTACACACTGTTGGTTTAAGGAATTCAACTAGAAGATAGTAATTCTAGCTCAGATTTAAACCAAAATCATATTATTCAGACATAATCAAGATACTTTTCTTGCCTAAAACCGAAAAAGTCTGTTCCTGGATTTTGTGAAATTGCCCTCCTTGTCCTTTCACAAAAATGGGGAAAAAGTAGAAATGAAAATGATAAAAAAATAAATAAATAAATAAAAAATAGACAAAGTACACCACGAATAAAAAAAATATCATCATTATAAGTACAGAAAATATCCAGTATGTAAAAGAGCAGATTATAGAGTAATACAGCATATACTGTAAAATAATAATAATTGCATATTGTTTTCCTGCAACATATTGAAGGTATTTTATCTACGCATAATAGATGGAATTATTGGCCTTTAAAATTAATGTTATACAGAATAAAACTTCATTGCATTTTTTCTCCATGGTGCCCCCGCCCAAAAAAAACAAAAGCAAAAATAGACATAAAACACAAACAAACAAAAGAAAACATCAGTAGTGTTGTATACAAAGTAGTTTAAAGATGCAATAAAAAAATAGAAATGCCTGAGACCCAGGAAAGAGAAAATTTGAGCTTTTTTTTTTTTTTTTTTACATTAAATAATTGTCTTAATCAGAAGTTGGATAATGCACTGTTCTTTCAGATAATTTTTTAAATTATTTATATTGATGTATGTATTTATTATACAACAAAACTTAAAAGAATTTCCATTTTAGCAGCATAATATAATGGTGACTGGATTGAGTGCTCACAAACTTCTATCCTCTTAGCTGTAATTTGCATGTAGTTATTGGTTTTCAGTGAGCTGTGTGATGAAGTAGTGGGAGATGATGATCAATGATGCTCCAAATACTGTAGACCAACAGTGTAATTTAAATAACTTACATGGATCAGAGGGTGGATGGTCAATACTCACCGATGCTGCCGGAGCCAAATCTGCTTTACTTTTTCTTATTTTTTTTTGCCTGGAGAAGTCATAGAAGCTATTAGTCATATGTTGCTTTGAGGCTTTATTTCTCTTTAGCGGTGGCACCAAGAGACATGTGTGAAGAGGAAGAAATTGGACAACCATGACAGCCTCATAGCAGGGAGTCCACGCTGCAAGGAAACAAACAAACAAAAAATAAATGGTGACTAAGCCATCACAGAATGAAACTGTGCTAAGGAGAAGTGATTTCTAAACACATAATTGCTTTTTTCAAGACTGTATAAAAAACGAAGATGGTATTTAGAAGCTGTTATTTTCCTTTTTTTAAATGTTTATACTTGACCATAATACAACATCGAGATGAATAATGTGTGTGTGTGTGTGTGTGTGTGTGTGTGTGTGTGTGTGTGTGCTTTCAATTGTGAACGTGTTTGAATGAGTGATTTATTTGCATAACAAAACCGTCACGGAACAAAAACTCACACCTAGTAATTACTCGGAGCTACTTTCTCTCAATGCTCTAGCGTTGTCACTGCTAACAGCTGTACACCTTAGAAAACTACTTTCATCAGTTGTTTGCCAGTGTTTGCAGCTACTATGGGCAGGAGCACAGCTGTTAGCAGTGACAACATGCATTGACCACTAGGCTGATAAGAACTTCAGTATGAACGTGAGAAAAGAAAACGCATTAATAAAAGCATTTGGAGAAATAAATAGATGAATAAAAAACAAAAGGACTATTATTGAAGAGGTGAACATTCATCCTTTTGCTTTTTATTCATCTATTTATTTCTCCAAACTTTTTTATTTTATTTATGTTTTTCATTTTTTCACTTTCACACTGAATTGTTTTTTTTTTTTTTTTTCAAACCTTATACAAAAGGCGGGTCCTAGGCTTAGCTCTGCTCCTATTGGTTCATTTCTATTCAGTGGATATGCCCAGTTCTGTTCTGCTCAAAGCTCAGAACTTGTGCTTCATTAAACCAGCTGGTTACACATATAGGAATTACCACAGAACAGTGCTGGTTGTTTATGGTTTAGTTCACATCTGAACATTGCAAATTAATGAGAAAGTTGTTAAAACACCCATAATCCCCGTCTGTCATTTTTTATGAATATCATAATTCTCATCCTGATCTATTTCTAACAGACTGACATGCACCATGTTTACGTTCTACATTTGTATTCAGCCAAAGACAATTACAAAAGTCTGTTTTTCCACTAATTGGTAGTTTTGTAATTAAAGATTCTAATCTTGTCATTTTCATTCCATTCCATTTTACAGACACATTTACAAGAACTGAAATCTCTTAACATGGATAGCATTTTTATTTGTCTCTAATGAATAATAATGAGTCGTCTCTAATGAACACGTAATCCAACAAAACAAAGTGCGCTGTGTTTTCTAAAATGAGATTTTACCCCACTGGCAGAACTGATGAGCGTTAATACGGGATCATTATATATAATTAGATGAGGCTGATAATGACCAAAGAAAGCAGGTTCAGAGGATCATCTTTTGAATGTTAATATTCTTAAAGCTATGGTTCATATTTTTTTCACATATAGTCATTCCATAAGGTTTACAGTATGTCATCATTTTTATTGACAGTTTCTTCGGCTCTGAAGGCAATATCTAAATTATAATTTTCTGCTCTCTGGCCTGTGGGAGTGGTCAATAAAAAACGAATACATCAGTAAAGTTTATATTTTACTTAATTGCCATTCGGTGTGATATATAACTTAGTTTCAGTGCATTTAATTTCGATAATATCCACCAGCTAATCACATTTTATCAACAAATATGTATGCATTTTGTGACTGACTTTATTTTTTAAGTATTAGAAGAGAGAGTAATGAAACCTGAAAATGTTACATAACATAACATTACATACATACATGTTAAATAACACAAACAAAGAACGAAAAAGTTCATTTTGAGATTCATGAACTTCTAGTAGAATGAACGATGAATTGAACTAATTCATATTGAGTAACTTGAACTGAACTTTGAACTAGTTCCTAATCAAGGTGAACTTTCCCAACACTGGTAAATGTGCATGGATTTGGATTCATTAGTTATATTTTTTTTACTAACTGGAACTGTGGAAAAGGTGTATCGTGATAAAATCTCACGCAGATTTCACTTGTTTGTGGCTGAATGTTGCAGACGTGTTTCTAAGCTGTCCCGACGTGATCTCTTTTCTTTCCTTCACTTCTGCTGTGTCTCGTACGTTTTACTTTTGACTTTTTCTTGGGTCTGCTGCCTACTGAGGTCAAAATCATCATAGAATTGATCATCTGGTCACTCAGTGCAATTGGTAATATTTTCCACCTAAAACAGAGCCCGCCTGCCCTGATGGAACTGTCAAGAGGTAGCCATTATCACGACGCTAGCTGCATGAGGTCTGTTCTATCAGAGGACGACGTGTGGATTCTTACATATATTGGATTTCTGCCAACAGGACACCTCCTAATTGGCTTTGTAGTTTCCCTAATGTGGCAAAGTTGGAAGGACGGCAGCACAAAAGGACCCCACTGCTGTTGGATCGAACAAAAGGGCCACTTTTTGGAGCAGTTTGTGATAATGAGAAATGAGAAGGTTTACAGCCGATGGGACACAGTCAGAGGAGAGTTATGGACTCACAACAGCTGTGTGAGCTATGGATGCAAATATAGAGCGTCATCATGGGACAAACTGTGGACAAACTGTGGACAAACTGTGGACAAACTGTGGACAAACTGTGAATGTGCTTCTGTCACTTCTATTGTCTTGTTTTGGAAGTTTTCAGTCATTGTTAGTGTCTGGGCTTTTATTTTGTCATGTTGGTTCATGTTCACTGTGTCTTGTTTTACTTCCTGTCACTGGTGTTGTACGGCCCCTTTAATGTAGCCACTTTGAAATGTATTCTCCATTTACCACAATGTAAAATTTCAAAGTGATGCAGAATGCAGGATCTCTCCCGGATCAACACCTAAATTAAATCATTTGTGACACTTCCAATATATCCTGAATATGTCATCAAAATCCATCCATGAATATTTGAATTATCTTGACCCCCCCCCCCCGGATCACCACCAAAATCGAATCATTTCCAGATCACCCCATTACCAACCTACCCTGTAAATTTGATCAAGATCTGTTCGTAACCTGTTGAGTTATCTTGCTAACTGAGAGACAGACAAACAGACAAACAACCTGTGGCAAAAACATAACCTCCTTGGCAGAACTCTCTTCATTCTAAGTTTCTCAGAGTGATTTTCTAGTTCTCTATGTTTTCTGACTCAATCATTTCAAAAAATTTCATCACATGTACACATGTTCTGTGTCTACAATATCTGATGTCCGATTATGTTTTATTGTCTATCTATCTATCTATCTATCTATCTATCTATCTATCTATCTATCTATCTATCTATCTATCTATCTATCTATCTATCTATCTATCTATCTATCTATCTATCTATCTATCTATCTATCTATCTATCTATCTATCTATCTATCTATCTATCTATATATATATATATATATATATATATATATATATACAATAGATTCACTAAAGCTGGATGTTTTTTTTTTTTTATTACATGAATATTTCAGATAACCATTTACCTACTGGATGAACAACCAAATTGACTGTTGTCACGTATTAGTTCTGCGATGCGATTGGCTGTTAGATCAATATCCATAACAAGCAAAAATGCACAAAGCTTGACATTTCTTTCGACACACTCCCATATCAGAATTGGTTTGTCACTCAGCTCTAATGAATCACTTAGGATCTTGTCATCTGTAAAAGCCTTCTTCATACACTGTATATTTGACAGTTTATATCCTTGCTTTTACTTCCCATTGTCTAAAAGCTTCTTTATAGTGCGCTGTCTATTTCTCCTCAGATGACCAGCATTAATCCACAAGTCGCTTGGTGTTGTCCTATTTTACAGTGACGCATATCTCTGCACTTCACAAGATGTGTCTCTTTTCCAAGGTTCAAAGCCCTACATTATTACTGCGCTCACTTCACAGATGGCTCTTATATAACCAAAAATGCTGACTGGTCCGCCACGCTGTAAAGTGGAGTTCTAACACAGGCATCGGATTAGAATGATCAGACATACAAAGATATGTTCAAAGCCAGCCATCTGCTGCCAACGTCACTGTGTGGCTGTGAATGGAAGGGCAAGGTCTCCCTGGAAATTTGGTAAATTCCAAATGAATCATAGTAGTTTAAGGTCATGGATGTTTGTAATGATTAGTCTGGTCTAGTGAAGATGCACATGAATAGGGGTTCTGCATTTTATGAAATGTGCAACAAAAAGGTATGCTCAGTTAACCCCTGTTTAATTAGAGCACTCATTGAAATACTCTGAAATTCACAATTTCAACCTTAGTGTGTTATTGAACATAATCATCTACCTTCTCTTGCCTTGAAACACCTGAGCTGCTCTTGCTAAAAAAATAAACATATGCAGTAAAACAACTATGATAAAATCATAAACTGACAAAAACAAAAAAAAAAAATCACTCGTATTCACAATTTATAACTTCAAAATGTCTATAAAGTCCCTGTGAATGCATAGTGTTTATAGTGGTGGTTAGTCAGGACATGCAAGGCCTCTGCTGGCCTAAAAAATATTTGAATCAAAGACTGATAATCATATTTTGTCCATGAATACTTCTTAAATACTTCCAGATAGTGTTATCATAGCTTTTCTCCTGGTAACGCTGCTTCCAAACATGGATTTTCACATTAAAGCTTTTAACCAATCACATTTCAGCCATCATTTGTTGCCAGGCAAGGTCTAAGTCAGGGGTGCTCAATCCTGGTCCTGGAGAGCTACTATCCTGTATGTTTTAGATCAGGGGTGTCAAACTGTGGTCCTCGAGGGCCGGTGTCCTGCATGTTTTAGATGTTTCCCTCTTCCATTACACCTGGAGGCCATTGCATCATTATAAGTTTGATGAAGAGCCGATCATTAACTCCTTAAGTGTCACCGTTGATTCTGAATGGATGATTTAGTTTAAATATTTTAGTTTTGTGCATGGACAAGGTGCCAAAAAGCAAGAGGTTTTTTTTTACTTTATTTTAAAAAAATTTAAAGGCAAAATTAAAATTGCTGGGACCAAATTTCAATAGTAGTTTTCTTCTTTAGTAATTTTTTTTCTAAATCTTCCACATTGTTTGTCATTTTGTTAATGTTTATGAGTTTTTGTTGCTCATTTTGTCTCATTTTCTACATTTTTTTTTTTTATTGTAGTATTTTTCTTTGATTTTCTGCCATTTGTGTCTTACTTTGCTCATGTTACCAATTATTTTGTTAGTTCTCAGGAGTTAAAGGGTTAAACTGAATCAATGGAAGAGGGAAATATCTAAAACATGCAGGACACCGGCCCTCAAGGACTGGAGTTTGACACCTGTGTTTTCGATGTATCCCTCTTCCAACACACCTGATTTAAATGATCAACCTATCATCAAGCTCTGCAGGAGACTATAATGACAAACATCTAAAACAGGGGTGTCCAAATCCAGTCCTCGAGGGCCGGTGTCCTACATATTTTAGATATTTTTTATATTCCACATGATTCAGTTTAACTCCTTAAACTTTAGCAGTTCCACAGTAAAAATAAATTAAAATAAGCAACAAAATGAACAAAATAAATAATAAACTGACACAATAATTAGTAAGATGAAGAAAGTAAGACACAGATGGAGCAAAATTAGAGAAAAAAAATAATACAATAAAACAGTAAAATGTAGAAAAATAAACAATGAGCAAGAAAATGAACAAAAACTTTGTGTCTTACACTAATTATTTTATCAGTTCATTATAAATACTTGTTCATTTTATCGATGACTTTGGCCATATTTGTTCATGTTGTTACTTATTTTAATAATTTTTACTGTGGAACTGCTATAGTTTCAGGAGTTAAAGGGTTAAACTGAATCATTTGGAAGAGGGAAATATCAAAAACATGTAGGACACCGGCCCTCCAGGGCTGGATTTGGACACTCCTTTTGTAAAACATGCAGGATAGTGGCTCTAGGGCACGGGTGTCAAACTCCATTCCTCGAGGGCCGGTGTCCTGCATGTTTTAAATATTTCCCTCTTCCATCACACCTGTAAGCCATTGCATCATTATGAGTTTTCTGCAGAACTGATGAAGAGCCGATTATTAACTGTTAACGGTCAGTGCTGACACATTCTGAATGGATGGTTTACTTTAAATATTCTGAAAAAAGTCAACCATTTCTGTCTTTCTTTCTTTTCTTTTTTTTTTTTTTGAGTTTTGTTCATGGCACAGGTGTGAAAAGGCAATTAATTTAGAGAAAAACCAAGTTGAAATAGCTGGGACCAAATTTCAATACTAATTTTTACTAATTTTTCCATGTTATTTACAATTTTGTAAATATTTATTAGTTTTTCTTCATTTTGTTGCTCATCATGTTTGTTTTTCTACATTTTTAAAATGTTTTCTTGAATTTTCTTCCATATGTGTCTTACCATGTTCATGTTACTAATTACTTTTGTTAGTTTATTATTCATTTTTATTCCTTTTATTTTGGACTTTGGCCGTTTTTGTTCATTTTGTTGCTTATTTTTGTCTTTTCTGTTACTGTGGAACTACTAACGTCTCAGGAGTTACAGGGTTAAACTGAATCACATGGAATAGGGAAATCTAAAACATGACACCTGTGCTCTAGGGCCAGAGTTGCAGACCCCTGTGTCAGATGTATCCTCCTTCCCCTTCAAAAAAGTACTGGAAAGTCACCCTTCAAATGTCGGATCATTTGGTTGCAGTTGTGCAGGTGTTAGGTGTTCCACAGACAAACAGGACACACTACACACAGAGATTTGTTGAATTATAAATATATAATGGATAGACCATAATAGAATATAAAAGACACAAATCAAACAGTACAGTGATGAAAGGTGAGGTCAGACCTGACAATAATAGCAGCAGGTATAACAGTAGAGTGTATAATAAAGTACAGATGACATGAGAAAACATGAAAGTCTGAAATCAAAGACTTTTTCAATTTGCTGTTTAATAATTCATTATCGTTGAACGCGATGACAGCAGATGACATCTTCAATTTCCGTTTTGATGTCATGATTCCCACATTAAATGACGGACAGTTGTAGATAATGACCTTATCAACCCCATTCAATTTGCCAGAACGATGACAAAGACATAAGACTCACAAGCAGACGAGTGAAGCAGAGTACAGACCGTACGTACTTGGAGAGCCGTACAGCAAATATTACAATTTTACTGAGGTTATTTTTGTTATTTCTATCAAGATATCTCATCACAGTTAAAATAAGACATACTTACATAGAGAGTAAGTTGTAATTGAGATAATAAGAACTGATTTTAGACAATAGATCTGGTTTGAAGAAATCTAAGCAAAATAATTTTCACTTAGCAAAAATGTCATGCGTTATTCTGTTTTTAACTTCTTTTTCAGTGGGATATTTTTGCCCCCATTGTGGTAAGAGTTTTTTTTTTTTCTTTCACTGTATGAAATGTATGTATCTTATTTCAAGAAATCCGAATTTTCACTGGCAACTTTTTTTTTTTTTTTTGGGCTGTGAAAATGTGGCGTGTTGGAAAATGACAATAAAAGAGATATAAATGTTAATGCATAAATGTACTTTTTGGAGTTTCAAGGTGACTTTAAAAGTGATCACAGTGAAGCAATTCACATGTCAGGAATGCAGACGTGACAATTATGGAAGAAAGGATAAAACACAGCATACCTCCAGAGACTGACGACCCAACGATCCTTCAGGAGCTAAAGACACATAACATCTGAACAAGGAGGGGTCGATGGGAAGGTGTTAAAGCTGTGTGTTTGCTTTTAACTCTTAGTGCTATGTGGCCATTCAGACTATGTATGCTCAACAACCAGACTTAGACTGGACTTTAGGACGTTTGACTATGTCATTTTAATCTTATGCTGAAATATTTTTGTAATACTGTAACTGATTGTAAACTATGATTGTGATATTAAATGAATGAAAACACAATGAGAAAACATAAAGAGGTTTATCTTAACCAACCGCTTAGTCTATAAATATAATTTGAGTAGAGTTAAATATGCTTACTTATTAAATAAAAAATATTAATTAATTTTTTCCAAATACAGTATATATTTATTGAAGTTAAGGTGAATTATTGTGGTGGATAAACTCATCTTAAAACTTTGTTGACTGTTTTGGTTGTAAACACCTCTAATTTAATACTAATTTTACTCTTCATGCTGCGTACTTACTTTAGATAACCTTACTAACAGTTTTTAGATGGGATATATCTGTGTATATCTGTGTAAAAAAACGAAGTGGAATCAAGGGGTGAACAACAATAAAAGCTCTTTTCACGCAGCACAATTAGATTTTTTTTTTTTCCCAACAATACTGTTTTTCTATTCAGTCTGTCTTTTCATCTCTTGTAAACATAAATTGTTAAAGTAATCCTTCGACATACTGAAAGCTGCTGTTTTCCCTGAGCCACAGGCTGTTTCTTAGCTTTTCAGTTGTTTGTTTCATATTGTATTATCAACTCTTTTCACTCCAGTGCTCATGGATATCATTGTATGAGGTTTTATACTCTGTTTTCAAAGAAAGATTTTTTTTTCCCTTTAATCCAAGTCATAATGCTGTTAAAACACTTGTTATATGCATTAGGCTAACATGCACACAAGTCATCACAAAATTACGACACATTAGTATCATTTTATTCAGTATTGTCAACTGTGATCTTGTTGAATTACAATTTCAGAGGATCTAATTGTACAAATTGAATGTAATATTCATGTTTGTGTTCCTATTAGATGTCTAATCCTTGCAAAATTAGAACATTGTTTGGTTTTAATTACCTTAGAGTAAGCAGGAAAAGGGGTTATATTTCATGGTATTGGCTGTTTCATTGCTGCGTAGCTTAGAACGGACTTATTTTTCTTCCGTTTTATATTAAATGACATCTAAAGTGCATTTCTGCCATTTATAGTCATAGAGTAAACCAGTGTTGATATACATTTAACAGACAATCAAGGACAGCAGCAGACACTAGCTGCCACTATGGACTTGTTTCTGCCTCTTCGTGGTGAAAACAGTGGGTTTTCTGTGCAAAGATGTCATTAATTATCATAAATTCAACTTTTACAGGAAAGAAACATTTATTGTTGTTGTAAATGTGTCTGGATTTGCAGAGGAAAGCAGCATCCAGCAGCTAAAAATGTGAATGAATGTCACATTTAATCAATAATATTTTATAATATTTTGTTTTTAAGGAAATTCCATCTCCTTTCCCTTTTGTAGAGTTCAACTTGAGTTTAACAGAGATCATTTATTTGGTTTAGGCATCCTTGATAGTTTATCAACGTTGGATTAGTTTTACAAGAGATTACCCCAAAGGCTAGACAGACAATCTCACAGATTAACAAGAGCAGCGTCATAGACCATCCTACTGTACGCCGTCAAGTACTAAAATAATCTACCGTACAGTTGTGCTCATAAGTTTACATACCCTAGCAGAATTTAAAAAAAATTTGTCAATTTTTCAGAGAAAATGAATGATAATACAAAAACTGTTCTTCTGTGGCTAATGGTTTAGTGAAGCCATTTATTATCAAATAAATGTGTTTGTGCTTTTTTAAATCCTAATGACAACAGAAACTATCCAAATGACCCTGACCATAAGTTTACATACCCTAGTTCTTCATCCTCTGTATCAGCTCCTTTAACATCAGTGACAGATGGAAGTGTTTTGTGGTAGTTGTGGATCAGACATTTTATTTTCTCAGATGGTAAATCTGTTCATTCTTCTTGGTTAAATGCCTTCAGTTTAAAGCTGCACAATATGTTGTTTGAGCATCAACATCACAATGTATGTGTGCGCAACAGTCACATCGCAGGTCATGCAATTATTTTTATTTTATTGTATATGTATTTGTGTGTGTGTGGGTGTGGGTGTGTGTGGGTGGGTGGGGGGGGGGGGGGGGGGTGTCAGTCTTTAAAGTCTTTAAAAAAATATTTATTTAATTTTATTTATTTACAAAGACATTGTATTCATTTTTATATATATTATTTATTTATATTTATTTATATTTATTATATTTAGTATATATTTATATTTATATATTTATTTATTATTAATTATTATTAATTAATCTGAATAATTCAACAATAATTACTGTCATGTATTTTATTCCTACCTTTTTAGATAATTATTTATTTATTGCTTTTCATAATTTTCCATTGTATAGAACCCCCCCACTCCACACACACGCACGTACATAAAATGAAATTATAAAATGCACTCTTTTCTTCAGATGTTAAGTGTATTTGTTCAAAGTATAAGTATGAATTTCATCAATACCAGCCTGAATTTTATTTGGTATCTGATCTGAAAACAAATGTAGGTGCAAATGTAACTTGGTTAAGGATCAGAAAAGGTCAGAACTTCAGGCTAAATTAACAGTCTTACATGACTACTGCGTGTTTATGCCATCACTTCTTTCTCTTTACTCTACAGTATTTTCTTCCAAAAAGTCAAAATGGCACCAAACATGAAAACGAGAAGATTTAAAGTGTTATTCCAAAAATCACTGTGTGACATCATGAGGGTTACATCTACCTTTATATTCACTCTGTAGTTGTGATAAGCAGGTTATGCATACCATCGATTTTCAACAGGAGAGAAAGGCTTTTAGAAGAAAATGAGAAACCTGTAAATTCAATTATAAAACTGTCAGGGCGTGAAAAACAGAGTAAGGATAACTGATGGACTGTGACCAATGAATGGAACATAGACCATAGACGGCTCATCAGAATAAAGTAATCTGTCCCTGCCACGAACATTAACCCTTGTACATACACCTTCAATGTAAGAAAATAGCTTTTTTGTTGTTATCATTACATTTGTCCAAACAAATGTAATGATAACAGGCATTAAAATTAACAAGGTTTTTGTTTTTTTGTTTTTTTTTAACTGTACCCAACTTTTTGGGTGGGATCTTAAATATCACCATTAAAACTTTCTCATGATCAATCAGAGGTGGAAGTAACTAAGTAGAAGTACTTCCTTTACTGTACTTAAGTACAGTTTTTAGGTATCTGTATGTATACTTGAGTATTTATTCTTCTGGAAACTTTTTACTTTTTCCTCCCTAAATTTTTGTATAAATATCTGTACATAAAAGTTTTTACATTCTCAGAATAGACTCATTACTTTTTCAAAATACACAAATGTGACAGTATGAAAAATAAGTCATGAATCAGAAATTGTGACTTTAATCTCACAATCTCACAACACACTTTTGTGGATATTTTGGATATTTTCCTGGCTTTTCCTCCGTAAATCAGTATTATTTTATCCATAGCAAAACAATTATAATTTGACTTTACTTAAGTTGTACTTACTTTTACTTCAGTGAATAGATTTAATTTTTTATTTTTTTTACTTCTACTTAAGTACAGAATGTGAGCACTTACCACCTCTGTGATTAATCAGCAAGCTATATATAATATAATTTGCAGCACATTGTACTCCTAAACCATTTATCATGTATTTTGTTTTAACTGATAGACTGATAGAAGTAACTGAGACAATCTTGCCTTCTTCTTGAATATACAATATGTATCTTGCATACATCAAATAAATATAATAAACCCCAAAAACTGAGACTCAAACGGTAGCTTGAATGACCTCTTCAAAAATGTATGAGGAGAAAATTTATCTCACAACAAAGAAAAATGCAAAACCCCATGTTGAAAATGGGGTGACACAGATACATATAAGTTAGATGGCAGTAGTTCTTTCTCTCGTGGATCTCTAGTGCTTTTTCTGTAAGTATGCTGCTTGTTCAGAGGCCAACAAGCCAATTGTAACCATTATCTTAAATCATTCATCTCATGAAAAAAAAAAAAAAAAACTAAGCTGTGGAGAAGTAGCATTAAGCATTCGCTGCTCTGCTGTGCACATGTATCGCTTCAGGGAATTAACTGCTCATCTCGACTATCACTTTGAAATCCCCATATCCCATAACTGAGAGTTCTATCCCCAGCTGTTTTCATTACTGCCACTGCTTAACGCACATTTTCTCTGCTCTGCTACCAGATACACAAAGATGAAGACAGCCACAAACATCTACATCTTCAACTTGGCTTTAGCTGATGCCTTGGCCACCAGCACGCTGCCCTTCCAGAGCGCCAAATACCTGATGAATACGTGGCCATTCGGCGAGGTCCTGTGCAAGCTCATTATCGCTATCGACTACTACAACATGTTCACAAGCATCTTCACCCTCACTATGATGAGCGTAGATCGCTATATTGCCGTTTGCCACCCGGTCAGAGCCCTGGAGTTCCGGACGCCAGTCAAAGCTAAGATGATCAACGTCCTCATCTGGGTGTTGTCGTCAGCGATTGGAGTACCCATAATGATCATGGCTGTGACCAAAGAGGCTATCAATGGTGAGCAAGCAGAGTTTCTTTCCTCTATTATTTCGTTAACCTCGTAACGTAACTTACGGAGGGCGACAAAGGTCAAACACATTGCAACGGCCTGACCAAGAAAATCGAAGTGTACATTATTCCTATTTTAAACACTGCATAACGTATGGCATGCTTCTACTATCTGCAACCAGCTCAACTCAGGTGCCAGGTACTATTCCTGGAGACCATTTCCATTACAGGATACTACTGATTTTCGAGTACCTGAACGTCATAGCAATGTGGAGCGTTACTTCCGTGTCATCTGCTCAGAGAGTTGCTGATAAACTTGGTGGTTGGGTGTCGTTTTCTCAATCTCACAACCCTCACCATCGGCCACCAAAGACTGAATCTCCTCAACTGACTACATTGTACATGAGTAGACTTTTGTAGGAGGAGGGTTCTACGTCTGTAAATGGTGGGAGGATCAAAAATCTGTTAATTAAATCACACAACTTTCCACCATGTTTGTTTGTTCATAGATTTAAATAAATATTTAGAATTTAAAATGAACCAGGGCCAAAGGAAAAGGAGAAACCAAGGCTAAATGACAGGGTCCCAGTTTAAGCCTAAAACACATTTTTTAAAGAAACGAGCCAAACAGCCATTTTTTTTTTTAACGAATATTTAAAAGGAATGAGCTATAAAGATCTGGATCCCCCAAAAGAGAGAAAAATCCCATCTCTCGTAGCGACTGATCATGCAGCATTTTTAATTTGCAGGTCTTTTTTTTTTTTTTGCATTGTTTTTCTATTTGCAGAGCATTTGATGATTATGCATGTATTTTTGTGTCTCGTGCACTTTTATATTTTTTTACGATCCTATAGACTTGTGTGTGAGTTTGTGAATTGCATTGTTTTTATACTTGCAGCTTGTTTTTCTAACTGAGACGCACAAGACCATTGCGATGTGTTTGGTCCTCATTGGCCACCATAATACTTGACCCAAAAAGTCACATTTGTGTGATATCAGTGTAACTTTATTCTCCCAACACTCCCGATTTATTTTATGCTGATATAAAAAATGTGACTTAGCCTCATAGCACAATTGCCGAACAATATGATATGCAAATTCATGATGATACACATGTTCAGCATTTAACTCCGACTAAACCGTGTCCAACAGAACAAATGCGGCACAGTAGAGATCTTCAACATGCTTTGATCTGTGAAACGCTTTGGTTCTTAAGACCTTTATCACAGCTTACACGGCACACAAAAGTGTGGCAAGATTATTGGTGTATTGTGTGTCTAATCCCAGCTGTGACCATGAATGACCCAATGGGAATAGTTATGAGTGAATGGAACAGCCTTTGAAAAATTCAGACCACTGAAGCTAGAAACCTTCCAATGAACCCACAGATACTATTTCAGTTCCATTACTTCTTAGATATTGCTTCACTGTGGTTCAACTGATCTTTTAAAGAAAGGTTTTCTGTCCTGATTCACAAAGAGAGTCTATTTTGTTTCTTCCGTGCTTTTAAAGTATGAGAGTGATCTTAGTGTACTTCAAAAACTACAGGAGGCCGAGCAGAATTTGTTTGACTCGGCTAGAAGGATGTTTCCATCTACCACTCCAACCATCCACAAATTCTAATCCAATTTAAATGTTGCTTCACAACATACAGTATCATAAAGAAGTTGTCGGACATTATTAAAATTAAATATTGTCATCATATATTGTAGGAGTGTTTCAAAAAGTAGATTTTTTCCCTTTATTGTTGGAGAAAATTAACAAAACCTAAGAGGTTTAACATGACATGCCTGGATGTGTTAGATTATCTTGCTGAAACATCCAGTTTTGACATTGACAGAACAGATCACAGAAGAGAGCATGTGGATTTAGAGGTTGAAAGAATACTCAGCAGAACTCAATGATATCGGCGTGATGCTTAATAATACATAACAAATGCATGGGTTGTCAAAAAACTGCTTTCCACAACTGTGTAATTATTGCAAATTAGAAGTAAATCAACATTGGCTGGAAGATTGGAACTATTCGCACTGGTCTATTTGAGCAGCAGCAGTTGTAACTGTGTGATAATAATTGCTGCTTTTTTGACGGATTAATCTGTTTGATGTTTCCTAACGTGTCTTTCCAGGAAAAACCTTGTGCATGCTGAAGTTTCCTGACCCTGACTGGTACTGGGACACGGTCACTAAGATCTGTGTCTTCATCTTTGCCTTCGTGGTTCCTGTCATGGTCATCACTATATGCTATGGCCTGATGATCCTTCGCCTGAGGAGTGTCCGTCTACTATCTGGCTCAAAAGAGAAAGACCGGAACATGCGACGCATCACCCGCATGGTCCTGGTGGTGGTGGCAGCTTTCATCATCTGCTGGACCCCCATCCATATTTTCATTATTGTCAAGACCATGGTGGAGATCGACAGCAGGAACCCCTTCGTGATAGCCAGCTGGCACCTGTGCATCGCTTTGGGCTACACCAACAGCAGCCTCAACCCTGTCCTTTACGCATTTTTAGATGAAAATTTCAAGCGATGTTTCCGGGATTTCTGTCTTCCGTGTCGACCTCACGGGGATGGAAACAGTCTGACCAGGGGCCGCCACACCACCAGGGAGCCGGTGTCCATCTGCGCCCCATCAGAAGGAGGGAAAAAGCCAGCATGACTAGGCATGGACCGGGTCCCCTACGGCTCTCGCTCGAGGAGGATCCAGCAAGATCTGCAATCGGAAGTCACCCAGATCTCCACGACTGAATTTTAAGAGATGTTTGCAAAAAAATCGAAACAAAAAGAAACAAATTGCAAGACATACCTGGCATTCAAAGAAAGTGCTTAAAACAACAACAAGTAACAATAAAAGTGTTGTCTTTTCATTTCAGAGGATATGTGCTGTTTCACAAAGGGTTACGGTTAAGTGGGCTGATGGGGATAACCCAAAGAATGAACCAAAATGCTAAAATGAGGTTAAGTATAAAAGATAAAACAGATGATATGTTTGCCCGGGGAACCAGATTTTGAGAGCACCAGACTTTTTGATGATGCAAAAAACAGTAGTCAGTTTTATCTCTGTCTGAAGGACCAAATTTTAAGTGTTGGACTTATTGATGATACGGAAAGTACAGCGAAATACCAAGTAAAATGGCATCATCCAGGTGATAACTTTGAAATAAAACTGTTTGAAAAGGAAACAAAAGAGAAAGATCTGTATCAATGGCCTGTTCGCCTGAAACTTTGCCATTCCTCCTGCTAACAAACACTTGTATAGTCAATGAGATAAATTATTTACTTCTTCAACGGCATGAAACAAATGAGCCTTACAGAGCAAAACCTCACATCTTACCCACCGACAGCTGGATGATGAATTATTGCCGAGTGTGTTGCACAACAAGGTCAACCACTTTCTACATGAAGAATTTGGGAAATGTTTGCTACTCTATGTGATACAGTCAACGTTTTGTTTTTGACTCCTATTTTTATTTTATTTTTAATTTTTTTTCCGCTCAGCTGATGAAAAATTCCTCTGCCGTCAGTTGTTGAAAGACAATTCGGGGGCTTAATGTTCCGGGGATTTAAGCAGACTGTCACGAAATCACTACCAAGCACAGTTTCAAAAGTCTTTTATATGCTTTTGAAGAAAAATCACAAATAGTGTCAAATAAAACCACTGAGACGAAGATTTCAATGGATTTAAAGTATTTTCTGCTCACCGCTTGGCTTTCATGGGTGGCGTGAAGCCTTCAGAGAGCCCCGTAAGCAGAGTCATTCAACAATGATAAACCTAGCACGCAAGAACACTGTTGGCATCCAAAACACGTCATTTGTCCGTGGTGAAAACAAATGGAAAGTGAATGAACTCGATTCAAGTTGGACACAGAGCAGCTTCATCTCAACGTAGAGGTGTGGACATCCAAGCAGCTTTGAGGAGATTATTGATCTGCATTTCAAACAAGGGGGAAAAAAGCCTGTCATCTGTCGCGCCGCATTGGATATTTCACTCTGAGTAATTTATTTACTGAAGCACGTCTTGACACCGATCAAATTGGTGACATCAATCAGTGGATGAAGCTAATGAGCATTTGAACAGATGAAGTATGTCAGAATTAATAATGTAGTGTTTATCTGATTTGAAGAAATATGTTAAAGACCATTTAATGGCAAATATAGGACAGGTTTGATTAAATGAAGGCTATGTCTACTCTAATATGGATACTATGACAAATGTTTTCTTCTATGTTTGAGCTACTTATCCATATGTAAATGGATATGTAAATGGTTGTGTTTTTCTATCTAGACATAAAAAATGAGCTGTTCACTGAACAAGAAGAAACCTAGTCGACTAATACATCACACATCAGTCCATATGTGCTCAGTGTTGCTTTGTGTAATGAGTTTACACCTGAAGCATTAACAACAAGGGAGATGTGGATGATTGCTTTAGGTGTTTTTTTTTTTTTTTTCCATTTACTCCTGGAAATTATAATTGTATTTTCAGTAGGGGTGCACCAATCCTTCAAGTCTAAGACGTTGCTGCTGTTTTTTTCTTTAACCTGTAAAGACCCAAACATCCCCTGGGAACCAAGACCATCTATTGATCTCAACTGTTTAATACATTTTGGTCCACTAATCATATTAATACATGTAAATAATTGATGTAAAATACATCAGATATGACCCATTTGGATGTTCAGAGGTTCCATAGTGGAAATGGAAGCACTGTCATCTTCAATTACATTGATTCATCAGTAAAACCCATGAAGTCAGATCAATGACAGTGGATGGAGACACTTGTTTACATTTAGTTATTCATATATTTGCTGTAAATGTCTGTTTTTGATGAACTAACCTTCGACTTTAATGCGAGCTTCTCCTTTTTTCCAACAATATTTTTTGTGGCATTTAATTTTTACAATAAAAAAAAAAAAAAATGGCACTAAATTTGACTTTATATTACTTGAAGTAAAAAAAGAATATATATGAATAACATCAAAATGGCACAAACACTACACACACATTCACACCATGTAGAATGTATATATATTTTCAATCTGAACATGTATACTTCTAGGTAAAAATTAAATTAAAATACAGCGGCCATGATGATAAAAAAGAAATACAACGGTAATAATTTGCATGTCATGTCCCTACTTTCTTGATACCATAATTGGGTTTCTAGAATATTGTGTTTTTGGTCCCACTACCACCCCTTCCATATCAATATTGAAAAATATTAAATTTAGAAATTCCACGTTTTGCATTTCAATTAATTTCATTCAGATTGCCCACAAGGGGGTGCTAAAAAGTTTTAAATCCCTAAACACTATTTGTCTGATTGACTTCAAATCAATTGCAAATGAAAGGTCATGACCTGGAGATGCCTCAAGTAATGATATCATCAAGGATCTGGGATGTTCAGGAATATAACCTCTAAAATAAACCTAGTTAATCTGAGTTTATTTTGAAAATGTAGATTATTAGTCAATTCTTATCTGGGAAAATATACGATTTTCATTGAAAAAAAATACAAAATGAAGGATAATATGCCAACAAATTATGATAAATCACTTAAAGGTTACATGTATAGAGAAAAAATTCATTTGAGAACTACCACAAAAGTAGCAGTGGGTCTTTATGGGTTAATGTGTTTTCTTGTTGCTTTGTTGCTAAAAACGTGTGTGCTCATAAGTGGATGGAAAAATGCACATTTTCAATGGGTGAACTTTTCCATCATGTCAACAAAATCCACTGGAGATTCAGGCAATAAGTGTCAAGAAGGAAAACACAGGGTGACCCCCAATGTTTGACCTGTGCATGATCCGCACATTGATGAGTCCAAGCTGGTACTGGTGTGTTCTTGTCCATGCAGGGGGAGGGTCAAATCCACCAAACATGGAAATGTATCAAACACTTGAGTTTCCAACATGGCATTGCAACCCAACATCATCATTCTACAAAAGCCTCTGAATGAGCTGAATAACATCCACAGTGGTGTGAACATGGCTGTAATGTAAGGTTTATTTAGCATGGAATGGATAAAAGTGGAAAAACAATGAGATATGATAAATTACAAAACAAAGCAGAACGTTTCTGAATGTCAATTTGTAGATAATACCACGCTTTTGCATTTTAATGACTTTGGGTTTTTACAGCAGACATAAAATATTTCAAGGTGTGCCTGTGTTTTATATAAACCATCATGACCATTTCTGGATCTTGATATTTCACCACAATATATGTGACACCAAACTAAAATAAGAAAAAAAAAAAGTATTCTTGCTCTGGTTTCTGGTTCAGTCATTTGTTTGTGGGTTGACTGTAAAGATTCCCACAGAGGCAGAGAAAATAAATATTGAATACTGTCTGTGGTACATATCTGATATATTTGCAGTGTTTTTGGTTCTGGTTTTTTTTTTGGTTTTTTTTTCCATACAATGACAGTGGTGATTTGAAGTGGTGTGTAAATACTTTATCTCTGCTTTGCTTTGACCAAGCGCTGCATATGTTGAATATGCAAGGTACAGTATATACCTTATATTATAACTTATATTAACAAAACCCCATTATTAAGGATCAAATTGACAAAGGAACCCTGAGAACTAAATGTTAATTAAAAGTTGCTTTAAAGGTTGAAGAAATGTACACATACATTAAGAAATAAACACCTTCCCAACTTTAACCCATAAAACTATTTACAGATAACAATGTTTAATACTGGTTCATCCACTACTATTATCAATCCATCTATATTATTAGTTTAAAATAGTCTTTTTATCATCTTTTTATGCTCAACAGATATGACCCATTTGGACGTTCAGACTCTGTAATTACGTCTAGAACAGTTCACCAGTAAAACCTATGGAGTTTGATAAATGACAGTGGATGGGCACACTTGGTTTATGTTCATTTTGTTGAAAAAAAAAATTCTGTTTCTGATATCACAACGATCAATTTTAAGCGAAGGTTTTATGGACATTTACATGATCATTGAATTAAATGTGGGAAAATACCTCATTTCCATTGAAAAACTGAAAAATACAAAGGATAATATTGTAATAAATGGTGATAAATCACTTAAATAGAGCACTGGGCTTTATGGCTTAACTCAATTTAACACATCCACATGCCTAAGTGACAGAAGAGATTGATTCCAAAATAAAAGCAAAAAAAAAAAAAACATGTACATGGATTTTCTGATATAAATACCACAATGCCTCTTAAAAGAAAGTAGATTACTGTTGTACTTATGCTGTGCCAATGACATGGCATAGATTTGATTAGCTTAAAAACTACTTGGTTATTATTATTAGGAAAAGACCTTGGATCAAATAAGAATGTTTCTTGAAAAAAGCAATGTTCTTGTAACTTTCTTCAGTTTTTAACAAGACTGATGTTTTTACAGTACAGGCTTTGGACCTGTTCTACTGATATGGGGCTGTTGTCTTCATACAACAGTGTGTAACACAAACTACCATTAAATTTATGCCCTATTCACACGGGATAAGTATTAGCTATGGACCACTGGTAATTTGGAATAATTACGGAGAATGTTCTTAGAGTTCTTAGTCCTGTGCTAATGACGCATGTCCGTGATTTGCTCAGTCATAATTCCGCCGCAAATAAATTATGTTTCGGTGAAAAACAGATGTCCAGTGATAATTCAAGTCCCGTGTGAATGCGCATGTCTGTGTTTGTGATTTCAACTGCACGCGCTTGCTGTGAGGCATCAGAACTGGGAAAAGAAATTTCCCCTCAGGGACAATAAATCATGAATCTGAATCTGAATAATAACAAAATTTATAACTATCTGAAGTTGTCTCTATAGAGTTAGGCTACATCCAGACGATTTTGATACGGATTTAGTTTTGAAAACGTGTCAAAAATATATTACGTAAAAATGGAATTCTTTTAGTAAAAAAATCTGCGTCAGCATGGGGGTGAAACGCTTGCTGAAAATAGTACAATTCACATGCCACACGCCTATGTGTCCTGTAAGCCAGTCTCATTGGATACAAGAGAACAATAGAAGAAGTAGTACGCATGCGCACATACCCTTTTTCTACTGACACACACAGGCCGGACACAAACAATAACAATAACACTGCGAACACCCTAACCCAATCACCACTGCTACTCTGTTGTCTGCCATTGTTGCCATTTTGTGATGAGAATTAATGCTACGGGTGCAAGGCTGCTGTTTTTTCCAGTCATGTGGTCATGACATGGGTGTGAACACACAGGGATACTCCTCAGTATGGATAGAGAAATGGCACAGTAGTCAGATCTTCCCACTCTGGGACCCGTTTTCCAAAGAGATCATTTTGGGGCATCTGTGAGACCGGTCCCATTTTGACGAAAGGCCAATCCCTTAAGAAATTAGTCGATTTCACGCAAACTAATTTCCATGCAGACGGGGTCTCAGTTGGCCGTTTGCCAGAGGGAAAGCCCCTGGTAAGACCTGACCATTCACTTCCATTGTAATCTTGAGAGTGTTTTAATCTGCACTGACCACGCTCTTATTTTGAAAGTGTGGAGCAAATTTACAGACTGCATCCCTATCAATGGCATTTTACCCCTTTATTCTTATGCGTACTTAGTTTTCATACGATCTTGTGAATGTATTGAGATGAAACAGGATGTTGTGAATTTACAACATATCCAGTCATAATGTCTGTAATTTGCGTGAATTACAGACTGGTTTATTCTGTTCGAATGCGCCACAATAGCACATAGGTACGGGGGTAATTGTGAATTAACAGTGGTCAACAGATAATACTTATTCAGTGTGAATAGGACATTAGAGACCAACTCCTCTCAAAATGCTACACATTGTACCTTTAAAACCCTCATTCTTCAGCAGTTTGGCCACTTGAGACTTAATATAGCAGCAACTGTTTACCTTAGTATCTATGAATTCATTCCAAAATTACTTTTTTGTGCATGTAGGAACAGTATAAATAGATTTAAAAACATAATGAGTATAAATATTCAGATAGGCCCCGCAGCAGTGCAACTAATTGGAATTTGCCAAATGATATATGTATGTATGTATGTAAGATTTGGATTTGCTTCCGAGTTGCATTAAGGTTATATTTGTGCTGGGAGTCAAATGGCAGACTCACCTGCATGAACAACAATACATACACTAATTTCTTGTCATTTTTACTTAAAGTTGAATAGTTGATTTTTTCTCTTTTGCTTCTGTACAGTGTACAAAGCTAGCTACTATAATCTATGTAATATGTTATTTATGTGGGTATGATGAATGTGAATTAGCAATCTCTGCTATAACACTAAGGACAATTTTTTTGGGGGGGGGTTCTGCTGAGTTAGATTTTTATTCTGATTAAAGTTAGAATTTTCATGCTAATTTGAAAATTGCAGTCAGTTTCTTTTTCTAGCACATCAAGTTTTTTCTCCACATCTTACCCTCCAGATAAGACACATTAACTGTAGTAAGACGAGTTGATTATAATTGGACTCATCTACACTTACACGGAGACTTGTTTGTGCAGTTACCATGGAGACAGTGTGGTGAGAAGAGTGTGCAGCTCCCAGTAGGTCAGTACAGTTACACTATAATTACAGTAGACATATCCTTTGTAAAAAAACAAAAACAAAAACATAATAGTGTAAAATAAACTTTGCAGTCATGCCCGTTTCTTTTATTTCATTGCTTGTCAATATTTATAAATCCTTATTAAAAATACCTGTTACGTACAGTCATTTTCATGCGATCAGTTTTGGATTCCACACCCAAAAATTTGTTAAAAACAGCTGTCAGACATAGCTAAAAAAAAAAGATGTTCTTCAGTGTAATCTATCATGTTCACATATTGTGTTACTGTAATATGGGTGTTCATCAATGTGCCTGTTAAATACACTGAGGAATGGCGTTAACCCTTTGTTGGTCAGCTCAACCGTTTGGTAGAGGTAACTTTGAACCGTGATATCGAATCTAAATTCAAGTCCTTTGACACCAAACTTCTTGGGAAGTTTCCCCCTTTTGTAAGAAGCATGTAATGCACAAAAACACCACTGGGTAGCACTGTCAATGATATATTCAGGTCATGCTAGTATATATACCACCAACGAAGAAGATTAAAACTGTGACAACACCTCTGCTATTATCTTTTCTTTTGAACACAAAATCGCAGGCAACTTTTACTGAGTCTATTTCACATAAATAATCCTTATCAAGTTTTCAAATATACTTTGGTATTCATGAAATAATTTTTTGAAAACATGCTGAACCAATCAAATGGTAGAGATGATAGTAAAGGGTCATGAAATGCTAATGTTAATTGCTAATGATACAAACAACGAGTTAATATATTTTATTTGAACCAAGCCACAAATGATGTTGGTAAGATTGGAGAAGGAATTGTGTTTAGATTTTAATATTTTAGTTAAATTTAGGGTCAGTAAAAAAAATAATAATAATCTATGCTTTAGATTATAATAGTCCCTGATTTTTGTAGTGTGACCAACAAAGGGTTAACAAACTTCATTTAACACATACATAAACACAAATCTTACATGCAGTACTGGGATATTTATGAGTAAATGGAGTGTATGAGAGTATGAGTATGCATGAACATTTAACTGTTAAATTACAAAACCTATTTTGTCTGCCATGACTCAGTACGTGGTACATATACTGTATTTGAATTTACTGATGATTCCTTTTTTAAAAATAAAGTTTTGGGGGCAGCCTTTTGTTGTACTTGTTGGGACCAGCTAAACATATGTTGTCAGTGCTGTAAATTCTTCAGCCTGTTAGAGTTTAATGGAGCAGTCAGTAATATTTCATTGTGTCGTCAAAATGACTGAAGGTGCCTAAGTGGAACTGATAAATCCATGTCATTGAGTTTTGTCCTAATGGCTGCAGGGGCTTTGCTGAGTCAGTACCCGGGCCCATTAGAGTTCACTCTGTGAGGGTCTGCTGACGTTCACTATCATTAACTATAAAAGAACTCCAGCACTTCAAACAGGCTGTCATGTTACACCGTCTCTTAACATGTTTTCTCTGGCACCTCTCAAAAACGATTTCAGAAATGTCACTATAAATTATATTTATGAAACAAAACAGGTGGCATTTTGTCAGATGTCTTCATACACTGGACAAAATCAAACTCTTACCACAATGGAAAAAAAAAAATCCCCCCGAAACACCAGTTAAAAATAGAATAATACATGATATTTTTGCTTGAATTAAGCAAAAATATCTGCCAGTGGAACAAGTCAAAATGATATTGGTTAGATTTCTTCAAACCAGATCTGTTGTTGAAAGTCAGTTCTTATATCTCATTGAAAAGTGGGGTCAGATATTTGGACTACAAATTTTATTTTCAATAAATTGTAAATACCCAGACATACACTCAAGGTGACTGAAATATAAAGTGTAGAATGGTGGACACTTCCTACCCTCAACACCTTTAACTGCATTATCAGAAAGAGAGGGATCAGGAATGCTGCCAAATAAACTTTTTTCTTTTACTTTTCATATTATTGTTTAATTTTTCATGTATTTAAGCACAGGTTCATACATAACGTAGGAAATAATGGACATAAAATTAGATTTAATGGCTGGTCAAAATTGTGTGTTCCATTCCCAATTGCTACACTGGAAAAAAGATAAATATTTTAAGTATTTTTCTAATTTGTAATCCAAATATCTCATCACTCTTAAAATAAAACTGAATCACCTAAAGAGTAACTTTTCAGTGAGATATAAGTATTTACTCTTAGATAGGATGTATAAGTATTTTCCCAATTGTGGGATCAATGAAGTACTTCTATTCTATTCTATTATATATCTGGAAAATTTTATTTCAAGAAATCTTAAAATCATTTTTTATTTGTTCCATTGGCAGATTTTTATTATTATTTATTGTATTGCCTTTTTTTTTCTGTAATTCAATACAAGTCTTTTTTTTTCCCACTTGTTTTTACAATGCCATTTTTTCCAGTGTGTACGGAGTTTGATTTCTCTCCTCCTGCCCTATATGTTTCCTATAGGTCTTCTGGTTTCTAAAGCCTGTATACTAAAGCAGTTTTCCCATCAGTGCTTTTAACCAAGGTACTGACGGACCTAGAGATGGTCTCTGTGGTTTCAAAGGCAGCCCACTCCTCCTTGTGTGTGTGTGCACTAGAATGGGTTAACCCTTTAAACCCTGATGCATCAGCACTGACACGTTCTGAATGGATGGTTTAGTTTAAATATTCAGAAAAATTCAACAGTTTGTTAATGGAAGTGATGTATGGAAATAAACAGGTGTCAAAAAGCAACTGATTTAGAAAAAGCCACAACTAAAAATACTGGGACCAAATTACATTAGTTATTT
The DNA here is from genome assembly GCA_020466265.1 of Siphamia tubifer. Classification (NCBI taxonomy): domain Eukaryota; kingdom Metazoa; phylum Chordata; class Actinopteri; order Kurtiformes; family Apogonidae; genus Siphamia; species Siphamia tubifer. Next base: position 32,812,415 of record CM035793.1, read on the forward strand.
CTTTTTTTTTTTGTCCGTTTTTTAACCTCATTTTAGTTTATTTTTGCAAATATCTATTAGTTTCTGTTCATTTTCTTGCTTACTTTGTTTAATTTTTTTACATTTATTTTTTATTGCAGTATTTTTCCTGCACTTTTGTTCCATTTGTGTCTTAGTTTGTTCATGTTACTTATGATTTTGTTGGGTTTTTTATCGATCACTTTGGCTGTTTTTGTTCATTTTCTTGCTTGTCTGACTCTTATTTTGACTGTGGAACTGCTAAAGTGTCAGGAGTTAAAGGGTTAAATGCAGAGGTGGACCTTCCCCACAGAGACAATGAAAGGGAACTTCAACTCCGGTAACTCTCAGCTGAATAGTCATTAGATAACAGTAAAGGTTTTATCACCATGGAGACAACACCAACCTGTTGAAATTTGACAGAAGTAAAGATATGTATATTGTGTCATGTATGTAAATGTACTTAATGGAAGAAGTGAAACTCATGCTAATAATGTGACAAAATATGAAAGAACTAGAATGTCCACTGAGGTGCTAAAATACAGGTAAATAATTGGTGCAAAATGAAGTTTGTCTTTTCAATAAACCATTTGGACATTCAGAGGCTCCGTAGTTACCATGGAAACAACATCCTCATCTTCAGCAGCATTGTTTCACCAGTAAAACCCATGACAGTAGATGGAAACACTTGGTTTATAGTCAGTTAGTGGTAGATTTTCTACATTTTTCACTGTTTCTAATATAATAACTCTAAATTATAACTTTAATCTGAGCTTTTACAAACATCTACATCACAGGTGTCAAACATATGGCCATTGAATGAATTTATGAAATGCAACAATTACACTAAGACATAAATAATTTTAGTTCATGATCCACATTCAGACCAATTCAGTCTCATAATAATCACAAGTAAAAATAAAAAATAAAAAAATTATATATATATATATATATATATATATATATATATATATATATATATATATATATATATATATATATATATATATATATATATATATATATATACATACATATTTAGTGACACTAAAATAAAGTATAATTTCACAAAAAATATCAATACTCAGAACTAACATAAAAATTTGGAAATATCTTTAGAAAAAAGTACATACAATTTTAATAATATTCCACCTATTACTAAATATTTTCTGCATCTGTAGATCCACTGTGATCTGTGAGTTAGAATTTCTATGCGTAAATGACAAACTAAAGCCTAATGTTTGTTTTCATGGTGGAATGTTACACTGTTTTTTGCTTTAAAACCGAGATAATATTTTGGAGTTGACATTATTTCTATATTATGTTTTGTTTTTTGGGGGGGTTTTTACTGGTTCGGTCCACTTTAGATCAAATTTCACTGAACTAAAATGAGTTTGACACCCTTGATCTAGATGATCAGAAAATTTAAATTAAGAATATAGCTGATCATCATTGAAAAACACTAATCACAGAGGATAATATTGTAATAATTTTTTATAAATCACTGAGGAAATGTTAAATAGAGAGAAAAATGAATGTGGGAACTGACAACAAAATAGCATTGTGTTATTATGGCTTCAGAATAAAATGGCTAAAATTACCGCTAAGACACCCATTTTTGGTAGATTTGTCAGGATGAGCTGTGCCTGCAGGACTGTGCTGTCTTTTCTACTGTCACTTCAGCTGCTGAGTTGGATATTCACAGATCTTGCTTATTTTTTTGTAGTTTTTGGTAGGAGATTCACTAAAAATACCATTAGTGGATTTGGTCACGACATTTACCAGTACAGAATACAGTAAGTAATCTAATTTAGCTGCATTAGCTGATAATATGCATTGAATTATATAGTATTATAACCACACTGCTAATTAGCTTAGTACGCAGTTATTAGTGTGGTTGTATATTTCATGATTAGTGTAATCAAAAACATTAACATTGTTAACATTTAAGTAGCTGAAATAACTTCACATTTATTACCTGCCCCTGAAAGGGAGGTGGTTTTTTTATTTGTTTGTTTGTTACCACTGTCGTAGCCATGCTTTTGGTTGAATTCATACCAAACTGGGTTTATAGATGCCACTGAACCAGAATAGATGCGATTACGTTTTGGGGAAAGTAGGTCAAAGTAAGAATATTTTAATAATTTAAGCACTTTGGGTGCTTATAAAAGTGCTATATAAATGTATTCTATGATTATGATTATTATTATTATGAGTTTTCCCTCACATTTACTTATAATGGGCACAAATTTGCATATCTGTAGCAGCAAAACTATTAGATTAATTCATACCAAATTTGGTTAATAGATTGCCCAGATGCACGATATGTCTCATTACATTTTGGAAAACATAGGTAAAAGTTTTAGGAATTAAAAAAAATAAATAAATTCCCACATTTTTACTTATAATGGATACGAATTCTCAGGTCTGTAGCACCAAAACTATTGTGTGAATTCACACCAAATTTAGCTCATAGACTAGCAGTGACCCAAAATAGATGTGGTTACATTTTGGAAAAAGTTGGTCAAAGTTAAAATTTTTATGATTATTTTTTTTTTTTACCTCTTTTTTTCTCATCCCTTTTACTTATAATGATTACAACTTCACATAGCTGTAGCAGCAAAACTCTGTGATGTATTCATACCAAATTTGGTTTATAGAGTTCCCGTGATGCACCATATGTCTCATAACATTTTGGGAAACATAAGTCAAAGTTAAAATTTTTAGGAATTTTTTATATTTTTTTTTCCCAAGTTTAGCTTATAGACTAGCAATGACCAAAAATAGATATGGTTGCATATTGGAAAAAGTTGGTCTAAGGTAACATTTTTATGATTTTTTTTTACCCCTTTTCTCTCCCATTTACTTATAATGGGTGACATTTCAAATGTCTATAAAACACACATTAAAAGGCAACTGGTTTGCAGATATCACCACATACATAGACATGATGACCTTAGCTGGATCCATCTCAAAATAAGCTACAATACATGCGAGGGGCGGCTTTTGTTGTACCTGTAACCACTTGTTAATGCATTGTTTGTAAGTGGTCACTGTTTTCTCTTTTTTCCAGCTTCACTCACTTGTTTTCAAAAATGTGTGATATCTTGGAGTGTTCAAGGCAAATGTATTTGTATAGCACATTTTGCATACAGGACAATTCCAGGTGTTTTACGTAAAATATAAGAAAATTAAAAATCAGCCACTATTTGATTTTACTCTGGTCTGAGCAGCACCAAATATATCTACAGTATATTTGTCTGGGGATGAGAGCTAAATACTGCCATTACACTGCAAAAATCATCATCCTAACAAGTGTGTTTTTTTTTTCTCTTTTCTAGTCAAAATAACTCATCACACTTAAAATTCCTTTTTTTCTTGAATGAATCAAAAACAAACAAACAACAACAACAAAACATCCAGTGGAGTTTGGTTTTAAAATGGTCTCAAAATAAGTTTAATGATAAATATAGACAAGAAATAAGAATAATCCACTTGGTAAAATATAGATTTCATATTTTCCTCCTCCTGTGCATTGGTATATCTGCTTCACTGTGACAGACAGTGAGGAATTAAATGAATTGTTGTTGTTTTTGGAAGATTTGCTTTTCAAAAATAAGTTCCTAAATTAGAATGACATAATAAATTAAACCCTCTGCGCTTTTAAACACCACACTTGGACTCGAAACAGCTAAAAACACATTATTATTTTCCAATGTGGAGATTAATGAGTAGCCACGGATGGAGTTTGGATTAGAATTAAAGTAGTTATCACCTTTTTCAGACATTTATTATAGCTTATAAATATCTGTAGTGTTATTACTGATTGCTCCTTTAGTCTCCTTCCTCTTCTTTTTTTGGTACCTTTGTAACGACCCTTACATTAATGATGTAGTAAATATTGTTTGTCATATTTTTCTATTTGCTATACAACTGCTTAACAATAATCTGAATACTGATATGCTTGTGTGAATATGAATAACTGTACATTTGTGCAAGACGCTGATTTGTTGTAGAAGTGCTGACTGCAGTACATTGTGTAAGCCAGTTGTGCTGATCATTCTTGACACAATGCTAGTTCTTCTGCGGTGTTTTCATATTAGTTCATTGCTTTTTCTGGTGCAACTGTTGTATAAAATCTTTATAATGCTGCAGCTGTATATTAAGCCTCGGGCATAAATAAAAATGAAGCTGTGATCAAATCTTGTGGCCTCGACTTTCTGTAATCTCACTTTTTTTTTGGCATCTCAAACACAAGGAAATGCAAATGTATATTTGTTTGAAAATAATTGGGTTAATAATGGAACAATTCATCTTGCATGAGTAAAATTCAACTTAAAAGTGAAGAGTGCTTGAGAATAGTCGGTGATGACAAAGTGCACTTCCACTGGTGCTCGGATAAACACAGCAGAGATGACCCGAGGCTGCTCCGACTCCCAGAGTGTGCTATCTGCCGCTATCAGAAAATTAAACCAACTCTGCATCTCCTCTGAAAATTCAGACCAACATCCCATGGTCACCATGGAGACAAGTAACACCACAAACTGCAGAGTGCTCCACTGAAGATGTTCAGTTTAATTAGGGAGGATTCCTTCACTAGCAAACCACTTATCAATTATCCTGATTGCTCTATTCTGAACAACATAGAAGCCTCTCTTCAGATTAACTGAGGCCTGGCTAATTTAACAGCTGAGGAGAACGGCCGCTTCCCTTATGTGATATTCAACAGTTGTTAAATATGTGTTTTGGAATCTGTGGAGGAAGTGTGGAGCAGATCCTGTTATATCGATTTACAGTGTTTTTTGTGTTTATAAAATATGACTTGTGTGATAGCACACTAACGGTACGACCACACCAAACGCTAATTTTCATATTTGTGCGTCAAGATTACATATAAAGTCAATGGAGAGACGCATTTGGACGCAGATTCACCGGGGTGGCGCGTTGGAATAGTTCCTTCGGTGTGTTGGAGCATCTGGGCGTTGGAGCTGCACCTCTTGCTGCAAATTCGCTGGAGTTGAAAATATTGAACTTAGCCGTGCTATGGAAGCTAATCAGCGTTGAGATGCTGCCAACATCGTGATGGAATGATGTATGACGTTCGGACCGACCCGGAAGGAGGCAGAAAGAAAAACTGAGCCTGAAATACCGGTGAAAGTGGACTTCATTTAGACAGAGTTACTGGATAAGGAAGTGGAAGTCCTTGTGCTGCAGGCACTTCTGCAGGATCAGCTGAACCCAAAAGCAACTGCGTCTGGCCCTCAGACGTATGGGAGCTACAGGGGACGTCCAGAGCAGGTACAGAGCTTTAACCAACTGATCTGAGCCATAGTTGAGGACAGACTGAAATGACGGGACAGATTTTGTTTTATCTGTGTTTATCCAGCGTCCAGACTCGGGCGTTGTGTGTTTGGAGTGGCCGCAAATTATCTGTGTTTAGGCAGCGTGTTACAAACGTATACACGAAAATTCATGTTTGGTGTGGCCGTAGCATAATGGGAGGTGGGAAGTTTCTAACGTCCAACCCAGTGAAATTAATTTGAAAACTTGTCCAAACTGGAGGTGCTACACTGCAAACGATTTTACCAAGTGTATTTTTCCTCATTTCACATCCAAATATCTCATCACACTTAAAATCTGTGTTTTCTACACTGCCTGTTTGTTTACAGACAAAAAAAAGAAAATGAACCCAAAAAAAACAACCTTATCTTCCCTTTGTAGCAGGGTTGTAATGATCATTTTCTAAAGTGAGTTGGTTTCTTCAACATAAGCAGAAACATTAGGTTGTACCACCATTTCAACTATATGTCTATCATCCTTTTTTAACTGAAAAACATAATTTCAGTTTCAATGAAAAAACACTCAAATGTCCTTTCTATTATTTCTGTTAAATGTCCCAATCACTATTCTGAACCTATGAATTAAATATTAAGTGCCTTGTCTTTCATAAAGAAGCTCAGTCTCAGTCAAACCACCATCAAAGTAAACATACACTATTATTTAGAAGCTGTCCATTCAGGTAAAAAATGTGATCAGGGCTCGCTAATGGAAAAGGATGACAAGAAGGTCCTTGAGCCTAAATGGCTTTCAAAGATGTTTATTATCTGCTGTACACTACCTATGATCTTTACTGAAAATAACATGCCAGTCGTATACAAAAGATCAATATTGTGCAGTATGGATGCTATTATATTGTTTTGAGTGGGTAGAGATTATAAAAGGGATGCCAGAAAAAAAGAAAGATTGCAGTATTAGAAAAGATGAGAATGGTGAAGGATTAGAGAGGGGCAAAGAAAAATAATGAATAATGTATGTCAAAGCAATGTGGGGAGAATGTGAATAAAGTTGAACACAAACACAAATGAGCATCTGTGGCAGTCGTATCGCTACTAATTTTATTATTTTACATTTGTTGTGATACGATGAAACAGATGTGTGTTTCTGCAGAAAAAAAAGAAAAAAAAAAAAAAAAAAAATATATATATATATATATATATACACACACACACAGAATTAAGAAACTCTGTAACAGAACAGTTTGTTGATGCCTGTTTGTTTTCCATGCATTTTCATTAACTTCGACTGCCTTTGGACAACACACTCTTATAATAGATTTAGAATATCCCACAGTAAATGCATTGACATTGACTTTAAACCATTCTGTTATTTAACACCAACGCCAGTGCTTCTTTACTCACAAAGTGTAATTAGATGTCAGCCAGTGCAAAAAATACATGTCAGTGGTATATTATTGTGAGCAGTACTTATTAAAAGGTCCAATATCGTTGCTGTTTGGTGGAAACATCTTATATCCACATCTAGAAACATTATGTATGTTCAAAATAAATTAATAGAGTTAAGAGATGAAATCATAAGACATTTTCAGACAATGTTAATAGGTTAAATATTTCTAAAACTATCAGAACAACATGAAAACTGACCAATATAGTCATTTTATGGCAAAAACAACATCAACAAACCCAGCCCCTTTACATTTATTTTAGTTCTTACTCAACATCTCCCACTTAAAACGTGAAACTATGAGTTTTATCGCTCAAGGTCGCTCAAGGTCAAAGGTCATGATATCATTTTGGAGCCTAAATGTAGTTTCCTATCAGCAATAGTAAGTAAGTACTTACCACCACTTTTTGGAGTTACGTCCATTTAAAATCATGTGACATTGATTTTTACATGTCAAGGTCAAAGGTCATTGTGTGATTTTGAAGCCCATGCCAGATTTCTTATCTGTCAGTAATTGTAACTAAATGTTTTTTTCTGGTATAGTCCATGTCAGGACGACAATAATACATATTATTTTGTTAGTTTAATATTAATTTTGGTTCATTTTACTGATCACTTTGGCAGTTTTTGTTCATTTCGTTGCTTATTTTATTTTTTTACTGTGGAATCGATTAAATCTCAGGAGTTAAAGGTTTTAATACAAATAAGGAAAAGAGAACAAATCAGAAATATTCAACACTGGTATTTTAACTAATGGAAACAAATAACCAGGATGGGACCATGTGAATTTAACATTCTGAGCCATGCTATAAATTCACCGTGTACATGCTCTGTTCCATTTTTAATCTTTGTTGAGAGCATGTCCTACTTCCCTCTGAGTTACTTTTGTACCCTTCTTCTGTCAGAACAGTCACTGTACTGTTGTTTTCTGCATGATAGGGCTGTATTCTAAACACGACGTAGTTATTCACAACACATGGCAAAAGAATGAGCCTTGACTAAACAGATCAAAATAGAAAAAAAAAATCCAGCAATTACAGACTGATTTTCAAGTTCACATGCTGAAATTGCTTTGTGCAGTAAAAGACCTGTCTCACAGAACCATTCATATGCAAGGAAATTGCAGATTCAATTATCTTTTGTATAAACTGCACAAGAAAAACTGAAAACTTTCACATGGGTCACGTGGGGTCACATGCAGAGGTGGTAAATGTACTCACATTCTGTACTGTAGTAGAAGTACAGCTACTTATGTGAAAAAATACTCTGATAAAAGTACAAGTACTGATTCAACCCATCTACTTAAGTAAAAGTACATAAGTACAATTTCTCAATTGTAATAAAGTAAGAAGTATGAACTAAAAGTTTTTTTTCCATGAACGCAGTAATACTTATTTAACCAGGAAAAATCTGAAAAGTTTCCAAAGTATCTAAAATAAAGAGTTATTGTGTAGAAATTGTGTTTGATCAGGTCACAGTATGGACAGGAAATTTAGGAAATGGAAAAAAAAAGGCACAATTGAGATAAAAAAGTGATAGTTATAAATATGAGATCAAAATGCATAATTTGAAGATTAAAAGTCAAAATTGTGGCATAAAATGTCAAAATTGTGAAATTAAAAGTCAAAATTGTGAGATAAAATGGCAAAATTACGGGATAAAAAGTATATGTATATGAGATAAAGTGTCAAAATGATGATAAAAAGTCATAATTATGAGATAAAATGTCAATATTGTGAGATAATAGTCATATAACTATAATATATGACGACACTGATTTTCCCTCTGAAGACATTTATTTTTCATACTGTGACGTCTCTTTAGTTTGAAAACATCTAACACATCTATTCTGAGAATGTAAAGAGTATAAAGTACAGATATTTATACAAAAACGTAGGGAGTAAAAGTAAAAACGTTGCCAGAAAAACAAATACTCAAGTAAAGTACAGATACCTAAAACAATAAGTAATGTAGTACTTTGATTTGTTACTTTCCACCTCTGTCTCCTAGAGCCTTTTATATGACGTTCACTCTATCTGAGCCAGTCTCTGTAACTAGAGCACTTTTCTAAACATATTCATATGATGAACATAATTTCTTCAGCTACTATGGTTGTCCTGATCCCATTATTTATTTGTCTGTGTGCTTTTTATTTAGCAGTTTTCCTCAATAGCTGATATCACTGACAGCCTTGTAATTTGTCACTGAATTATTTTGTTGTCCCTCAGAAAAGCACAGGTAAGTGGTGTAGACAGGGGAGTTCTAAAATTTGGTATAATAGCTGCTACCGATGCCTCACACACACACACACACAACAATGTAATGATTGATGAAAAGGATGTGAAAGAGGCAAGAGTTGAAAAGATGAACCAAGATGAAAACAGTGTAAATACATAATAACATGAAACGAAGAAAAGAAAACACGAAAATATTATAAAAGATACAAGATGAAAAGGTGCATTTAATATAATATTTAACAGTGGAAAAGGTATGATTCATGCCATATACTTCTTTCATCATTCATCAGTCGACTACAAGTAAGTTGCTTTGTATTGTGGAATTACAAAATACATACAAATAATGAATGGAATAATAGTTAGCACTTGTGCCTCAGACACAGTAAGACATTTCCCGTTTGAATTTCCAGTCACACAGTTGAGTTTAGCTGTTCTTTCCATCCCTATGCTTCCTCTGATATCCTCTGCTGTAATAAATATGTACATACAGGTTCATTCTCACATCGATTCCATTCACCATGATGCTGATGAAGATCTGGGTTTGGTCTCCAACCTCCTTCAACTGTAGCTCACTGCTCCTCATCTACACTATGTCATCATAATAATTGCAAATTCTAAGTATTGTGAGTGGATAAGATGGAAAAACTAGGCCGATGCAGTCGTCTCCAACTGCTAAAGGTATAACCCCCCCAAAAGCAATGCTTCCAGTCACCCATCTTTTCCACCACTCCATTCATTAACTTATATATTAAATATATCGGCTCAGATGGTAGATGCGGATCGTCCTGTAATTGAAGAAACCTAAACCTTTCTTGCAATCTGAGTTAACACGAACCACTGTTTTTTATGTTGTTGTTATTGTTGTTGTTGTTGTTGTTGTTGTTGTGTGTTTTTAACTTATTTTTCTCATGCTTTGTGTACAGCACTTTGGCTTCCCCTGTGGATCTTTTTAAATGTGCTATATAAATAAAGTTGATTGATTGCTTGATTGAAGAGTTGGCGGTTCAATTCCCGCTCTGTCCTAGTCAGTCCGTTGTGTCCTCTGGCACCTCCAGTGCCACTCACACTAGTGGATGAATGTGTGTGAATGTTGAGTGGTGGTCAGAGGGGCCGTAGGCGCGACATGGCAGCCACGCCTCTGTCAGTTTGCCTCAGGGCAACTGTGGCTCCATATGTAGTTTACCACCACCAGAGGGAGCATGTGAGAGTGAATGAATAATGGATCACTAATGTAAAGTGCTTTGGATGCCTTGAAAAGCGCTATAGAAATCTAATCCATTATTATTATTATTAATTATTATTATTATTATATACAAAATATAAAAGAACAAGTTCATTTGAAGTTTCCTCAGCTTTGGGACTCCCTGCTGGCTTGAGGCCCTATGCATTTGTGTAGTTTCTATATAGCAAGAACGAGCTCTGCCTAACAGTTCCAGTGGCTTCCTCCATTTTTGCTGGAAAATATGAGTCTTTTTATGAACAGCGTGTTCTTGTTTTACCAGTAGTACAACCTCTGAGATCAGAAATTTCCAAGGAGGGTCTTCTCCAACTCATCTGAACATTATAGATTTCTTCGCTGACAATGACTCCCCTCTTCATTTTTTCTTTAGAACAGCAGGTACCTTCCCTAACAGACATAACAGTCGTATTACTGCTACCTGTTGACATATTGCTGCACTTATACTTAAGCATACTGCCTTCCAGAACATCAGATTTTTTTTTTTCCCACTCTAGGATTTTTGCTTCATATTTCAAAGTGTAAAAATCTGCACATCACATCATTATCCACATTTTGGCCTGGTCATCAGCTCTACTGAAGTGGCCATAACTACACAAAACCCAGATATCCCAAACCCAGTGAAGGCCTCATCCAGCTCAACATCACTGCAGGACTGAAGATTGGTTTAATCCATGAAGCTAGTCTCTGTGAAGCTCTGAAATCGACAGCAGATAGGCCTCATCGTTTACACTAGGCTGCGTGCAGACATAATGACGAGGCTTACCTCATGGCTTATATTAAGCAGCCTGCCTTATCTGACTCACACAGGGTTTGACTCTGGCCTGTGTGCAGCCGTCAGAACTGATAGAGGCGGCTCTGTCAGACCATTCTGGTAGTCCCATGTGTTCAGAGACAAAAGAGAACCTGGACAACGTCCTGTTGCCAGTCGGCCAACCATGGCCTGTCCGCCTCTCCATTATAAAGGACAAAACCTTGACGTTTTGATTGCTTCTTTCTTTGCTAATACTAAAGCTGTGGGAGAGGAAACCGAACAAGCCAAGGTCTACTGAGAATCACATGCAGAAAAAAAGCACTTTATGAAGAACCAGTTGTGGGGAAAGCTAAATTCTAGTGGGGGCACAATTAGACCAAAGGGCATGTGGGACCTTCATGGGGAAAAAAGGGAAAGAAAATGATGCAATTTTCTGTAATTCAATGTAGTGTATATAAAGTCAATTCCCATTTTTATGTGAATCAAAAAAGCTGTGAATGTAATTGTTCCTATGCAAATGGTGTTAGAATTATTCTGTACAGTATAGAATAGACTTTACCATCATTGTATGAAGATAAAATTAAATTGTGATACCATTTTCCAATACAGAATAATAAATACAAACAATATAAATTAGAAAAAAGTATCAATAGGGTATTGTGTTTGACTGTCTGTCCGTAAGCAGGTTTACACAAAATCTACTGGACCAATTTCCATGCATTTTCAGGAAAGGTGTGAGGTGGTCCAGAATAGATCCTATGAAATTTTGGTGAATGTAGGTCAAAGTTCACAGTCACCAAAAATAGAAGGATATATATGTATATGTGTGTGTACATTCTGTAGTGAAAGCACAGAATGAAATGATGGTATTGTAATTTTTGTAACTGAAATAAACTAACTAAACTAAATGTGTTTTTTTTTACAATGACAAGATAGGGCAAGGGGGGGGGGATTCTTGTGCCTGGCACCATTTGTTTATAAATATTTGTATTGAAAAATATGGCACATTAAAAATCTAACATAAAAAGCAGCAAAAAACAAGGCAGTCAGAGACAGCAGACATCCACCAAGGCTTGATATTCCATCATATGATGTTAAAACGTGATGTGATGGTCCCATAGGTGTTGATCCAGCTGATGTCTGAAGGTTAGGGGTCAAAGGTTAGGGTTATAGGTGTTGACCCATCTGACGTCTGAAGGTGAGACCATGTGAATGAAAAAAAATGCCAGATTCTATCTTGTCTGAATCCAGGATTACCCAGAAAGTTCAGAACGGATTTTGATGAAACTTTCAGGAATGGTAGATACAAGGTCAAGGAAAAACCTGTTAGATTTTGAGCAATGAAGGTCAAAGGTCAAGATCACACTAGAGTTCAACAGCTAAAACACATCAGTGGTAATATCTCACTTTTTTCCATTCACATCGTCTCACCTTCAGATGGGTCAACACCTCCATCACGTCACCGGTGAATGAAAAATCAAGCCTTGGTGCAGGTCTGCTGTCTCTGACTGCCTTGTTACTGCTATTTTTAATGTCATCTGAAAGTAAGTTCCATAATTTCACTCCTTTAACTAACACACATACTCTCTAATATGGTCCGTGCTTTAGTCTGTTGAAAGTTTCGTTTGTGTCTGTCATCATATGATCCGTGTCTTTCTTTGAACAGAAACCTCGAGGGAACAACACTCAAAGAATATCTAATCTTTTGTAGTGTCAGACAAAGACAAGGCAGACATCTTTACAGTATAGAATAGAAAAGACACCATTAGATTAAAGTTTAAATGGAACTCAGTCGGTTAATTCATTTTCTCAATTACAATAGAAGTAGGAGAGTTCATTAAACCTGACCTTGACCAAGATGTGAAATACGTCAGCTGTAAATGCAATGATCAATACAAGAATCAATGCCAGATGACGCACATCATAATTCTTAAGCAGTCGGTGTGAAAACAGTGACACAAGGTTATTTCTTAGGCCAGTAAACTGAGATATATACACTGGATTAATAAAGAAAGTTTAAAATGAAGCTCACTCTGTGGTTTTTTTAACTCCTTTTTTTAAAAAGTAGGGTTGTCAAAATTAACACATTAACGCAGATTAACCCATCGTCATGATCAATAATGTAACAATACATATTGTTGCATATGTTTTCAATATTTTATCCTTTTTTTGTGTTTTCTTCTATATTTTCGGGGGGGGGGGTGTTCCTTTGTGTTTGTTTTTTTGCAAATTTTTGTGGATTTTAACTCATTGACTGCCAGATATATATGTCTTTGGCAGTCAATGAGTTATCATGTTTTGTATATTTTTTTGTGTTTCTTCATGTATTTTTGTGTATTTTATGGGAAATTTGAGTTAAATCAAAAACAACCCGAGACAAAACAATCGACTGACAAAGTATTTTAATCATGATTAGTCAAAATGAATCCAATGCAAGCCTGTGATTAATTTAATTAAACATTTTAATCATTTGACAACCCTTTTTAAAAAACACTAAACATCAAATTAAGTCGAGATCATTAATTTCACTCTAGATAAATTTTTTTGGTATGTTGCAGGTTTGTGACAGTAGGCATTAAGGGGTTTAAATCATTGTAATTACTAGAGTTGTTTGCTCTTTATTTTAATTTAACATTTTATAATAACAATGGAATGAATGAAAAAAACAACACCTGATGGCATAGGTTGAATGAGTTTGTTGCCTACAGGAGAATAATTCACAGTAATTATCCCCAAAAGGGCCTGATTCCTTTATTGTTCCTCCATTACTATGTAAAACATCCAAAACAGTAAAAAGAAAGGGCAAAATCAGACACACTCCATTATCCAGGGTTTTATATAACATATATTACATGGTGCTTTAGTCTGATTTCAATATGTTGCATTACTTGTAGCTTTTCTACACATTGTTTTTTTTTTTTTTTTAAATGGAACACATTCTAATACTTATTCTATGTTTTTATAATAAATTCCCTCCAGCAGTATATGTAAATTCACAATGTCATGTTAGATTCATTGGGTATAATTCAGTTTGGATGTGATGTGTGTAGAATAACCCATCAGGAGTTACAATTGTGACAGCACTTGGATCCGTCTGTCAAGCGCCTGCCAAAGTGAAGTAATAAAACCCTAAATATTAATGTCATTTCTGCATAATTGATGTCTCATATACCAACGAAATAAACTCTAAAGTACGCGGAATGCATACTTAATCCCCAGGTGGGTTTTTTTTTTGTCATAACGTGTCACATGACATACTTTAGCTAGAAGCAACATTGAATTATCAACCACTCATCTTCTACATATTAATCACATGCTGCAAATTTTGGTTAAATGTGGATTTGCAAAGAAACTGAAGCACTAAAGCAGGTAGAACACTGCTCTATAATTTAAAATAAAATGTTTTTAAGAAAGTATCTGCTTCAGACATTAAATGTGTTAAATCTTATATACTTTAATAAGATGAATAAGAAAACGTTAATGTTTTTTAATATATATGATGGTGTGTTATTCCACATAGATGGTGGTTTATGTACATGTATACAATGGATTAGTAAATATTCTACTAGAAAGAACCTGTAAAGTGAATGGATCATAATGTTTTCCAATATTCATTTGGACTAAAACATATTCTCTTGTTAAGAATTTCACATTTTGATCAAAGACTTATCTTTGAAACTTGAGCCAACCAGCATTTAAGACTTAACTTTCTTCATCAGTAACAAACATGACGGAAAATCGCAGTTTTATTCCGGAAGCATTTTACTTTTAGACCAGTGTCATCAAACACCATTAACTGCTAAGAAACTGATATTTGATGGACGTATCAGCAAATCAATGATTGTAAAGATGATCAGTACAATGATTGGCCAGAGCGTTCCCCTCGTTCCATCGTCGAGACTGGACTAAAACATTTTGGTTTTTTTGCAAATATATTATTTCAGTGCGAAGAGATTTTCAAGCAATATGGTAAAAAAAATAAATAAATAAAAAATCCAAAATAAGATCTCCCACCCCACCTTTAAATACATTTTTCTTTGTTTCAAAAACTAAAAGAAGCTGTTCAGCTGAGTGGACACTGAACACCAGTAAGTTTGGATTTGAGGCTTATAAATATATAGTTGTATGATTTTATCTTCATATATTCAGTTCAGGCAAATCTCCTTAAAATGTTTAACTGTGCCTTGTTTTTTTCCCTTACGGTTTTTTTTTATGTTGCATTTTTACAAGTTTTTGCTGTTAATTCTTTTCTTTTTTTTAACAGTGTACTACACATTACACTGGGGACATGATCTAACATCTGTCCTGCAGAAGGACTAACAGCTAACATTACATATAAGGACATTATTTATTTAACTCACAGGTTACTACCTGCAGAGCAATCAATACAGGCTTTAAAAAAACAAAGTGTTTGTCGCAGAGGTCTAACTAGTTTATGTCCCTGGAAATGAGAAGGTCGGGCCCTTTTTTTTTTTTTTTTTTTTTTCAACCAGCAAATGTTGCACAGATACACACACTGGATGAAAATATCAAACTAGTGCACTATGTGTACCAGTAGAACTAGAATATCCTGATGTGGGATTCAATTTACATTCAGAACAAGGTCACCTGACAGGACTTTATGGAATTAGTTGAATATCGTCCTAAGACCCAGTACTTTTTTTTTCCATTTTCCATTAAATAATAGCTTTAAATGGAATTGATGTTAAAAATTTGGCTGGACATTTTTTTTTAAAATCTTTTTATAAATCTGTCCTTTTCAGTGGACATTTTTATTTATTTATTTATTTTTCAGTTCAGTTGAATTTATTTGCAGCGTACAAGATCATCGAAACATCAAGGCCTCAATAAAAAAAAAAAATTGCAGGTGAAAAGGAGTGTGAAGAAGTTAAACTTATAAACTCCCACCCCTTTTATACCAACTAATAATCCAAAAGATTCTATTTCCTATGTTTAACACATTTTTTTTATGTCCACAAAGCATCCATACAAATTATTCATATATACATTTTTGTAAGTCACCTCACATAATCTGATGTGTATGATCAACTATAAGTATATTTATATTCACTTTATGTTCACTACACATACAGTATATAATATGTTAATGTTTTATTTTTTTTAATTAATCAGAGTTTTATTTTCTACATTCTTCTCCATTTTTATTTATTCAGATAACGTTCTGTATTTTCTTATTATACCGTATTTTCACGACCATATGGCGCACCGTATGAAAAGGCGCAGTCTCAGTTATTTGTGCCATTACTATATTTAACACATACATACGGCGCACCTGATCATAGGGCGCTGAAACAAGCATACTAGTTTGCATTTTTGACTCACCAGGATGTCAAAAGTGAGCGGCACCTCGTCCATGTTTGTGATGTGGCTGGGCTGGATGTGTTTGTCGGAAATCTGTTTGCTGCAGTAGGACCGGAAGATGGCCAGCTTTTTTTTATAATCCGCTGGAAGTTGCTCCGCTACCGTAGTCTTTGTCCGGATTGAAAAATGGCACCGTTTCATGAAACGAAAGCACCAAGACGGACCTCCTTGGAAATGTTCAATGTTCATTTCTTCTGCTAGCGTTATTGCTTTTAGTCGAATGGTGACCGTCGAAGCGCTTCTCCTACTCATTCAGTGTGCGTTGCTCTGTGATCCACTGCTCGAGTCTTTACTCCAACTCGGACCACCTGGCCTTATGTCCGCGGAAACTCAGCTGTGTCTTCTTTACTGTTCTTATGGTGTCCTCTAATACGTCCACCTTACAACAACACATAGGGCGTACTGCACCATAGGGCGCGCCGCACATACTTGTCATCGCCCAGACTTCCCTTACCCCAGCCACCTCAGCCAGCTCCTCCAGGGGAATTCCGAGGCATTCCCAGATCTGAGCTCTACACCCTGCGAAGGAAACTCATTTCAGCCTCTTGTACCCGTGACCTCATTCTTTCGGTCATGACCCAAAGCTCATGACCATAGGTGAGGCTCTGGCTTAGCTCCTTCTTCACCACAAAGGATCGGTTTAGCACCTGCATTACTGCGGATGCCGCCGCAATCCACCTGTCGACCTCCCGCTCCATCCTTCTGTTACTCGTGAATAAGAACCAGAGGTACTTAAACTCCTCCACCTTGTTATTATATTATTTTTTAAATAAAGCTGTGAAGCTCTTGTCCACAACTGGGGACAAAAATGCATTTCTAGGTCTTGGGAGGATCCTGCCCCTATAAACATCTAATGTTTATGTCTACATACTGTGTGTTTTCTGTTTCTGTGGCTTTTTTTTTTTTTTTTTTACCGTAACCCTTCCGACATCTGTGCAATACACAAAAAATATGACGAAACCATATACATCATCTCCAGCCACTCCATCCTTGAGCCAGAGCCGGGGAATTATGAACCATATTAACCCCTTGTAGCTCCAGAAATGCTATCAGTTGTCAACATGTCATCATTTAGAGAAAACAAAACCTCCAAATTTCAAGTGTATTTGCAGAAACACACACCTTTTATTCACAGATACAACGCACTTCAAGAATTATTCCAGCAAATTTAGCATCTGCAGCTTTCGTAGCTCAAACAACACGTGAAATAAATGAAAGAAAAAATGAACCCTGTGTTCTCGGCCTTGGCTTGTCCTGCTTCCCCTCATCTGAGTTCAAACCTTCACCCAGGACCTTCTGAGTAATGAGTCTGAATGGCTGGAGCTGACTCAATGTTCACATCACAAATCAAACCATTAGAGATAAAATAAAAAGTGGCTCCGAGGAGGCGATGTCTCTGGCGATGCCTCCTCACTTCCATGTGAGTGGGTGCAAGGCTGAGAGCAGCAGCTTCTCTATTAGAAAAAAGGTGCTTCAGGAAGGTAAAGGAGACACTCGAAAGGGGAAGATTATGTCCACAGCATTGACATTTATACTTTCTATTCTCACCAGTGGACACTAGGTCCATTAGAAAGCATTTATTCTTTTCTACCACAGCAGGTTATGAAAGCAGTAGAGTAAGAAAGAGCTGATAAAACCCACACATGACTATGAAAGATGAAATAACAAGGCTGCAGTGAAAGAAGAAAGAGGAGGAAAGACAGATGTGCATGAGAGAGTCCTCTGAACAAGAGACCGGCTGTAGAATAACTGTCTACTGTAGTGACATCTACGCACAAAAGCCGCTAAGTAAAAACTTCTCGTCAGCAGAAACAACTGTGAATGTCCTTAACAAAACTTTTTGAGGTTCCGTAAATAAACGTTCAACTCCTCGGAAATGCTTTTTCATGTTGAACATTCAGTATCTATATAATGGCTTCATATTATTGGATTTTTCCAGGCATTATCTAGCGAGTGTGGAAGTCTCTTTCAGTTCCTTCCTACTTGTCCAGTAATAGTCTCATATTACTGCTGTAAAATGTTACACAATTATGGGAAGCTCAGAAACGTAGCTTTCTGATGTCAGTTGAATTTTGTGGATAGTATAAATGGTTCAGTCATTTGAACACCGTAAAGTGTAAAAGGCAGCACTGGAGAGACTGTAGTTGTTAAAGTAAAACACACAGGACTTCCAGAAACAAAAGGAAAAGGACATCAGCAGTTACTTACACCTGCATATGTGAATACTGAAGTCCTTCCCAGTCTTTATTTTCTCTGTCTGAAGTGTTCTCTTTATCTTACATTATAGAATATTACATTTTCGCTCACTGAATGTTCTTTTCAAAGCTGAAAACGCAACCTGAATGTTGGAATTTGGAAATTAACCTCCATCAACTGTTTGCTGGATGAAAAAAGTCTGTTTTTAACACAAATGGCCTTTTTATTCTTTAGTTTTAATGTCAAGGGCAGGTCCACTACGGACACATAAATGTGAAATGCGAAAATTACTATTAAATGGCATGTGTATTACTATAAAATGGTCCTTCCCGTAGCTGTTCTACAGGTTTCATGTCATTATATTTGGAGTCGTTTGCTCTTTTATTCAATATCTATGCAGAGTTGTGATATGAGCCTCTTAAATTTGCTCCCAAACCACTTGTAAAACTCATTATTTATCCTTCACCAGTGCAGACTTTGGGCAGGTAATAAGCATTAAACAAACATACAGAGGAGACAAAATATGTAAAGAGTAAAAGGGTATTTTTAAGTGATACTGGTTACACGGCTCAATAAAATCTGCAGTGGCTAAATGTCTCTTCTCATAATTGAAGAGAGATCCATGTAAATAAGTACTCATCAACGGAAAGAACGAGTGTACATGTGTTTAAGTTTGAACGACGGTAGAAAACAGTGTGTTTGCCCCATCTTTACTGAAGGTCTCAAAACATACAACAAACACACAGCACTTTTTACATTGGATCCATGTGAGAGCTCCAGAATGTCACTGCTCAGTGTCACTTCCTATGGACCTTTTTCACAACAAGCCATAGAGCTGCAACTGCAACCAGTGAACAGTAGTAAGTCACAGTAAATGTATAAACACTGATCAAACCTGGAGTTTGTGAGGCTCCTCTTTTTTTTCTTTGCCATGGGTAGCATCTAACCCTCACAAAAACCTGCCCGTCTACTACATTTGATACTATGACAAACAAACACCAACATAAACACACCCTGCCAGAGACAAATGTGAACAGATTTTGATAGCATTGGGCTAACGCTAACATTATGCTAACGAGACGTTGACTTGAACCATAGACAGAACAAATTGAAAATAGTGAAATAGTCCATGTCCTCTATACTATCCATACATAACCCTATAACCCTAGTTCTAGGGATATAAGTGGATATACTAAGGAGTTCAAAGAACAAAATTTCTTCAGGAACTTTTCTACTGTCTTGACGTTTAACAGGATGTTCGGTAACGCTTCTTTGACGTATGTCCGCTTATTTTGAAAAAGGTCCATTGGCTGGCTGTAATACAAACCTAGTAATACAAATATAATGCTGTCATAAATATTCTGTACTATGCAAATACTCAACATATCCAAATAATAATAACACCTAAATATGAGCTTACATTATTAAATAGAAAATGGCACCAACAAAATCTGAATGTTATTTAAATGAGAAAATCACACAAACTTGGGGGGTGCAGTGGTTAGAACCCTGGTTTGACTCCCACACCAGACCTTTCTGTGTGGCGTTTGCATGTTCTCCCTGTGTCTGTGTGGCAATGGATTTACCGTCTTTAGCACACGTATAGATATGAAAACATCAGATGGATTGATAGATCGATTTTTTTTGTGGAAATTCAAAGTACAGTCACTGCTCCACACAAAAAAAAAACAATGATACTACATCAAAACTTAAATAAATGCATAAGTACAGAATGTAAATAGCTCTAATATATATATATATGTATTATATATTTCTTCCTCCTCCTATTTAAAGTGTAAGTCAATATGTGCGAGGGGCGGGGCTTATTGTGCCTGGACCTACTTGTTACTGACTGATGTGCAATGACATGTCAAGAGTGATGTGAATGTATAAAAATACTAAATGGGTGTGTTTGTCTCGTGCGCACACAGTTGTAGCTTGCAGCAGTGACTGGACAAGTGATTGTGTTGGTTTATAAATGTGTGGTCGTGTTACAGTGCATGTGGATATTTCCATCTATACTGTACATGTTGTGCACTTTCACATGTGAGCCCTTGTGCATCGTACAGTCTTACTTGGTGGACTGAAATTATAATAGTAATATTAATAATCAACATTCCCATGCTTCATCATTAACAGTTATCATTCCAGTGAAGTGGATGTCATGTTTAAGTCCTTATCTATGGATGTGCACTGAGGGGAAAAAAAAAGAAAAAAAGACTAGTTTCTCCTCTTAACATCCCTCTACACCTGGGTTTTATCCTCTGCTGCTATTAATCCTTTCAGAATTAGTCAAGTTTTTACAGAGGAAAGAGCAGAGACTTCAGCTTCTCGAGCAGAATAATTGTTAAATGTACCAGTTATAAAGCTTCAGAGATGTGAAAAGATAAAACTTTCATCATTTTAAAGACAGGTCGTATAAAGTGATGCACTCGTCCTTTAAATGAGCTCATCTTTTATTTGATGTGTCAATAACTTTTATTTCCTATAGTTTATTAGTTATATTATCCACTCTAGGCCTCTATATAAGATTTGTTTTTTACCACTAAGCATGAGATAAAAACAAAACACATGTATTTATTGTTGTTACTGTTAGCAGAAGTGTTTTACCTTGAGTGTCTATAATAAAGTATTAGGTGAATATTAAAGGTAAAGTACTTCATTAGTCATTTTTGATGCCATTGGGGCACCTGTAAGGAGCAGTAGCCAGCCATGGGTAGCACCCGGGGACCCACCTCCTGCTGTAGAGCCAGGCTAATGGTCAGAAACACCTGGCTGGAGGATACATTTTTGGGTGATGGGGGAAACTGGAGCACCCGGAGGAAACCCATCCAACCCATGCAAACTCCACATAGAAAGGCCTGACCGATTTGGGAATCAAACCCAGGTCTTCTTGCTGTGGGGTAACAACGCTAACCACTTAGCCACAGTGCCGCCTATTATTAGCGCCAACAACATTACTCAAAAAGGTAAGGATTAATTTTGATAAAAATTATTACATTTTTGTGGCGATCCGGAAGAGATTCAGGATCACTTTGAAATGTATTCTCCATTTACAACAATGTAAAATTTATCAAATAACTTTTTGAGTAATGTTGCTGACGGACGAACTACAGCAAAAACATAACCTGCTTAGCGGACTCTCTTCATTCGTCTGAATATTAGATTTGTTTACAGAAAAAAAAAAAAAAACAATGGCCACAATATAAATGTCTCAGTTTCTGTGTTAATCCATTAAGACTCATGTTATTTTGTGGAAGTTCCTTTGTTGTTGTGACGGCCCTGCCCGTTAGAGTGGTGGTTGGTTGCCACGATGCTGCCCTTTTTCTCTCCTTCCAATTGGAGCAGATGATTGCAGATTGCAGGCACCTGGACCTGGTCCTCCTACGGGACTATAAATCCCAACCTCTTCAGAGACTGAGGTGGCTCCTCTTCTCTCGTCTCCACCAGCGCTGCAGAACCTTTGGCTGCGTTTGTATTTTGATTTCACAATACAACATTGCACATCCCATCTCACACCCATCCACACTTACACTACTGATCTCTCTGACTAACACATCCCATCTTTCACTATTTTGGTTCACCTTAGTTAATAATAAATATAATTTAATTAAATGCACCGTGTCTTCTCCGTTTTTGTCATGGCCCAGAGCCAGGTTGTGACATTGTTGATTTATCATCAGTATCTTCTGTATTTTTTGTTTTTTCAAGAAAAACCATGTACAGTGGTGGGAAAAAAAAAATTTCATACACTTAAAATTTTACACAATCTGAAACATTATGAAATATTTGTAGAAAAATATTTTTTGTACTTAAAATACACACAAACTAATTATTGGGGATAAGAAAAAAATGACTCAACTAGAAAAGCATTCAAAATGTTGAGGGTTATTATATAGCAAACAAAAAAAAAAAAAGAAAATGTGACTTAGAAAATATATCAATAAATGAACATAGAAGTAAATGCCAAAAACCACTGACACTGTTTCCATAGTAACTGTGGAGCCTCTGAACATCAAAATGGATCATATCTGATGACCATGAAAAGATGGAAAAGCTGCATTTTACTGTACAACATGTATTGATAAGATTAATGGATGAGAAGTTATGAAATATTTTACATCAGTACATAGTTGATCCAGTCAGATTATATGTGGGTTATGTTTAAAATATAATTCCTCCCACCATCCAAACACATGCACTGATAGGTTAATGGTTAATCTATATTGCCCATAGGTGTGAATGTGACAGTGATTGTTTGTCTATATATGTTCAGCCCTGAGATGAACTGGAGACTCATACAGGGTATACCCCATGACCCTAGTGAGGATAAAGCGGGTTCAGATGACGAGACGAGTTTTGCATTTTACAGCTCACATGCACAATATCCACTGAAACATCCTATAAAACATCTGTGCTTGTCATAATCCTGACATCATAAACACAACCTTCCTGTATGTTGACAAATAACAGAACATTTCATTTGGTTTGTCTCGTTTCAGCGTTAAATTTATACAACTACACACCTGTGCATCAACTCTGATGAGTTTTCAGCGTGTGTTCAGATAGAGTCATCCTGCACAGGCTCATGCTGATACACTGATGCATGCTGGGAGATACCTTCACTGTTACTTTACTAGAAGAGACATTGTCTGTAAAAATGATGGATACAAAACAGAATCTATATTCACGAAACTCATGTATGTTACACTCCACAACTGCCTTTTCCAGACATGTCCAAAGATCATGGGATTTTAATTTATTTTTTTTTCATCACAATAATATGTAAATTCATTGACTTTTTCTTTTTGGAAGAGTTCATAGAAATTGGATACACCCAATCCCTTTAATATGCAGAGAAAAGACTCTAGGAATGAATGTTTAATAATTCACAAATTGGACAAACATCAAATCAAATATATTTTCTATGCAGGCAATGAAATAATGGTTTCCCAGCAAAAACTCTATTGTGTTTGTGTGCATTAACAATTCAATGAGGCATGGCTGTAGTACTCGAGTCTGGTCTTGGACTTGAGTTTTTTTTGGTCTCGAACTTCTAGGACTTGTCTCGGCCACTGGTCTTGCTAAAGTCTTGGTCTCGACTGAGTCCAGGTGTATTTATTCTGTTACACTATTCAAGGGAAAAGTCATCATATTCATCTGGGTAAGTTAACTGCAGAGCTAGGCGCTGCTTAGCTTCATAAGCTAGGCTATGCGTTATGTTAACGTTAACAGTTAACATATTGGAAGATACGGGAAGGTAATGCGTGTTTGGACATAGTTATCACTTACTGTATGTCTGGTATTACTGGTTTCATCAGATATATGAAAAAAAATTAAACAAAGGGTTGTTGTGAATTACATTTGTGGTTGTGAGATACTGTACTGGTGTTAAAAAGGCTAGCAGCTACACCAACACTCCAGCGTTTACGCTAACATTCACTTTGTGTGTGTGTGTGTGTGTGTGTGTGTGTGTGTGTGTGTGTGTCCTCCATAAATAGATTCTGGATTTTGTTCAGAAATTTAAAAAAACAACATTTTAAATTGCACTCAGAGTAGTTTTTATTTAACCACTCTTTTTTTTCTAAAAATACATGTGTTTCTTATTAGTGCACATCTAAATAGACATAACCTAATGGGGATTTTTTTTTTTTTTTTTTAATTCATAAAAAATGTCAACTTTGACCAAGTGTTCCCAAAATCTAATCACATACATTCTCACTGACTGGAAACCTATAAACTCAATGAAGTATTAATTCAACCAGCAGAGAGAACAGATGAAGAGCAAAATAGAGGTCGTTTTGACGTGGAAAACATTCATAATTAAAAATGACGTACATTTTATTTGAGTAAAACTAAAAATAATAAACAACAAGAAACATTTTCACTAAAACGTCTTTTGAAATAATAATTTTAATAAACCATTTCAGCTCCTGTAGCTTCATGGTCACTTGGGTCAGTGCTGTCGATACTGGCAGGAAATAATTTGACATGGAAGGTGTTTTTTTTTTTTTCAAAATGTAGCTTATTATCCTAGAAGGATTTGCATGAAGTTCTTTTGTTCTCTTTTACGATCTTATTTGGATTACTAGAGCTTCCTTTAAGACTTCATATATCAACCATCTTTTCCATCTTTTCACTGATTGCCAAAGTTGTGAATGTATTTCAGTATTTTACATTTAACTTTAAAAGGCCCTTTAGGTCTAATGAGCTCATGTTTATTCACCAAATATTTCTACAAGCTGTTTAGTAGAAACTGTGCCTGCCTCTGCGCGGCTTTAATAAAAGCTTTTACCCACAGAGAAAGAAATCAGAGTAGAACAGTATGGAGAGGGAGAGAAAAGGGCGAGCTACAGTGGGTGCTTTGTTTAAGGAGTAAGTAGAATTTCAGAGCTCAGATATTGTTCGAAGAAAAAAAGAAATAGTTGTTACTAGGAAATATTCCAATGGAAGGAGGTTATTAATTAAGAGGATGACACAACTTAAAAACATTAACAGTGAGAATAAGAAGAAGAAGTTTTAATGTCTCAGTTTGTGGAGAAAAATGATGGAACAGATTGAAGGTGGAGCTGAAAGAACATCCAAACAAAAGCCAATTAGAACTGGTTTAACCCTTTAAGCCCTGATACGTCAGCGATGACACATTCTGAAAGGATGGTTTAGTTTCAATATTCAGAATTTTTTATTTTATTTTTTTTTTTATTGTGATTTTACTGAGGTTTGTTCATGGATCTAACATATGGAAATAAACAAGTGTCAAAAAGCCACTGATTTAGGAAAAAAAAAAAAGCCAAAACAAAATATTGGAACCAAATTACAGTATTATTTATTTGTTTATACTTTATTTCAGTTTATTTTAACAATGTTAAGGTATTATTTTGTAAATATTTATTAGTTTATGTTGTCTATTTTGTTTTACATTTCTACATTTAATATTTTATTTTATTATTTTTTCTTCACTTTTGTGCCATTTATGCCTTTTTTTTTGTTTCCATTACATTTGTTTAAACAAATAAAATGAAAACAGGGAAAACATTTTTGAAGAAAACAAGGATAGTATAATAGTTTTTTTTAATGACTATTATGCCAGTATGAAGCTATAGAACATGTAAAGAATGGATGGGATTAAATACATTACATTTCAAATGTGCAAATTAAGTCATACTTTTTCATGTAAACATTTGTTTTGTGTCAAACACTGTTTTGTTTCTAAGGAATAAGTAGAACTGTTACATATTCAAAATAAACCCGTTTGAACTAAACCGTTTAGAGAGGAGACAAAATAATATTTTATTGATCCCACCATGACGAAATTCCACAATTTACAGCAAATATTACAAGTAGAAATGTAAAAAAAAAAAAGTTTATATATATATATATATATATATATATATATATATATATATATATATATATATATATATATATATATATATATATATATATACATACATACATACATACATACATACACATGTTGGTTTAGACAGAAGGATGAGAGGTAATAAACTATGATTCTTTTTTAATGTGTAGTATACTTTACTTCCTGGTATTATTTCAGTATTGTGTTGTATGGGGAGGTTAACTAGTGGCAGTCAGGAACCTTGTACCATTCAATATTTTAAAAAAAATATACAAATACAAAATCAAACAGCCATACAAGTTCAGACGCTTTATTAATCTCTGTGGAAGAACTTGTATCATGTAAAACACACTGAAAAAAACTGAAATAAGGTCACAAGATATCCTACATGTGTAGATAAAATGACTGTGAGGTGTAACAACACTGACACCGACAAAGAAAACTCCCTGGATAAAACATCCCTTAATGAAACTCCAACACTTGCAGCAGTATTTCAGATCTCTTTGTTTCACTCACTCAGTTATTTTGTGTCATTACCAAGGCTCAGTTGTCAACCACACTACCTCCTCTGTCCCCACGGCAACGCATCCACTGGGGCCCCTAAAGGCTCCTCATTCACTGTGTGAGGACCAGCTTGTGGAAGACTCATTAATTATAATTTTATTTGGGAATAAGGGAATATGAACTCTTAGAACACAAGATAATGTCACATGATGAGGGCCTTTAAGTTCCCTTGCTTTATTATCTGATCTCAAGCAGAGGCCGTCTATGCAAATGCAGATTTAGATTACAGTCTCTGATGAAAATATCTTAGCACAACACACACTCCTGAATTAATTGTTATCGCTTGTTAATAACCAGAAAACCCTACGAGGGTCCTGTAGTATTACAAGATAGATATTATACACATTGCAGATGATCATTTATTCTCCTACTACATTGATTATTGCTGAGAGCTGCATTCACGACCCAAAGTGACCAAAAGCATCTTATCAATACATATAAATATCACTGGTCCACAACTAAAATTAAACTCCTGGAATGAAACTAAGTAAGTTTTACCATGTGTAATACTGATTTTAAAAAAAATTAAGTCTTAAAAGTTGGGTGGCTCAAGTTTCCAGGATACGTCTTTGGTCAAAATATGAAATTCTTAGAATTAAGGAAATAGGTTTTAGTCCAAAGGAATATTGGTTTCAGATCTACTGTATGTCAAAACACTGTCTGCACTGTCACCAAATTACCACTGGGTCTTTATACGTGAAATAAAAATAGCATACTTTTCATCTTAAATTCCCATTCAGATACATTAAAGGTCCCACTCACCCAGACCTCCTAGTTCATGCCCTGGATTCTGCTATTAAAAAAAAATTTTGGAATTAAAAATCAATGTGAAAACCTTTCTTAAGTTCTCAGGACATTGCAAAATTCATAAAGCCCTGACACCAAATCCTACTTCTAGCTCTCAAGTTTTTACAGTTTGAAGCCCTTGGTGTTCAATTTCCTCATTAGTATGTACATTCACAGTCACACCAAATGCTTTTTTCCTCTAGATTAGTTTGAAAGTTGGACCGAAATTGCAAAAAAAGGAACTCTTAGGATCAAAAACAGTGTGTACGCGTTAATAATCGAATGGTTTTCTTCAAGATAATTTGTAAAAAAGTATATATCTGCAATGAATAGAGACAATTTCCCATAAAATGTTCAGTGAAATGCATATAATCCTTTGATCAGTGATCAGACCTTTGAGGAGTTCATGAGGATGAGCCTACATTCAGTTGCGAAGCCGAGTTTGACACATTCACAATAGTTTTTCAGAAAATCGAAATGTCTCTTTGCAGAGAGATTTCTGTTTGACCAACCTCAATTCATTTCAAGTGCAAATCAGGGGTTCCAATGGAATTTCACCTTAAAATCACCTGTGCTCTTATTAACCCATTTTTTTCTGGACACAATTGGTGTTTTTTTTTTTTTTTTCATTTGAATGAAAGGGAAGTGGACTTTGAGTGTGTGTCTCATTTTATAGATTTATTTATTTACCTTATGTGTGGTGGCTTTAAGTAGAAACATGGAAGTATCACAGAGTCTGAACCTACAGTCTACGTCTAATCCTGGTTTTCTGGGCTAAGTTAAAGGAAGCTAAGACTAAAATCAAATAGAAACAAGTATTCAGAGAATGTCTCATCTCATCTCATGTTTCTATGAAAACCCGTTCTTGAAGTAGAGCCAATACTGTGACCTTGACCTTTGACTTTTTGCAATATTGATAATTTCATTATACGTATATATATGCATCAGTGTGTGTAATATTATGATAATATATCCAGTATTGATTAAGTTATAGTGTGATATGTCTATGCTTGACACACACAGAGTGTTACAGAAGTCAATTTTGCCACATGTCACCTTTGACCTCCAGATATCTCAAAAAGTGATAACCTGTAGGTGATAAAAGCAAATGAACAGAGTTGTAGAAATCTTCATTTTGCATCATTTGGTACCAATCTGAAAGTTCTGTAACCTTCCATTCTTGAGTTATAACCGACAATGTGATAATTGTGACCTTGACCTTTGACCTTTACTCAAATGGATCATTGCATCTGATGCACATTAGCTATATGTATATACATGTAATTTCATGGTGACATCTCAAGTATTTATTGAGTTATAGCACGATATGTCTAGACTAAACTTAAACTGGGAATAAACACCACAAACAGTTAGGACTGTATATAGTCAGTAGTCAGTCTAAAAATACAGTCTACAGACTAGGACCAGTATCTAACATCAAACATCTAAATAAAACTGCAAATAAAACTACAAGGAAAGATTCAAACTAGACAAACTAAATACTTAACTCGGAACTAAAAGACTGGTACCACACTGTTTTTACAGAAACAAACTGGCAGCTGTGGTTGACCAACTAGATTAGAAACTACAAATAAAGACTAAAACCAGACTAGAACTACAAACAAACAGTAAAACCAAATGAAAACTACAAGTACAGAGTTATTAGAACTACAAATACTGACTTAAACCAGACTAGAACTACAAACAGTAAAACCAGATGAAAACTACAAGTACAGAGTTATTAGAACTATAAATACTGACTAAAACCAGAGTAGAACTACAAACAAACAGTAAAAGCAGGCACTCTAACACAGTGACATAATGATACTCTCACAGCCATATACAGTAGAAACACTCAGACACACTCCTACACCTCCACTCCAGGGCCCTCACCCACCCACCAAATGACTGCCGTCCACCCCATCAGCCCCAAGCCAAGGCCAAATTGATCCAATTGATTGTTTGAAAAGGCAGACATTGTCTCATTACTGATGTGGTTTAAGAAAAGTTTCCCAAATTGGTTCATACTCAGACTGGCTTTTGTTTTTCCACTTCACAAGGATAGTTTGTTTTTGTGTTGCATGCATCAGGGAGGATCATGCATGAGCTGTTTGTTTCCATGTTGGTGTCATCCAGGTCTCGTAGTAAACACAGTGTGCGGTAATATTACATCTGAGCCATGTTGACAGGTCCTCACACACCTGAAGCCAAAACCTCTGGATCAGAGCTTTTAAGTACGTTTGTGAAATCAGGCTGAAATAATTCTGTCTGTTCCAATTAATGGAGTCATAAATGTAAAAGTATCTCTACAGACCAGACTGTCCCTCTATAACAGACTGTCAACATTTATTTATGCTTGATTTTAATATGAATTTCACCCAAAATGCCTCAGTTATGTTCTAGTTGGCTGATCTGAAGTATTTCATAACTGTTAATCCATTAATTTTATCAATGTCAATAATTGGTGTAAAATGGGCCAGCTTAGGTTACCATGGAAACGCTAACATCTTCTACAACAGACTTTCTTTTTGAGCCACAGCATATATTTGACATTAAAAATATCCAAGCAAAGATGTCACAAAAAGTATATTTACCTCCATGAAGGAAGTTATGTTGTACTTCACGTTTGTTTGTCAGCAAAGTAACTAGCTAGCTGGATGCTAGCCTGGGATGGTAAACACACAGAGCCCAGCTTCATAGTTGTAAAGAAAAATGTTGTGACATTTCTGACACCCTTTGACTACTGCCTTGACCCTGTGTTCTCTCTCGCTTTCATTTGAGGTGTGATTTTTCGTATGTGCTGTAGTTAGCTAACCACATTTACTTTATTTTTTATTCAGATTTATTTTTTGTTACGTCGCACCACACCTGAAGTCATCTGCCTCACCCCACCATGTGAAAACCCCTGCTATAGTCTATACACTGGAGTATTAGTGACATTCTTAGCACTGATACTGTGTCTGTGGAAACACCTGACATGAGTACAGACTCCCCAACATACTAAAATGACCCATTCCTGCGTGGTTTATTACATGAGACCATATTCCACGGATATGATATCTCTCCTGTTATCACATCCTGGGCATAATTGGTTGTTGACGTGACATACAAGGAGTCTTTTAAAGTGTTTTTTAATCAGATATGTGGATGCGTTTGGCACTAAAAACATTCAGCACTGAGCACACTGGAGGACTGGCCAGCCTACCTCCATGGACATATACATTCTGTAAGTAAATTAAATACTGGAAAATACCAGATTTTCGTTGAAAAATGCCAAACATAAAGGGCAATATTATAATAAATAATGTAAAAGCACTTGTAAATGTAAAAGGTGAAGAGAAACATGTTTGCCACGAAAATAATTAAAATCCTTTAAGGGTTCATAGCCTCTTTGTGATGGTTCACAAAACATAAGAATGGATTCAGAACCTGATTATGAAGAAAAAGCCTTTTTTTTCCCCCCTCAACTTGACATTTTAATCTGAATAGTTTAATTGATTCATCTGGACTTGAATATTCATAGATTCACACCAATCTATTTTTTTTTATTTATTTATTGTATTGTATTATTCTAGACCTTAACCCAGAAAGTCACAGTGGTATTTATGCAATTGCTCCAAATGAGTTTTTTCCCTCTCTATTTTTATTGTAATATATTGCACTCTGCATTTTGCTTTTGAAAAGCAGGCATTTTCCTAGATTTAATTCATGTAGATGTTCATAAAAGCTCAGATTAAAGTTAAGGTTATTAAATCCGGAACAAACAAAAAGCAACATTTTCATTCATTAACTGAACATAAAACATGCATTTCCATCTCCTGTCATTTGTCAAACTACATGGCTTTTACTGGTCAATCAGTAAATTATCAATCAATCATCTGACCCATTTTAAAATTGGAACATCTAGGAAAAATAATTAAAAGTTTAGGTTTTTTTTCAGTGTCCAACTTCTTCTGCTTGTCTTATTTAGTGTCATTTGTGATCATCCCCTTTCAGGTTTATATCACATAGATACAGTTTGGGTTCATTTGACCCAGCAGTTAAACTGGAGGTAAAAGGTTGTCAAAAACCTCAGACGTTTTCTTTCTTTACAACTGTGAGGCATATTATGTTATGCTTTAATGTTATGTTTTACATGTTGGTTTTTAAAAGTAATAAAGTGGTGAAACACTGAAAAACGTTTGAACCAACACATTTTATATATATATATCTACATCTCATCATGTCATCTAAACCCACTTTATCCTCACAAAAGCTGGTTCAGATGATGAGACAAGAGGAGATGTATATTTTTTTTAATAGACAACAAGTGAATTCTAATTGAACCAGTGCCCGTTAGATGTAAGGAACATTGTTGCACTAAATATTGCTAGAATAATTAGTAATGGAATATTAACTGGTGTTTGTTAGAATTTTGAAAAAAAGAAAAATCACAAAAATCGATCACAGAGCCTCATGAACCAGTTGAAGTCAGTCACCGAGAAAAGAAAACACTTGCTTTGTCGAGACACACACACACACACACACACACACACACACCCATTTACTCTCCGCAGTCCGCTCACTTATCTTTTTAAACACCAGTTACACTGTGAGGTCGAGCGATGTCATGTTAAAAGCTCATTTTAAACCATCACACAGAGAAAACATTAGTAAATTCTGCTGCTAAATATGGTGGAAAAACCCCTTATCGATGTCCAACAGCCTGTGTCAGTTCTGTACAAACTCCTTTTACTGTAGCCTACCTGTCATGTCAATTTAAGTAGACCTGTCAGATGGATAACAACTCATCCACCGCACTGTCAGTGATTAAACATGTACCAGGTCAAACTGTCCCAGGAACACCATTGCAGTTCATAACATGAACATGACAGGAGGGTTAAGTATCCTGTGAAAACTCATCAGTTGTGTCGTGGAAAATGATCCAATTTCATCTTATTGTTAGTGCGAGCGAGGAGCGCGATTATAAATACATACGACACACATCACGATACACTCAGAGCTGCTGAAGGTAGGTGTGTGTGTGTGTGAATATTTCTTAAATTCCTGCAAGAATATCAGCTAAGGCCCAAGTTTCACACTGAATAAATAAATCAAGAAAAATCACGTTGTTTGTAATGAAAATTTGGTTAGAGGTAAGAAACACCACTGCACTAAATATTGATAGAATAGTTAGTAATGGAATTAGAAATTAAACACTACTTGTGCTTGTTGGGATTTTTTTATATATATATTTTGGACATCTTTTATATAATTAAAACATGTCAAAGTGACCCAGGAACACCATTGCTGTTTCTGACAAATGCATAAAACAGGAGGGTGAATATTTTAGATAAGTAGATGCGTTTGGCTTGGTAAGTCTTCAGTTCACAGGGAAACAAAGGAATGAGGTTTGCAACACAAATACTAATGATTATAAGGCAATTACTGTAAAACATGTGGTAATTATGTGTGGTGTGCTAAGAAGAAGGATTCATTTGTGTTAAAGTCGCTCGCATTTTATGATCCTACAAAAGTAACGAGGCCATCGAAGCATTGCACTTCATATGTGAGGATTAATAAGACTTGATCTTTATACATGTATGATGAGAGTCTATGTTAACAGAGACTTGATAAAAGCTGTAGTGTATAGACAGAAGTG
Organism: Siphamia tubifer; assembly: GCA_020466265.1. Taxonomy (NCBI): domain Eukaryota; kingdom Metazoa; phylum Chordata; class Actinopteri; order Kurtiformes; family Apogonidae; genus Siphamia; species Siphamia tubifer. The sequence goes on from CM035793.1 coordinate 32,845,313, forward strand.
TGCATATGTGAACCTGATGATCAGAGGGAATCCATTCAGTCCGTGTTTCTTCTGTAGTTGTCCTCCTCCTCGTTTATGTCACACTGGGCACAAGCGCTATATGAACAACACTAAAGACTTAATAGATGCCCTTGTATGAAAGTCTCTCATTTGCGGATATTAACAGGCTCACTGGATACAGAGACTATTTACATCCTCCAAAAAAAAAAAAAAAAAAAATGGGGGGGGGGGGGGGTCATCTTAATGGATTCCTTCAAAGAAGCGAGCAAATCGTAAGAGCCGAGTTAATTAAACGGGGGCTGTGGTTTGTTTCATTATCTTTTATTTTGCAACAGGTTTGATCTTTTCCAAGCAACCGCTTTTTCCTTTTTTTTTTTTCCCCCCTTCACAATAATTCACTAATGCACCCGTATACTCTGACATCAAGTCGATCATACCCAGTGTGGCTTTATTGTAGTGGAGCAGATGAAAAGACAGATAGAGCTGGAACACAGAGCATTAAACGCATCATTCATTCAAAGCCTGGCCTGTTTTTCCATGTTGTACAAAAGAGTTAAACATTGGTTCCTCTATCAGCAGTGAAATGACAAAAAGCCAGAAAAAAAAAAACTGCATTATTCAAGAGAAAAATGACAGACCTAGGCATAAAGAATCTCATCAGGATGGTAACTTTTCATCACAGAGGTCTTTAGATGAAATGGACGGCATTTGAAGTCATTTTGGTTTATTCTCTGAAAGGAGTTTAATGAACATCAGTAGCAAAAAAATAGAGCAAAAACTGCATGTAGGCCACACTAGCAGACTTCCTGTTGGGTTTAGTTTGTAACTTCAAGAGGGTTTTTGGTGTGTGTAGACTACATGTATGTGCAACTATATCCTGATGAAACCTTATTCATGCGATGACTTTTAAAAATGTCGTAGTTGGAGGCTTTTCATCAAAATGCATCAAATGATGATGTGAATATTTTATGTAAAGACATCATTTTAATGTCTTCAATAGGTTCATCTAGATGTACCAAGCTTAGTAAGTGCCCCTTAAAGAAGTCGTTTTCAACTGCTCTGGCTTCAGGACCCACAAAACTGGAAAAAATCCAAATATTTCTGTATTTTTCTCATTCGTAGTAAAAATATCATACTTAAGAGATAATCGCATAGAGACTAACTTTTCAGTGATATATATGAATTTATTTTTAAAATTTGATTTCAAAATATCTTACAAAGATAAGTTTCAGATTTATTTTATTTTTTTATATATATTTCAAGCATAATCTCAATGGCAGATCAGTCTGGTATCACAGGGTTTGAATCCAAATATGAAGGTAGGACTAACAGGTGTAGAGTAAACCGATCATAGATACGATCATAGATGAAATTACTACTGCTTTCTAACTTCAGAACACACGGTGTAATGTGTAATTCAGTCTTTATTGTTGAATCACTTAAACAACCAAGAGATTTCTGGACTGGAACTCACTGATGACAAAAAAGTCAGTCTGTATGCTGGAAAAAATGTGCCTATAAAGACAGCACATAAACACAGAGACACACAAAATATTTTTGCTTGAATTAAGCAAAGAACAGCGTCAATGGATCAAGTGAAAATTAACTTGGCAAGATTTATTGAAGCTTTCTATTCATTCATTTATGCTCAGATTAAAGTTGAGGGTTATTATAACAAACAAGAGAAAACTGAAGAGGAAGGGTTTTTTTTCAGCATAGATAATAACTAAACATTAAAAACCAGCACCTTCACCCATTGTCATTGAAGCAGTTTCATGGGTTTTACTGGTGAATCAATGTCGCAGAAGATGACAGTGTTTCCTTAGTCACTAAGGAGCCTCTGAACATCCAAATGGGTCATGTGTGGTAACCATGGAAAGATGAAGAACTGCATTTGTCATCAACTACAGTGGTACCTCTACTTACGAAATTAATTCGTTCCAGAAGTGTTTTCGTACTGTGAATTTTTCGTAAAAGGAGTTGCATTTTACATGTAAAATTCGTTCCAAGGACCCCCAATACTACCCCTCAAACATTTTAAAAATTATTTTTAAAAAATTACCGATTTCGTAGGAAATATGTGTTAAAGGAAAATGTGCATTTAGATTTCAGCCTGTCCAGACCAATACCAGCTGTTAATGTAGATACAAACACAGCCTGCCGTGTTTTAGCTCTGAGAGCATGGATTCTGTCAGATTCTGCCAGGCCAGGCTAATGTCGACACAAGAGTTGAGCCACGTCTGGGCGAGAATGAGGATGCAGCATCTGGTGGATCATGTTTGGCATTTAAATCCAGCTTCAGATAGTCCACTTTGTTTTCCAGTGAGCGTACGTTGGCCAGCAGGAAGTGATGGAAGCAGTAAATCCACTGCGACAGCCGCACTTCTGCTCTGTGGGGGGAGACTCTGCTGTAGGACGCTGGAGCAGACCGAGGTCGTGTCCGTGTCCTTGGGGTCCGGTCCACATCCTCAGGGAACAGTCCGCGTCTCCGTGCTTGCAGAGTCCAAGTTTTTAACAATTTTTGATGATAGTCTGCCGGTCATATACTCTTCTTGCACTGATCGGCTGAACTTTTGATACTAAAAGCGCTGGTCTAGGTGGAAAAATTACCAACAAAGTGTCTGTGTTATCGGGAGCCACAACAGCCACAGCCAAACAACACCGCTCCGTGATGAATGAGGGTTAAAGGGTAACGAAAAGCATCATTGGTAGCTCCCCCATAGCCAATGGGATGCTACGTACTGTATGATGCTACGTACAATACGTACATAGCATCATACATTACGTAGTTACATATAGGAATGTACTGTATTAATGTGTCGGAGGTTTCGGTTTACTTTCGTAAATACAATTTTGTTTCGAAAAATTGAGGTAAAGGTTTTTCGTAAGTTGGACTTTTCGTTAGCTGGAGCTACCACTGTATTTATATGTATTGATAGAATTAGTCATTCAACAGGTAATATTTTAGATCAATAGGTGGTGTTGGTCAGCTTTGGATATTGTAGGTTAAACTGAAATTTAAAAAAAAAAGGGAAATGCTTAAAAATAAAGCATTTGATAATAGAAAATGGAAAAAAGTACCATTAGTTAGTGAAGCAGCATTAGGGGTAGGAGGTTTGATGATACCTTCAATCTCAGTGAGCATCATATCCATTTTCTCAATAACAGTGACAACTATGTAAATCATTCACATAAAGCTGTCAATGCATTTGGTCACAGCAGAATGATTGACCTGCTTCCTGATTAATTCACTCTACAAAAAAAAAAAAATCAATGCAATCCTAACAGGGAAGTAAAAAGGATGTATTAGTTTAGTCGTCTGTTTCAACATTTAACGCCTTCCCTTGTTTTCTTTGAATTCAACCTGAAGTTAATAAGACAACTATAAGATATATTGGTTCCAACTGTGGTTTCAGTCAAATGCAAATGACTCATTGACAGATTCACCAGCTCCTCTGGGCCCAAGAATCCATTCATCTCCAGGGGCTGAGTCTTAAACATACTTACCTAAGCACATTGAGGTACGGTGATGGATAATGTGGTGACAAAATTGCAGGGAAGATTAAGTCAGACCTCTGTGGGAGTGGCTGGGTGTGAATTTGAAGCAGAGGTTTCCACACATATAGATCCAAACTGGACTAATAATATGGTCAAATCTACCTACACACTGATCATCTAGTCTAAGACTGAATGGATCATGTCAAAGCTGCTCTATTCATTCATCACTCTTCACCACCAATAACTCTGTCCTCAGTCAACAGTGTTTTTCTTCTTCTTATGGGTGGCCATGGCCCAGCTGGTAGAGTAGGTCGTCATATAACGAAAAGATTGGTAGTTTGAATCCTGCTCTGTTCTAGTCAGCTGTTGTGTCCTTGGGGAAGACGCTTTACCCCCTCCGTCTCCAGTGCCACTCACACTGGTGTATGAATGTTTGGTGGTGGTCAAAGGGGCCATTTAGTGCAAACTAGAAAACATGCTTCTGTTAGCGTAGCCTAGGGAAACTGTCTACAGATGTAGTTTAGCACCACCACAGGAAGAATGTGAGAGTGAATGAACAATGGGTCAATCCATACGTTTACATGGTGCTTTTTCATTACGAATTATTTATTCAGAATAAAGTAGTTTGGAATTAAAGCCATTTCCTTCGTGTTTACATGAACATATGTTAATTCTGAATAAGTGTTTACATGGGGAACGGGTTTATTTTTTTTCTACTGATAGACAGACAGACAGAAATAGTTGTATTCACATTCACTTGGCGGCCATTTTTATGCTTGATGGGTACAGATGTTAAACAGAAGTACACAGTTCAATACGTTGTCAATCACTCGCTTCAGTGAATGTTCGGGTTTTCAACATGCCAACAGTTTTGACCTCCAATCTCTCAGTCATGCCGTAGTTAATGATGTTGAAAAATGGGCATATAAGGACTGCAATATTCCCCAGGCTGTCTTGCTGAAAGGCTACAGTAACTGGGTTGAAAGCTACATAAAGTTTAAGTAGGCTAATGGCACCACTAGCATATCATCAGTACTGATACCCATTGGCACGCTAACCACAAAATGGAAAGCATAATCTAGAAATAGCATATAGAATGTAGTGTTATGCAATTACACATTCATATTATCTTATTTCATGGTGACATTAGGTTGATTAGATGGCCATTCACGCTATTCATCACTGATGCTAGTCTGGTAAGCTAAGTTTAATGTGTTAGCTAGTGTATTTTAGTGAACATAATTATCCTTATCTTACCGTGAAGTATGGACTAGGATCCCTCTATGTTTTTGATCTATTCACGCCAAAGTGCCTTATCTTTTGGGAAACAATAAAACGTCTGTCCATGGTACGATTTGTTCCTGTATGAGGATGTAAATTTCGGGACACAGCAGTGAGGCGCCATTGCTGTCAGGAAAGTGTTGTGTGTAGCAACAAGTGTACCCCTCAATGTCTTTTGAACGTTCCGGGTGGATAAGGCCCATTCCATTCATTAATTTCCATTATGAAGTAAATGAATCCATCCTCAATATACACCATTATCTATGAAGCCCCTTAGGCGACATGAGGAAAAAAATTATTAATGCGTGTCCAAGTAATGTGTGACCACTGTTGCGTGGACATTATTTTGATCAAAGAATGTTACGGTAGTTCACACCAAGGTGAGAATAAGAGGAGATCAAATTGAGGTGTTCCATGTGGGTCAGACCATCTAATCAGTGTGTTACGCTCCACAGCCATCTTAGAGGTGAACTGTCTTGTGGTCACACATTAATAGTAACTCACAGCCACAAGTTAATAATGCATGACTGCGAGTTACTTATCTCGTGACCATACATTATTATTTTTTTCTTACATGTCATCAAAGGGGCTCCGTAGGCACACATGAAGTTGGAATAAAATATTTTCTCCTCTTCTCATGAAATGATAATTTATACTTGATAGACAGTTATATAGTATGCCATCATTGTTCCTGGTCAAAAGTAAGTACAGATGTGTATAAATAGAAATAAAAAGAGGAATGAAAGGAAGTAACACATACCGATATATTGTAAAGCTTTTTCTTTTACTTTCAACTCGGAGACATGAAAGAGAGACGTACGATCTCATGAAACATTCAAATAAACATGAAAGCAATTAAAGTAGAATAGGTTTGACATTAATAATTTAAGATACTTTTTTTTTTATTATTTTAAATTCACACATTGGTTCTTTTTCTGGCACTAGGGTTGGTAATCTCCTCTAGAATCCTCTGAGCTCCACAGGAATCCTGTTTCAGGTCACATCTATCCACATCTCTAGCTGAGGGCTTATGGTCCTCAGATAAATACCTTCTGCACAGTCTAGGCTCCATTAAGGGAGATTTCAATGCGGCTCACAGTGCGACAATAATAATTTCATGAGGAGGTCTAATCTTGTGCAGACTTTCCATTAATGTGTTTAGCATTTCCTATAGCCAACCTGAAAGTAGCCCTCCAGATGCAAAGAGTAATATGCTTTCATGGATGTTATCAAACGCTAATATATGTCGAGTCAGCTGGGTATAGTCAGGATTGTAAAAATTCTCATCAAATTGCCTTTCTTTGCAGGTGCACATTAAATTACAATGAGATATTATTGCATTCTGTAATTGTGGGTTTAAAAAGAATGGGATTGTAATAGATGAAGGGAGCAAACTTTTTTTGCTAATATGTTATATAAATAAAACTTTTCTTAATATTTTTTGATACTTAGATGCCAGAAGAGGGTCTCCTCATGAGAAAAAACAACAGTATTGGTTACTCGCTGAGCGAACGGTTCGAAAACTATTTAACCTTTTAACACTACAAAGCAATGTCTTCCAGGCAGAGATAATTACACAAACATTTTGCCGTGTTTGGTGTGTTTTGTATCACCCAACGCATCTATTGCTGAATCTGACCTTTGCAAATGGAAAAAAACAAAAGACAAACAAAATCAAAGCATAATGTTACAAAACAGATACACTTGGCTCACATCAAGCTGAAAGTATGTTCATGCATTTCAGTTCAGTTCACATGTAATTTGTTGTTTTTTGACACAGGTACAGCTGTATAATGTTTTAATCCTAAACCTAAATGAAGGAAGTAAATATAATAAAAAACTACAGTCATTCAGTACATTAATACAATATGGAACTGTGTACTTCAATTTAACTTCTGTACACCTCGAGCATAAAAATGGCCACAAGGTGAATAACATGAATAGAACTATAACTTAACAGAAGTAGTGGATTTAAAGCAAACGTCGTAGAAAGATGACAACACCCAGAGAAAGAATGGACGACAATGATGCAGCAGCTCAGTGCATTATGTATAAACTGTTAAACTGACTTATTCCATCTAACATACATGTTGTCATGGTGACTATGGTCACTTCCTTAGCTTAGCAACCTTAGCTCTTACTTGAGCTAAGGTTGGGTGGAGGAATTTGATTACAATTGCATTATCTGACTTGGTTACTCTGACTTTTTGAACTCCAGTTTGATTTCATTACACCCCACCTAAACTGGACATGGCTAATCCAGAACATGGCTTTGAAAGTCGAGGTAAGACAATAATTAAAATTTCTCTCATGTAGTTTGACAAAATTATATATTTTGCTGCAAAGTTTTCTTCCATTTGATCATGTGAAAAATAATAAGAAAATATTACACTTTTACTGAAAATGCAAAGTGAAGAATATAATATAATAATAAATTAGGATAAATCACTTAGGAAAGTTAAACAAATGTTTAAATGTTTAAGTATTTAGGGGAATAAATAATAAGACCCACAGTAACAGTCGACCAAAAGGGTGAAGGGTTTTATGTTTTAAGCTTGTGTCAGTTTTATTTTGATGGTGTCACACATAATACATGACTATTTCAAAGCACTTCATAAAACAAAGAAGAAACTGTCAAAGCCTCTAGAGTAGAAAACAAACTTTCCTTTGTGCCTTGAATAGTCAAGGTTGGTGGAAAGAGGAGGAAGAAAAACACGATGTAGGCACTGGATGATGTACGTAGGAAACACTGGACAGTTTGGACACAACAGGAGTGGAGAGGTCCATCAAAAAAGGAAGAAACAACAAACTCCAGGAAAGAGAGGACGTAAAGTTGGTGACATTTGTCATTTTTAGATCCTTTACAGAAAAGGTTGAAGATCCATATGTTTACTGTCATTTGTTTTTTTGTTTTAAATTAATGATAGTTACCAAGCTATTATGGAAAGAGAAAAAACACAAACATAAATCAGACAAAAAGAATATGACCAATCAATAACAACAGACCAATGGCAACAAACAACAACATTATGTCACAATGAAAATATATTAAATGTAAAGAGCAATGAAATAATATGGATTGATTAGGGTGATAGAGAAAAGGTGAAGTGGGGAGTGCAATCGAAAGTGAGAAATATTGAGGGGGAAATTATTATTCTAGTCATAATAATATATAATAATAATGTCAATAGTCTAATTTGCTGGAATTATTATAGCGGCCCTAATGGCAGAGACAGTCACAATACAACAATTGTATGAATAATTTAATATTTGTAATAATGTATTTGTATCACTATCAGTTTCAATTCATATGAATTACAGTGGTACATTCTAAAAAATAACCCGCAATAAGTGAACCCTGCAAAATAGCCAACCTAATTTTTTTTTTTTTTACTGTACAATTACTCCATTTTAAGGTTATAAAACTCCTCACCACACATTTTATACACTTCTCTCAGACAGAAATGAACATTTTGTCACATTTCTCTCAGACAGGTGTCAGATTGGACACCTAAGAAATTATTAATAATGACTTAGCCATTGGTGGTATACAGGGTAATGTTCTTTTTCCTTCAGTCACTGATCCACAAAGCTAAAGCAGACTCCATCCTTATGATGGTCTTGATGCAGACAGTTTCAACCAGTTTTGTGTCCTTGTTAAAACTTATTGCTTATGTTAGTTTTTCATCTTCCCTTATGGAACAAACTATCATTTTCATTTATTCATTCATTTGTTCCATAATGGCGCCTGCAGCCACGTAACTTCTACCTTCCTTCAGCAATGGTTAACATCTTTCTCTGGCTTTTGGGTGCACCCACAGGTGCTTGGACAGATTTGTTGCAGACAAAACCCACATAAATACAGTACTTCAGAGTTACACTGCTAGCGATTCAACACACTGGTCTAAAAGGAAAACGTTTACTTTACCACATGTGTGTTACCAATAAAGAAAACTCAAGTCTTAAATGTTGGTTGGCTCATGTTTCCAAGATAAGTCTTGAGACAAAATGTGAAATTCTTAGAATTAACAAGAGAACACGTTCTAGTCCAAAGGAATATTGTTCTCAGATTTTCTTCAAAACATTGTCTGCACATTATGATCCATTCACTTTACAGGTTCTTTCTAGTGGAATATTTACAAATCCATTGTATACATGCACATAAACCACCATATATGTGGAATAACACACCATCATATGTATTAAAACCATAACTTAAATAGCACTTTTCTCATTTGTTTTCTGATTCATCTAAAATATGGAAGATTTAGCACATTTAATGTCTGAAGTAGTAATTTAAGAAAAATAAATAAATAAATTGCAGAGCAGTGATATTTATGTAACACATTCTGTACTGTACAGGAGACATGGTACTGAGGAGACTGATGAACTATGGTCTACAGTCCCTTAGCCAATCAGGAGACCGAACATAATGCAGGTTTAATTGCACAAAAAAAAAAAAAAATCTGTGGAAGAACGAGGTGTGAACCCCAGACTTCTTGCCCCACCCTTTCATCTCTAGCCTGTCTGTCGATGGGAGTGGATCTGTCCTTCACTGTGACCCTCCTCTCCTACTGGGTTTTGGAGTTTTTCCTACTGAGAAGGAAGGTCTAATGACAGGGGACACTTGAGTCTTCATCCATTTCTGTGATTGTTTGTTTTCTCTAATCAACTCTGTGAAGCCCTGTGAGAGACGACCTTATTGTAATTTGGGGTTCTATAAATACAATTGAACGACTGAAAATGAATATGGCCACATTTACAGTCATAATATGGCTTACGTCTGTTCTCCAGATGGTATGTATAAAAAGTGTGACACGCCTGGAGCATACAAAGCACTTCAACAATGGAAGTTTCCTCCATTCTGAAGTTCTATCAATTATTTAAAATTCTCAAATGCAGCCAAAGTGTGTGTGTGTGTGTGTTAATTAAATAATACATGACATATCCACATCATCTACTGACACATTATCCCATGTTGTGAATTGAATTAAAACTTAATCATAACTTCACATGAACAACCATCTGTTGGAGATCCCGTACAAATACAGAATCACAGGCAGAAAATGCAGATGTTCCACATATGTTCAATTCACAGCCAATTAAAATGACAATTTGGAGGAAATTATGTCTCATGTTGTTAAACGTATGCTGCCCTGGTTTCTCTTTCCTCGGTTACTCACCTCAACACCTCAGTTGGTACAGTATGTGGAAGGGGGTGATCCAGAGGAGGTGTGGTTAACCCCTTAACACCTGTAAGTAAAAAAAAAAAAAAAAAGAAAGAAAGTTAATATACGTGGAGATATTTAATTTGATGATAACACATGCATTAGATTGATTTTTTTTGGCATGTAACATATTTGTGACAGTAGGTGTTAAAGCAGGCCCGGACTGACACATGGGAGCACTGGGACTTTGCAAAAAAAAAAAAAAATAAATAAAAAAATGTAAACATTCGCTCAAATATAAAAATGTGAAAAAAATTTTAACAGAATAGTCTAGTAGTTCTTAACCCTGGTCCTCGAGGCTCACTATCCTGCATATTTTCAACACTCTCATTCCCGACAAGTCAGATTTTGATGCACAAGGTGTCCCTCATCGTCAAAATCAGACCCAGTGAGTTTCTAACCCATCTATGGCAATAAGAGACACTCAGGTTTAAAATACTTTTTTGCTCAGGTTTAGAGTTAGAGCTCTAAATGTCACATATTGTAGCAGATGAGTTAGAAACCCACTGTGTCTCAGTTAGACACTGAGGGACAACTTGTGTGTCAGGATTTTGACACGCTGGGAGTGATATTTTAGATGTGAACTTTTTCCGGTACACCTGATGGTCACTACACTGGTCTACAAGTAAAGTCTTTCTGGAATAAATGTAGTAACATTTTTACCACGTGTTACTGATAAAGAAACTCAAGTCTTAAATGTTGCTTGGATCAAGTGTTAAATGTGAATGAAGAGGAGAATACGTTTTAGTCCAAAGGAATATTGGTCTCAGATCTACTTCAAAACACTGTCTGTACATTACTTTCTAGTGTTATATTTACAAATCCATTATATACATGTACATAAACCACCATTTATGTAGAATAACACACCATCATATATATTAAAAACATGAAGTAACCAACACTAAAGTCTTGTTTTCTGATTTGCCTTGTTAAAGTATGTCAGAATTTAAACATTTTTCTGAAGCAGATACTTTCTAAAAATATATAAGAGAGCAAGCGAGCGAACGAGAGGGAGAGGAAAAAGTACTGTGATGTTGAATTGCAGTTTCTTTATCGAAATCCTCATATTTTATCATTTATAAACACTACAATTCATGGTAGTGTCCACCCTGCATGTTGCCCTTTAACACCCCCACTGGAATACTACTGCAATGTACTTTATATAGATATCTGAGCATGCTCAGTGGACCCCACTACCCATGGAATGGGGACCAAAATATAGAGCAGTAAGTAAGACTGACTCGCTATATAAATAGAGGATTTGGACTTTTTTTTTTTTTTTAACATCATTTACCTTATGACTTTTGTTTGTTTTTGCTGTTCGCAGTGTTGTAGTGATTCCCCTTCATTTATTTTTAAATGTGTTTTTATTGACTTGACCATGTAACTGCTTTTTGGAGTTCACCCAGGTATGAAAAAGCAACGGAACTGATTTATAAATAAATAAATCTGTTTCGGTTATTCCACCTGTTTTGACTCTATAACAGAGAGCAAAACAAAAGCCACTGAAGAAAAGGAACACAAACAAGTATCATTGTGTTCTCATTATTCATATTTATATAAGGAGTTTTAGGGTTAAATTCCACAAATTTAAATTCCTGCTCCTCAACCCTTGTTATACCGTTCTTGTATCGTCTTCGAAATGGTCTGCAAAATATGACTGCAGGTCTTTTTTTGTTTCTTTAAAAATTTAACAATGCTTATAGACTTTAAAGGTTTTTAAATTAAAAACAGCCCCTCTTTTTGTCCAAACTGCACAGAAAGAGGGACTATTGTGGTATATATTGAACAATGTCTTATTGTGTGGTATTTATGTTAGATTTGCCCAGCCTCCTGGGAAGGGCTATCTTTTTTGATTTGTTCCTCTACTGACAAAACTGTTAGTTGAATTCATACCAAACTAGGTTTATAGACTACCAATGAGGGAGAATAGAGTAGTTACATTTTGGGAAAAATAGGCAAAACTTCACATTTTTATTAAGTTTAAAACTTGTCCTATTCATGTACAATGGGCAAATTTTCAATATCTATGAAAACATCAATTTTATTTCATTTTTCTTCAAA